>CAUJRU010000066.1:0-600000 GCA_963277665.1 Viscum album
AAAACCAATTGAATATAAAGGATGTGTTTTTAGTAAAACCTATTTAAAAGAGAATAATTGTGTTTATAAAATCACATCACTCTTTATGGATTTTTATTAAATGAAAAACATATGTTATATATTCAATGTAATGTTTTAAATTCAACTTATATATTTTATAGATTTTATATAAAAAAAATTCAATTTTTTGGATAAAAGAAGTATTTTTCAAAAAAATACAGTTTTACCGCCTTTTGATGGAGAACCATTTTTAAATATAGTTTTTGAAAATTTTATAAGTTATATTTGAAATAATAAAATTCTTATTTGTAAGAGGGACATAAAAATTTATATTGGTTGAAATTTTAGTATGTTTCTAATGAAATTCATATTTTAATGAATAGTTAAAAACACTACATTTTAATTCAAAATTGCCTTTTCGTATAATTTATTTATATAGTTAGATTATATTTTTAATCTATTTTAAAGTGTAATTGTATTTTTTTCTTATAATTTAATACAATTTTGGTCATTTTAAGTAATTTAAAATTTAAATTGGACAAAAAAACATGTTAATCGTTTGATAGTTTTTACTTCTTAAAAACCCGTTTTCTGGTTTTGACAATAGGAATTATTTTTAAATTAATTAATGAAACTAATGTGTTTTGAATTTTGAAAAATTTATTACATATTTGGAATCATAAGGTCTAAATTATGTAAATTGGTACCTTTTATTTTCGAACATTATGAGTAGTAACTTCAGTAATTATTTTTATTTACAATGGTTAAAGGGTAAATTAGGTAAATAAGGGTAAAAATAATATTATAATAATGTAAAACTACCTTAACATGTGTCCTAATATTATTGGAAGAGTCATGGGTGACCAAAAAAATCCTTAGGCTGAAATTTTGATATTTGGGAGCCAATTGGGTGTGAAAATTACATGTTATAATAATCAATTTAAAGTAAAGGAAAATATAACATAAACATGCATCTTTTTACTAAAACAATTTTAAGGTTGGGTTATATAATTTATATATTTGACTATAAATAGTCATTATAAATATAAAAATATTTTCTATATCATGGTATTTTATTTATAATTTTTATATGTTAAATAAATAAATTTATTTATGACACAATGATGATGCATTTATTACCTTCTTAATGAAAGATTCAAATAAATGATATTATAAATATTAAAATAAATTTAATTAGAAACTTTTTAGGACATAAATGAATTTTATGGATGATTATTAAATTTTATATTGAGTTAGTGTAGTTTTTCTAATCAATCAAGTTTTTATAGCTTTAACAAAAATAAATTACTAAATAGTGTCAAAATTGACATAAATGAGTTTTTAAAACAAATGATATTTTATTAAAATATATAATAGTAATAAAAATATAATATTCATAAAAATTAATTAATATAATGTTACAAATGTAATTAATTATCCACTTTAGGTTTTATTGTAATTTTATAGTAACTATATTGACCATATAGTGTAAAAATACAAGAAGACATGGTAAGAGTTAATTTATTTAACTAAGGGTTAAAGCTAAAAGATAAGATCAAATTTTTGATATAAACTTGTATAAAACCTATTGTTTTAGATTATATGGATCCATCCTCATCATATCCTATAAATACATCACTTTGTAGCTATTATAATTTCTAAAATCAATTTATAATAAAATAATATTTCAAGACTTTCCTAAAGTGCCCATCCTCCCTCTTATAAAAGGCCACCACCTCTACCCACTTACTAAGACCTCTCAATCCCCTTGTATCATCCAAATTATGATAAAATAATCTCCAAAAATCCCTACCTTTCTCTTATAATCCTTACCTTGGGCATAAGACAACTTAAGGAAGCCTTCTGGATCAAATCAAAAGGAGTTACCCGATTTAGAGGTAACATCTTCTCTCAAGATCCTTCCATTTATTTTCCTTATCCATCCCCTAACCTCTTTTTATTCCATTATTTTATAAAAAAAAGTATCATCAATATACTATTATTTTTTTATGCTAAGGTATCTACCTACACTTACACATACCTTCATCTAATGGATATATAACATATTGTTTCTGTGTACGGTGAACTACTGCCTCAAGAAATAATGGCTGTTCAATTTTCTCCTACCACCTATCATGGTGGAAATTATGATGTAATTGTATTTATATATGATATATATTATATTTATATTGTATCTATTCTTATGTAAATTTTATTTAGAGAATACCTTTATTATTTTCATGTTGTGTAAATATGATAATTTCACTTGGGGAAGTGTGGACTACCGCCCACTCAAAGTGATATGAATCATTCATGCCACACATGGAATGTAAAAAGGATGGTGTTAATGAAACTATGTAAAAATATATAACATATATATTATTCTAGAATTACAATATACATATTTATCATTTAGTTTTCATTATTTTAACATGACAAAGTAATGAAAGTAGCATTCATGTGTACGTACAACCTACCATCTCCATGAATGGTGCATTTCATTTCTTATCTCCAAATATTATGGAATATTCTAAATACATATATACTTGATATATATGATATTTAAATCATGAATATAATTTTTTAGATGATAGAATTATGACCACATGGAAAATTCACAAAAAAACAAATTCATTTTCGACTCAAGTACCGAATATCGACAAAACGAATGATATGAACTTAAAATAATTATGCAATTTTTATAACATGGTAATAAGTGATAAAAAAGTAATAATAAACATGAAAAATTTTCTCAAGAAATTATAAATTAACATAATTTTATTATTCAGGAACATAACTATTTTACGTGATGTGTCAGACTCAAGGTAAGGGAAATCTTAACTCCATTTACATTCATTGAGTTAAATATCTATGTCATTGGTTTTGTTTTTCCAAGAATATGTGTGAATAAAATCTGATTGTTTTAAACTAAATATACAATTATATTGGGTGTATTTACATTTTTCACACATAATTATGTCATTGATTTATCCTTAAACTAACGATATGATCTTTGTAAGAGGCTTCGTCTCAATCTCCTTTCATTGAGGCATATTTTGATTTATACATGACTTTATTTTATAAGGTATATAATCAAACCCTTTTCATTTTAATTTAATTCAAAAAATTTCAAAATTAATCTTTCTATATGAATTGGTTTACTAAATAAAAAAAGGAATGTTTCTTTCTAACGTACACGATGACAACGACCTTTCCACCACCACGAGAATTATTTGATATTTGGATTCCTCTACAAGCCGTATTGTTTAAAAAATACTATATAACCTTTTTATGTATTTTTGTATTGAAAATAGTTTTGATAAAGGATTTATTATTTCAATATAATGAAATGATCTATTTTGATTGCAATATGGAAATGTTATTTTTCCTTTATTCTTGTTTTATGTCATATGATTATATTATGGTTCTTGGGCATTATTTATGTATAAGGGTGGTTCTGTTATAAACCAAGGGTGGGTGAGTCTGTGATAGATCTCCAATGCATTGGGTAACATGACATAGGTAAATGATAAGGTTTCGTTTAAAATATTTAGGGAATATACTTTGATGGTCATTCCAAACGTAACCATGAAGGTTGATCACTATGTAGCTGTGAAAGCTACAATGTAAGTATGATATAGATTCCATAATTTACCTTTATGTTTTATGATTTATATGAAGTTTTGTAGGAATATTATGATTAAATTATGTAAGATAATTATTTTATGTTTTATGGGTTAAAATTATGATTTTTTTTGAAAATGTTTTCATGGGTTTTAAATATTCATGGACTAATAGTTTTATTCCTAATTTTATATTCCTTACTGAGATTTTTATGATCATCCCAAGTTTTTGAAATTTTTTCCATAGGGTATAAGGATGGGTAAGAGAAATGATGAATTCAAGAAGATTTTTATCAAGAAAAATAAATCATGTTTTTTAAAGGGTTTCCATAGGTGAAAAAATTAGATACTTAGTGTAACTGTCCACATGTAATGCATGAGTCTATTATGTAATAGTTATGGCCTAATTCTCTAAAACTCTAAACCTAAAAAGATCCTAAACATGAATTCTTGACTTAACTCAATATTATTTAATGTTTAATGATGTGGACTTATATAAACTATAAATCAATCATTATTTGCAACCTTGAAAGGTGGTAAATTGAAGAATGAACGACATCAGTTCATGAGGCGGTAGTCCGCTAAACACACGAACGATGATTGCATACCCCCTTTGATAGGTGGGTGTGAAAGTGTAGGTTGATATAATAGACTAAAAACATATCAGTATATTTAATATAATTTTTTTATTATATAATCTTGATATAAAAATAATTTAATAGGTAATGTAAATGAAATAAATCTGATCATTAAAGAACGTTACCTATTATTCGGGTAACTCCTTTTGGTTTATACCAAAAGACTTCATTGGTTTGATTTATATATAAATTTATTCATCTACGATTAGGGGATGGATTTCAGGATATTATTTGATTAGGGTTTGGACGATCCAAAGGTCTTGATGTGAATAAGTGGGAGGGGTGAGTGTCTTTCTATAGTGTAGGAGGAGTTACATTCTTGTAAATATAAAAAGGTAAACAATATTGAGAGGTATCAATTACACCATGTGATCCAAATAATGAAAAAATTAGATAAAATAGATTATATGGTCGAAATATGTCCACCTAATAGGTTTTGGAAAAACTTCTAGGTCATTTTTTCCCTTAAGTTTAAGGTTTTGTCCCTTGTTAAGTTATTTTTTCTCTTAATTGCTGTAATTAGTTTTAATTACTTTCACAAAATATTTTGTTAAAAAACTAATTTCACCTTACTAGACATTATAAATTATTATTATTCAAAATATAGAATCCATTTTTCCAAATTACAATCACATAAGTGGCACAAATTAATTTAAAATTATTCCTATAGATGGGATAAGAAAGAGGGTTTTTAAAGTAAAAATATTCAAAAAGTTTGAGATGTATTTATATCCAATTTCAATGTGAAATTGATTCCAATGAACTAAATTGGATTAATTTATGTAATATTTATATATTTTTACTTTAATAGAAATTTAAAATATAATTTATACTTATAAATAAATGATATTAAAAACAATTTTCAATTAAAATCCATCATTTTCACTATTCATCAAGAAATGAAACATCATAGAAAAATACCAAAAATCAACCCTTAGATAGTTTTTAAATTATTATTTAAAAAATGAAGTTTATTTTAACATATAAAATTTATAAAAGTATTAAAATTCAGTTTTAAAATTGGCGTTCCATTAAAAGGTAGTAAAACTTTATAAAAATATAGCTTTTCTATGCATAATATTGGGTTTGTTCTTATATTATGTTTATAAAATCGATTGGATGAATGTAAAAAATATTTGATTGAATATAAAATATATAAATTTAATTAAGATCATTTACTAATAGTAATTAATTTAATTTATTAGGATAAAACACCTTTGTGAGCATAAATACATTTCCTTTATATTCAATTGGTTTTTATATTCATTTCTAATTAATTGGTAATCAATGAATTAATTTTATATTTGTGTAGAAAATATATTTTCATAAGTTAGATAATCCTTTTTATAACTACTAATTTAATGGCTAGGTTGTATCTTATTATATTAAATAATAATATTTTAATAATATATTGTTGTTTGGTAAAACTCGATCTTGCATGTAAGGTACGCTATCAAAGAAACTCATTATTGCACGAGATGTAAGATAACTCAGTATTACATGCATTAAAATCTATAAAATATTTTAAAATATTAAATATACCATAAAGTCTCATATATTCCTTTCAACATTTTTTATTTCGTGCAATACATGCTATTGAATAAAAGTTAATCTTTAAGAATTTTCAGGGTGTTAAATTATCCCACCTTAAAAAAATTTCATCCTCACAATTTTAACTCAATCTCGAAACTTTAGGGTTTGATATTTGAAAATTACTTTTTTTAAATCTCACATCATGAGTAGAGTTAATAAAATATCCACTTAATAAGAGAGAATTATAAGTACAAAGGTCACATATAATTACATATAACTAGGTCTCTTAGTAGGAGATAATTAGTGAAAAGTGGTGATACATACATATTGGAAAAGTGTAAATATTTATAGGGGTGATTGAGTTCGTTGATCACAAACAAGTGAATAATCAATGGAAAGTTGAGGGCCTCAAATCCATAAATCCATGATGATTTAAAATACCATTGTTTCAAAAAATTTAATGTATTTTGGATAAAATTTTATTTCAAGATTATTTTCATAATGTTGAGTAATTATTTTACAGCCTAATAATATAAGAAAAGATACTTACTTAATATATTTGTAACACCCTGAGTTTTTATGGGCCATTTTTTCAAATAAATTAAATATTTATTTGTGTCTTGCAATGAATTAAGTCAAAAATTCCTTTTACATGACACCAAATCATAATAAATTTCATGCAACAACAACTTGGAATATGTTACACACAACACTGACTTGGCGTATGATACACGCAACACTGACTTAATGTACATCACACGAAACACAAAGTTTCTACAAAACATCATTTTAATGATATAATTATTTAAACGAGATAATAATAACCTAGACACTAAAATTAGTAATATAAATAGTAATAACTAATTTTCAAATATTATTTATAACATTTTATATAAATAAAACACATTGATAATGAAAGATATGATTTTTGGTAGTCCTTTTATGTTTAAAAATATTGTTTTCTCAAATGAACCACTTTTAATAATAAAATTAAATTTAGAAACATTAAGAAACATTTAGAAATTTAATTTTATAAAATAAAATTAATTTTTTAATTCATAATGTCACAATTATCTTAGGGTGAATTTTTTGTATTTTTATGAGAAACTTCATTTTTTTGTTGAATAGTGAAAAATACTCTTTTTTAGTTAAAAACTACCCTTTTGTTTAATTAATTATTAATGTTAAATGATATTATAATTTTTTAAGGTCAAATTAGATAAATATTACATCTAATATTACAATTTAATTCATTATAATCAATTTCACTTTGAAATTGAATATACAATCTTAACAAACTTTTGAATGTTTTTCTACTTTAAAAACCCGTTATTTCACCCCGTCTACAGGATTAACATTAATCTTAAAATTTCCACTTCTATGATTTTAATTTTAAAAAACTAACATACACCATTATATTCAGTATAATATTTAGAGTCTAATAAGACCAAGTTAATTTTGGACCAAAATGATTAGTAAAAGTAATAAAAAAATCACAGTGATTAAGGCCAACTAAAGTTTAATTAGGGAATAAACTTTTTAATTAAGAAAAAAATGACCTATAAACTTTTACAACACCTATTTGATCTACATAGTTCATCGATAATCCTTACATTATCGAGTTTTAAAGTTTGGTATGACTTTTCTTAGGTAAGAAAATGTGTACACCTAACTTCTTTCTAAAAATTCCAAGCGAGTCCTTTTCCTTCCATATAAAAAAACCACCACCTCTACCACTTACTCACACATCTCAAACATATTAAGTTCATAAAAAAAAATAAACTTCAAAACATCCCTATATTCCTCCTAGAATCCTTCCATTGGACAGAAGGAAATTCAAGGAAGCCTTTTGTCACAAACCAAATGGAGTTACCCGATCAAGAGGCAACGTCTTCTCTCAAGTCCTTTATTTTATTTTATTTCTCTACCCATCCACTTTAATTTTATAAATTATTGTATAAAAAAATAATATCCTAAATATAATATGATGTTTTATGCTAATTATTCAAACTACACTTAAACACACCTTTATATAATGGACATCTAACAAACTGTTTCTGTGTACGACGAACTACCACCTCACTAAACGATGATTGTTCAATTATCGTTACTACCTATCATGGTGACCATTATGATGAACATACTATTTATATATTTTATATGTGATATTTATTATGTATTTAAGCTTCTGTATTCCTATTCACAACACATACCTTTTACTTTCCTTTTGGAGTTAATACGATAATCTCGTTTGAGGAAGTGTGGACTAACGCCCCCTCAAAGTGATGAGATTCATTCACACACAACATGGAATGAATTAAGGATGAGTTTAGTGAGATTATATGATATATATGATATAATAATTCTATAGTAATAATTATATATATATGCTTAATTTACATACTTTCTTTCAATATGATAATAAAAACGGAAACAACATTAATGCATATGTATGACTTACCGTCTCCAGGAACAATGTATTCCATTTCATAATTCTATATTATATTTATTATTATAATATAAATATAACAAATATAAATTATATTTATATCATGTTTCAAATTATGGAATCATGATATAAGTATAAGGACCAACGATATAACAAATTAAGATATATGCGAAGAACAAAGCGAATATTTCCCAAAGTGAAACCTCAACATAAGATCATTAACAAGAGAGTAATATAAGGTAATAATAAGAAATTATATGATATTATATATAATTATATGGTTTTGTAAAAGATTTATAATAAATTTATATTTATTATATAGGTGGTTTGAACGAGTACAATGAGAGTCAAAATACAAGGTAATAAGATTTCTTCTCACTTTTTATTTTTGTGAGATACACGCTATGTTCGCCACTCTTTACTTTTTTGTGTTATATTTATTGACCATGATTTTATTCTATGTATATTTTAATTAAATATATGGGTATTAAAATATATATTTTAAAAACTTTCTTTCATGGGGTTTAAGTTTCAAAAGTTACCAAATCGGTAAAAAATGTTTAGTCTCAAATTGCCTTCTTTGAGACTCGTGTATTGTTATGAACCTAAACTATTTTTCAATGTGTATATACTTACATGTTATATCATGAATCTCCTTATTTTTATGATATTTTAAGTTTCATTTAATTTCCTTTTTCTACATGAAGATTACGGTCCCAAGTAACCAAGTGGTAATAGTTTATTGAAACAATCTCATTACTTTCCAGGATTGTTAATAACTATGTGTCTTTGATGAAATATTATGATCCATATCTCAATAACACTCACGACTTTCATTATCCTCTATTTATCCTAGATATCCTCATTTTTTATTACCGTTTTTTACTCTTTGGTACTTAAGATAATATTTTTAAGTAAAATATGACCCCCTCTCTCTTTGGTCGGAAATCTATTATTTAAAAAAAAATATTTTCGAAAATCTTTTCAACAATGTTTTCAAAAGATCCTTGAATATAATTTTAATGGGAAAAGTATTTTAAAAATGTTTTATAGTTTTCAAATATTCCTTTATAATTTTTCAAAGCTATTTTAATATAAAAATGGTTTTAAATGGTTTTATGTTATAAAAATAATTATTTCAAAGAAGAAATGATATTTTCCTCAAGAAATATTTTTAAAAGATCTTTCAAAATTGTTTCCCAACTAAGATGGAATCCATTGGTGTTACCCATTCCTTTATTATGAATTTATTCAATGTTTCCATTCATATTATTTCTATGAATGGATTATGGCGTGATTCTATGGAACCCATTTCATATTCACGGGTTATATGATTTTGAAACCCACTTCTTTTCATGGGTTATATTTATGATGAAATGATTATGAAACATATATATTTCCTTAGGTTATGATATGATTTCATGTTTATAATATCCATTTCATTTAATGTGATATTATATTATTATTTATGATCTTGTGGCACATGTATGTATGATTTCATCATAAAATGGGTGGGACCTATATCTCCCTCCAATTCATTGGGTAAATATTTTTATCTCATGAGATAAACTAATATGGTATTGGGAATGAACCCTAACTACTAATATGGCCATGAGAGTAAACCATGACTGCCAAGATAGTATGAGGAGTGAAATCATGCTACCAAGATGGGCATGGGAGTGAACCATGACTACCAATATGGTATGGGGAGTGAACCTATACTACCAAGATGGTCTTGGAAGTGATTCCTTGGATACTATGGAAATCATATTATATACTTATGTGTCTTCCATAATTCCAGGTTTCATTCCTAAGTTATGCTTTCATAGATTATGTTCTACATTTCTTTATTATTCATATATTACGAACTTCCAAGCCTTATGCTGTGATTCACATATATGATTTTTGATATGTAGGGTATGATCTTCTATTTTCATGATCATGTTATCATACCATTATTCTCATTATTATGCTTACATGTCTCCCTTGTTTACCCTTACTGAGCATTTGAGCTCACCCCTTTTTTATATTTCCTTCCCTAGGTTATAAAGATATGTATTATTTTTGATGTTTCTAAGAATGTTTCTAGTCAAGAATACCCTAGTCGGAGATAATGTAGCTCATTTGTGTACTTATGTTTATGTTTACATGTTTTCAAAGGCACTAGACTAGTACGATCATCAAGCGTCTTTTTGGGTAATGTTTTATGTAATCAGAAAAAATTACTAAATGTTAATTTATGTCAATATTGAGTTTTTATAGTTGGTGTTAGAGGAAAATTTTAGTTATCCTTTGGAAAATAGGATTAGAAAAACTTAATGAGAACCCTAAGGACGTGTCTCAGGATAAGTATAAGGATGATTCAATGTTTAGGAAAATGTCCTGGAATTTTAGAGAAGGATAGAGTGAGTGGTTTCCAAGAAATACATACCTATCTGGATACTACAAGTGGATGTGGATCTAGAAAAGATGTACCTAAGGGTAAAAAATCTAACAATATGTTCCTGGATTGACTCAGGGTAATTTGGTACATGGCAATGGGCCTTTTTGTACACCTGGTTTAACACTACAGGGGGATATACCTTGGGAATTCACAAAATCTTCAAGAGACATTATGAAGGATTTAAATATAATTTGGCTATGAATAACCTAGGATAAGCCTAAGTGTCATATATTAAGGAAGGTGTCATAAGTTTGATATATTATAAGTGATTTTTCATGATTATGTGGTTCCTCATTATGATAACAATTTCTTACTCTATGATTTTTTCATATTTGATTCTGGATCCACCCACTCTTTCCTATATAAATAATTTTATAAGGATGTTAAGATTCCTCTAAAAAAATTAGATGTGGAATTAGTAGTGAAAACCCCTAATGGTATGATGATTGCATCTGAAATTTATGAATCCTCTCCAGTTGATGTTTGTGGGAATGTTCTTCCTGCAAATATTTTTATTCTTCCTTTAATTGAATTTGATATCATCATAGTCATGGATTGGATTTCTCTATATAAATTCCACCTCAATACTCAAGGAATGGAATTTAATTTTTATATTTCAAACCCTCCTATGATCATCCATCCATGTGATGATAAATATAAATAACCTATGGATTACATCTAGTGTATGGGTCTTAATTCTCATTCAAAAGGGTTGTTTATCTCAAATGGTTGAGGAGAAGATCAAAATCAATGATATGCCTGTTGTTCTGAATTTTTTGGATGTATTTCTATAAGAGTTTCCAAGTCTTCCAACAAAACATGAAGTTGAGTTCTCGATAGAACTCATACTTGGTTCCACAACAATTTCAAATAATCCTTATAGAATAGCCCCGATTGATTTGTAGGAATTGAAGAAGAAACTCCATGAAAACCTTGATAAGGGATTCATTCAGCCAAGTGTGTCACCTTGGGGTGCACCGATTCTTTTTTTGAAAAAGAAATATGGATCAATGTGACTCTGTATTGATTATCGGGAATTGAATAAGATCACAATCAAGAACAAGTATCCTCTTCCCCGTATTGATGAATTGTTTGATCAATTGTGTAGATCTCAATAATTTTCCAATATTGACCTTCATTTTGGATATCATGAATTGAGGTTCAAGAAATAGAATATACCCAAGACGACATTTTTTACAAGGTATGGAAACTATTAATATATAGTTATTCCATTTGGTCTTACAAATTCCCCCACCATCTTCATGGATTTAATGAATAAAGTATTTAGAGATTACCTCAATATGTTTGTGGTAGTATTTATAGATGATATTATTATATATTCAAAGATCAAGGAAGAGTATGAAGATCACTTGAGAATTTTACTAAAGACCCTAAGGAAAGATAATCTATATGAAAAATTTAAAAAGTGTGAATTTTGGATGAAAAAGGTTTCATTTTTGGGTCACATAATCTCAAGAGATGGTATAGCAGTAGAGCCCTCAAATATGAAGGCTATTGAATGATTCCCTAGACCAACCACAGTGACTAAGATCCATAACTTTATTAGTTTAGCTGGATATTATCGACAGTTTGTGGAAATTTTCTCACGAATATCTAATCCTCTGACCAAGTTAACTCGGAAGGGTGTCAAGTACCTATTGATAGATGAATGTGAGGAAGATTTCAAGGAACTGAAAATAAGTTTGGTCAGTGCACCTGTTCTTACATTACCCTATTGTGGGGAAGGGTTTGTAATCTACAAAAATTCATCCATGAAGGGATTGGGATGTTTTCTTATGAAGAATAACATGGTTATATACTATGACTCATGATAGTTGAATATTCATTAGTAGAATTACCCAAATCATGGTTTGGAGTTAGAAGTAGTGATTTTTTCATTAAAGTTATGGTGGTATTATATTTATGGAGAACATTTTAATATATATACCAATCATAAAAGTCTAAAATATATATTCACATATAAGGATTTGTACATGCACCAGTGAATATGGTTAGAGTTGATAAAGGATTATGACTTCTCAATAAATTACCACCATTAGAAAGCGAACAAGGTGGTCGATGATTTGAGTCGGAAGGATCATGCTATATTATCCATGATGAGGATCACAAAAGATCTAATATCTCTAGATTTAAAAAGGACAGATCTAGAAATCATAAAGGAAGGGGAAAATCACATCCTTATCAAATGAATGTTCAACCCTCTATCCAAGTAAAAATTAAGGAGGCGTAGAAGGAAGATGAATAGATGCAAAAGAAATTCAAAAACGTTCTTCAGTTTAACATTGACCAGGATGGAATGATAAAGTTATGGAACCGTGTATGTGTTCCTTCCATACTAGATTTGAAGAAGGTGCTATTAGAGGAAGGTCATAGTTATTCATTATCTATTCATCCTTTAAGTATGAAGATATAGTGGGATTTGAACGAATACTTCTAGTGGGATGGAATGAAGACAGATATCAAAGAGTTTGAATATCAGTGCTTGGTGTGCTAACAAGTTAAGGCTACAATAAAAAATTCAAAGGGGATATTGCATACATTTACCATACCATAATGGTAATGGGAGAAAATCACTACGAATTTTGTTGTTGGACTACCCAAAAACTCTAAAGGGTTTAATTCTATATGGGAGGTAGTCGATCACCTTTCTAAGAAAACACACTTCATCACTACCAGAGAAGACTTATATTTGGATCAAATTTCTAGGATATACATTAAGGAAGTGGTAAGGTTTCATGGAGTACCACATTCCGTTGTATCATATCGGGATCCAAGGTTTACCTCAAAGTTTTCGTGAAGTCTCCAGCAAGCACCTGATACAGAATTGAGTTTTAGCACTTCATATCATCCTCATACGCATGGCCAGTCTGAAACATCGATTCAAACCCTAGAGGGTATGTTGAGATCTTTTTATATGGATTTCAAGAGTGGTTGGGATAAACACCTTCATTTATTGTGTTTTCATACAACAATAGCTTTAACTCAAGATTTCAGGTGGAACCTTATGAAGACCTTTATGGGAAGAAGTGTAGATATACAATGTGCTGGGATGAAGTTGGAGAAATAAAGCTATTGGGACCTGAGTTCATTGAATAAATGGTTGATAAGGTTAGAACCATTTACCATCATATCAAGGAAGATCAAAGTTAGTATAAAATTTATGATGATAACCATCATAATGATCTAGAATTTTAAGTTGTTGAAAAGGTGTTTCTATAAATATCATCCTGTAAGAAATTTATGAGATTCGGGAAGAAAGGGAAACTAAGCCCTAGGTATATTGGTCCCTTTGAGATTCTTGATTCTATCCGGATGGTATCCAATCACTTGGAACTTCCTATAAATATCTGTCAAGTCCATGATATGTTCTATGAATCTATTTTGAGTAAGTAGATACCTAAAACTTCACATGTACTAAATTCAGAGGTCATATTGATGGATTAATATCTATCTTACAAAGAATAACTAGTTGAAATTCTGTACCGATTATAAAAAGTTCTACGAAAAAGACCACTCACCTAGTAAAAGTTTTTGTAGAGAAATAACCAATTATCGGAAGCTAGATGGGAACTTGGGGATATGATGAAGCAGAATTATCCTCATTTTTTACCCAAGTTATGAATTTCAAGGGAGAAATTCATTTTAAGGTCGGTAGAATGTATCACCCTGAGTTTTTATGGACATTTTTTCAAATAATTTAAATATTAATTTGTGTATTTTAATGTGTTAAGTCAAAAATTCCTTTAAAAAGACACCAAATCGGTGTATGTTACATGAAACAATGACTTGGAATATGTTAAATGCAATGCTGACTTGGCATACAATACACGCAACACTGACTTAGTGTACATCACACACAGCATAGAGTTTCTACGAAACATTGTTTTAATGATATAATTATTTAAATGAGATAATTATAACCTAAAACTTAAAATTATTAATATAATAGTAATAAATACTTTTCAAATATTTTTTATAATTGTTTTGTATAAATAAAACATATTGATAATGAAAGATATGATATTTGGTAAAGTCCTTTTATGTTTTAAAATACCGTTTTATCGAATGAATCACTTTTAATAATAAAATTAATTTTAGATACATTTAGAAATTTAATTTTATAAAATAAAATTAATTTTTTAATTCAAAACATCGAAATTATCTTAGGGTTAATTTTTTGAATTTTTCTGAGAAACTTCATTTTTTGATGAATAGTGAAAAATATTGTTTTTAGTTAAAAACCACCTTTTTTAATTAATTATTAATGTTAAATGATATTAGGATTTTTAAGGTAAAATTAGATAAATATTAAATATATTAATATATTTTAATTCATCAGAACCAATTTCACTTTTAAATTGAATATAAAATCCTAACAAACTTTTGAACATTTTTATACTTTAAAAACCCGTTATTTCGTCCCGTCTACAGGATTAAAATTAATCTTAATTTTGCCTCTTATATGATTTGAATTTTGAAAAACCTACATAAAATTTGTATTCATTATAATATTTAGATTCTAATAAGGACAAGTTAATTTTTGACTAAAATGATTAGTAAAAGTTCTTAAAATTAATCACAGTGATTAAGGCCAAATTAATCTTAATTAGAGAGTAAACCTTATAATTAAGGGACGAAATGACCTATACACATGTAAAAAAACCATTATATATATATATTTAGTCCATAAACCTTCCATTATTGATTTTTTTGGTTTTTTATGACTTTTTTAGGTAAGAACATGTGTACACCTAACTTGTTTCTAAAAATTCCAAGTGAGTCCTTTTCCTTCCCAATAAAAATCCACCACCTCTACCACTTCCTCACACCTCTATAACCTCTTATGTTCTTCCAATACCTGCCCAATAAGCTTAAAAAATCCTTATATTCATTATATAATCCTTCCCTAGGCCATAAGGAAATCTAAGTAATCCTTTTGGCACAAACCAAAAGGAGTTACCCGATCAAGAGGTAACATCTTCTCTCAAATCCTTTCTTTTATTTTCTTTCTCTACCCACTACAATTTATTTTTTTCCATGATTTTATAAAACAATTATCCTAAATATACCAGTATTTTTTTATGATAAGTATTCAAACTATACTTACAAACACCTCCATCTAATGGATAACGAACATACTGTTTATGTGTATGGTGAACTACCGCCTCACTAAATGATGATTGTTCAATTTTCCTTACCGAATATCATAGTGGTAATTATGATAGAAACCATATTTATATATGTTATATATGATATTTATTATGTATTTAATATTATTTATTCCCTTTTACAACATATAAATTTTACTTTCCATTTTGTGTTAATACGATAATCTCGTTTGAGGAAGCGTGAACTACCGCCCCCTCAAAGCGATGTGATTAATTCACACACCACATGAAATGTATTAAGGATGGTTTTAGTGAAATTATATGATATATATGATATAATAATTCTATTATAATAATTATATATATATATATATATGTTATTTACATACTTTCTTTCAATTCGAAAATAAAAATGGAAACATCGTTCACACGTACATACGACTTACCATCTCCTTGAACGGTGTATTCTATTTCGTAATTATATATTTTATAGATTATTATAATATAAATATAATGAATATTAATGATATTTATATCATGGTTCACATTTTTGTATCATGATATAAGTATAAGGATCAAATATATAACAAATTAAGACATATGTGAAGAATAAAGAAAATATTACCCGAAGTGAAACCCTAACATAGGTCCATTAACAAGTGGGTAATATAAGGTCATAATCAGAACATATAAGGTATTAGATATAATTATATGGTTATATAAAATATTTATAATAAATTTATATTTATTATACAGGTGGTTTGAATGAGTATGAGGAGAGTCAAGATACAAGGTAAGTGTAGTTCTTCTCACTTTTTATTTTCATGATAAACATGCTATGTTCACCACTATTTACTTTTATGTGGTATATATAATGAACATGATTGTATTATATGTATCTTTTAATTAAATATATGGTTATGAGAATTTCTATTTTATGAACTTTATTTCATGGGGTTTAAGTTTCAAAAGTTACCAAATCGGTAAAAAATGTTTTGTCTCAAAATTCCTTCTTTGAGATTCATGTTTTGTTATAAACCTAAACTCTTTTTATAGGTGTATATACTTCCATGTTATATCATTAATATAATTATTTTCATGATATTTTAAGCTTCATGTAGTTTCATTTTTCTACATGAATATTATGGTCCCAAGTAACCAAGTGGTAATAGTTTATTGAAACAATCTCATCGCTTTTAGAGATTGTTAATGACTATGAATGTTTGATGAAATCTTATGATCAATATCTCAAGAACACTCATGAGTCTCATTATACTATATTTATTCTAGATATAATCATGTGTTAGTACCATTTTTTTATTCTTTTGAACTTAAGATAATATTTTTAAGTTAAATCTGACGGCCTATCTCTTTGGTTGGAAATCTATTTTATTAAAAAAACCATGTTTTTTGAAATGTTTTTAAAATATACTTGAACATAATTTTAAAGGAAAAAGGATTTTAATTTTTTATCATTTTCAAATATTCCTTTATAATTTTTCAAATATATTTTCAATGAAAAAGGTTTTCAAAATGTTTTATGTTATAAAAATAATTCTTTCAAATAAGAAAGGATATTTTCATCAAGAAATGTTTTTAAAAATAATTCAAAATTATTTCCAATATAAAATAACAACCATTGGTGTTACTCATTAATTTATGGATAATTTATTCAACATTTACTTTCATATTATTTTTCTGAATGTATTATGTCATTATTCTTATGGAACCCATTTCACATTCATGGGTTATATGATTTTGAAACCTGCTTATTTTCACAAGTTATTCTTATGATGAAATGATTATGAAACCTATCACTTTCCATAGGTTATGATATGATTACATGTTTATAATAGCCATTTCAATTCATGGGTTATGATACAATTATTTATGATCTTGTGGCACATGTATGTATGATTTCATTATGATATGGGGGGGGGACCTATATGTCCCTCCAATGAAATGGGTAAATATTTATATCTCATTAGATAAAATAAGATGGTCTTGGGAATGAACATTGACTACTAAGATGGTAGTGGGAGTGAACCATAACTACCAAGATAGTATGAGGATTGAACTCATGATACCAAGATGGAAATGGGAGTAAACCATGACTAATAAGATGGTATAGGGAGTGAACCTATACTACCAAGATGGTCTTGGAAAAGATATCTTGGATACTATGGAAATCATATTATATGCTTATGTGTCTACCACAATTCCATGTTTCATTCCTAATTTATGATTTCATGGATTATGTTATTTATTTCCCTATTATTAATGTCTTAAGAACTACCAATATTTATTCCATGATTCATGTATATGATATTTTATATCTAGGGTATGATCTTCTCTTTTCATGATTATGTTCTCATACCATTATGCTCATGATTATGCTTACATGTCTCAATTTTTTACCCTTACTGATCATTTGAGCTCCCCCTTTTTATGTTTCCTTTCCTAGGTTATGAAGATATGTAATATTTTTTATGTGTCTAAGAATGTTTCTAGTCAAGAAGAACTTAGTGGGAGATAATATACATCATTTATGTACCTATGTTTATGTTTCCATGTTTCTAAAGGCACTAGACTAGTATAGTCTTCAATCATCTTTTTGTGTAATGTTTTATGTATTCCGCAAAAGTTATGTAATGTTAATTTATGTCAATACTAGGTCGTTATAGTTGGTATCAGAGGAAAAGTTTAGTTAACCTTTGGAAACTAGGATGAGAAGACCTTAGTGATAACCCTAAGGACATGTATAAGGATAAGTATAAGGATGATCCAACATTAAGGAAAGTGTCATGGAATTTTGGAGAAGGATAGAGTGAGTGGTTTTAAAGAAATAATTTTTTGTCTGGATACTACTAGTGTATGTGTGTTTGGAACAAATATACTTATGGGTAACAACTCTAATAAGATGTTTCAAGACTAACTTGGGGTAATATGGTACACGACAATGGGTCTTGCTGCACACCTGGTTTGACACTCCTGGGGGATATGATTTTGGAATTCACAAACTTTTCAAGAAATTTTTTGAAGTATTTAAATATTAGTTGGCTGAGAATAACCTAGGATAAACCTAAGGTGTCATATATTAAGGAAGGTGTCATAAGTTAGACATCCTCTAAGTGTTTTTCATCATTATGTGGTTCCTCATTATGATAACTATTTCTTACTCTATGCCTTTTCCATATTTTATTATAGATCCACCCACTCTTTCATATCTAAATAACTTTATAAAGGTGTTAAGATTCATCCAAAATAATTAGATTTAGAATTAGATGTGTAAATCTCTAATGGTATGAATATTTCATCTCAAGTCTATGATTCCTCTCTAGTTTAGGATTGTGGGAATGTGCTTCCTGTAAATCTGTTCATTCTTTCTTTGGTTGAATTTGATGTCATCTCAGGCATGGATAGACTTTCTCTGCATAAACCCCACATCAATTATCAAGGAAGGTAAGTTACTTTTGACATTTCAAACCCTCATATGATCATCCATCCATGTAATGATAAGTATGAACTTATTGTGGAGATTACATCCAGTGTATGTGTCTTAATTACCATTTAAAAGAGTTTTTTTTTATCTCAAATGGTTAGGGAGAAGATCGATATCGATGATATGCCTATTTTTAGGGATTTTTTGGATGTCTTTCTAGAAGAGTTTCATATTCTTCCACCAAAACATGAAGTTTATTTCTCAATAGAACTCATACCTGGTTCCACACCAATTTCAAATAATCCTTATAGAATGATCCCAATTGAGTTGTAGGAACTGAAGAAGAAACTCCATGAAAACCATGACAAGGGATTCATTTAGCCAAGTGTGATACCTTGGGGTGTACTAGTTCTTTTTCTGAAAAAGAAAGATGAATTAATGAGACTCTGCATTGATTATTGGGAGTTGAATAAGATCAGAATCATGAACAAGTGTCCTCTTACCTATATTGATGAATTGTTTGATCAACTGCAAGGAGATTAGTACTTTTCCAAGATTTACCTTCACTTTGGATATCATCAATTGAGGGTCAATAAAGAGGATATACCCAAGATGAAATTCCGTACAAGGTATGGACACTATGAACATATAGTGATTCCTTTTGCTCTTACTAATTCCCTTACTATATTCATGGATTTAATTAATAGAATCTATAGAGATTATCTTGATATGTTTGTGGTAGTATTTATAGATGATATTCTTATCTATTCAATGATAAAGGACGAGCATGAATATCACTTGAGAATTGTACTAAATACCCTAAAGAAGGATAATATATATGATAAAGTTAAAAATTGTGAATTTTGGCTGCAAAAGGTTTTATTTTTTGGTCACATAATCTCAAGATATGGTATAGTAGTAGATCCATCAAAGTATGAGGCTATTGAATGATTTATTAGACCAAACATGATGACTCAGATCCATATATTTATTGGTTTAGCTAGATATTATTGATGGTTTGTGGAGAATTTCTCATGACTATCTAATCCTATGACCAAGTTAACTTAGAAGGGTGTCAATTTCCTCTGGACAGATGAATGTGTGGAAAATTTCAAGGAACCAAAGAGAAGGCTAGCCAATGCACCTGTGATTATGTTACCCTATAGCAGGGTAGGGTTTTTAATCTACAGTGATTCATCTAAGAAAGGATTGGGATGTATTATTATGATGAATAACTTGGTTATAGACTATCCCTCATGACAGTTGAAGATTCATGATAAGAATTACCCAAATAATGATTTAGAGTTAACAGTGGGAATTTTTTCATTAAAGATATAAAGGCATTATATTTATGGAGAATAGTGTGATATATATATCGATCATAAAATTCTGAAATATATATTCACACAGAATGAGTTGAACATGTTCTAGAGAAGATGGTTAGAGTTGGAAAAGGATTATCAATGATCAATACATTACTACCATGAGAAAGTGGACAAGGTGGATAATTCTTTGAGTCGAAAGGATCATGCTAGCTTATCTATGATGAGGATCACAAAAGATCCAATATTTCTATATTTTCAAATGATAGATCTAGAAATCCTAAAGGAAGGGTAAAAATCATAAATTTCTCAAATGAATGTTGAACCCTCTATCCAAGTGAAAATTAAGGAGGCACATAAGAAAGATGAAGAGCTGCAAAAGAAATTTAGAAATGTTCCTAAGTTTAACCTTTATCAAGATTGAATGATAAGGTTTAGGAACCATGTATGTGTTCTTTCCATACTAGATTTGAATAAGGTTATGTTAGAGGAAGCTCATAGTTATTAATTCTTTATTCATCCTAGAAGTACGAAGATGTATAGGGGCTTGAAAGAAAACTTCTGATGGGATGTAATGAATAGAGATATCACATAGTTTGTATCTCAGTTCTTGGTATGCCAACAAGTTAAGGCTGAAATACAAAAGTCAAAGGGGTTGTTGTATATATTATTCATACCAGAATGGAAATAGGAGAACATCACTATGGATTTTGTTGTTGGAATACACAAAAACTCTAAAGGGTTTAATGCTATATGGGTGGTAGTCAATCGCCTTACTAAGACAGCACACTTCATCACTATCAGATAAGAATTCTCTCTAGATTATCTTGCCATGATATACATTAAGGAAGTGGTAAGGTTGCATGGAGTACCACATTCCATTGTATCATATTGGGATCTGAGGTTTACCTCAAAGTTTTAGAAAAGTCTTTAACAAGAACTTGATATGGAATTGATTTTCATCACTACATATCATCCTCATACAGATGGTTAGTTTGAAAGAAAGATTAAAACCCTAGAGGATGTATTGAGATATTATTCTATGGATTTCAAGGGTGGTTGAGATTAACACCTTCCTCTAGTTGAGTTTTCATAAAAAATATCTTTCACTCAATAATTAAGATGGAACCTTATGAAGCCCTTTATGGGAATAAGTGTAGATCTCCAAAGTGCTAGGATTAAGTTGAATAAATATAGCTATTGGGACCTAAGATCACTAAAGAAATGGTTGAGAAGGTTAAAACCATTAAGCATCATATCAAGGTATCTCAAAGTCAGCATAAAATTTATGCTGATAACCATTAGTGTGATATATAATTTAATGTTGGTGAAAAGGTGTTTCTACAAATTTCACCCTAGAATAGAGTTATAATATTTAGGAAGAAAGGGAAACTAAGCCCTAGGTATATTGACCCCTTTGAGATTCTTGATCGTATCGGGATGGTAGCCTATCACTTGAAAATTCCTCCAAATCTCTATCAAGTCCATGATGTGTTCCATGTATCTCTATTGAGGAAGTACATACCTTACCCTTCACATGTACTGAACTCAGAGGCCATATCGCTGGAGTAGGATCTATCTTACAAAGAATAACCAGTTGAAATTCTGGACTGATTAGACAAAGTTCTATGAAGCAAGACCACTCACCAAGTAAAAGTTTTGTGAAGAAATCACGAGTTAGAGGAAGCTACGTGAGAACTTGAGGATATGATGAAGCATAATTATCATCATTTTTTTTACCCATGTGACAAATTTGGAGGGTGAAATTCATTTTAAGAAGGGTAGAATATAACACCATGAGTTTTTATGGACCTTTTTTTTCTGAATAAATTAAATATTTATTTGTGTCTTGCAATGTATTAAGTCAAAATTACTTTCACATGGCACAAAATTGGAATACATTACATGAAAAACCGACTTGGTGTACGTTAGATAAAACACTGACTTGGCATATGATACACACAACATCGACTTAGCGTACATCACACACAACACATAGTTTCTATGAAACATTGTTTTAATGATATAATTATTTAAATGAGATAATTATAAACTTGATGTTAAAATTAGTAATTTGAATAGTAATAAATAATTTTCAAATATTTTTTATAATTGTTTTATATAAATAAAACATATTGATAATGAAAGATATGATTTTTGGTAAAGTCCTTTTATGTTTTAAAATACCTTTTTCTCAAATGAACTACTTTTAATAATAAAATTAATTATAGGCACATTTATAAATTTAATTTGATAAATTCCTAGGAGGGGAAATTGTTATGATTACCCCACACAGTTTTACTAACCGTGCACAAGATGTGAAAAATTCCTCTGCCCAAAAACATGCACTTTTCATAACTCTCGCACGGTTTAGGCTAACCGTGTGCAGGCCATGTACAAATCATGCGCCATGTCATTTTATCCCAAAACATGGTTTTAACCACCAAAAAAGTCTCAAAAACCTCCATAACACCCATGATCAAGTTAATAATTCACATAAGTCCATAACAAGACAATTAAACTGAAAAGAAAAGGAATAGTACCTTGTACGAAAACCTATTTTCTTACAAACTCTTCCTTTCTTGAAACCCATCTTCCTCAAGAAAGTATCTAATTTGAAATACCATGCTCTTGGAGCTTGTTTTATCCTATATAAGGCTTTCTTCATATTACACGCATAACTTTCATATTTACCAATAATAAATCCACAAGGTTTTTCAATGTAAACTTCCTTATCAAGATACCCAGTAAAAAAAGAGGATTTTATATCCATTTGAATTTTTTTTATCTTCATTGTGAAGAAATAAAAAAGATAGATTATGAGTATTTATAACCTTTACACCAGAGAAAAGGTTTCATCAAAGTCAATTCCTTTTATTTGTGAGTAACCTTTTCACACTAATCTTGCTTTGTTTCTTATCACTTCACCCTGTTCATTCATCTTGTTCTGGAAAACCCATTTTGTTCCAATAACATTTTTTATTCAGTCTGGGTATGAGTTCCCAAGTATCATTTTTTCCTATCTAATCCAACTCCTCATTCATAGCCTAAATCCATTCTATATGATCAAAATCTTCATTCACATCTTTCATCTCAACTTTAGAATATAAATAAGTATGTGAAATTGTTCTTCTTGTTTGAACCATTTGATGTTGATAACCAATAATGTTTTGATATTCCACTTGATTCCTCATCATAAGATGAGATTTTTGAGATTTATCAACATTACTTAAAATATCTAAGTCTAGTTCTTCTTCTTGAGTAGGATTACTATTGCTAGTATCCTTATCAAAATCTTTACATTTTTTTATCTTTCTTAACTTCCTTATCAGCCCGAGTATGTTTATATTCCTTATCCTTTTCAATAACCTTCACATAAATAGAATAAGATTTTCTTATTTTTTATTTTTTGAAACACTGAAATCCTCTTCCTTTGGAAGCATAGACAAGAAAAATTCCATCTTCACCTCTCTGCTCAAACTTTACAAGGTTTCCACCTTTCTTGTTTATGACACATGGACTCCCATAAAATCTTTAGTGTCTCAAACTTGGAGTTTTATCATAAAACATTTCATATGGATTCATGTATAAAATTGGTCTATAGAAACATCAATTTTTAATATACACAGTGATACTAATTGATTACCTCCAATAGTAATGAGTGAGACCATGTTCAAGTAACATAATTCTACTCATTTTAACCAGACTTCTATTATTTCTTTCAGCAATCCCATTTTTTTGAGGAGTGTATGGTGAATTGAAATTATTTAAAATTCTATGCTTCTCAATATAACTTTCAAATTATTCATTTTTTAATCACCACCATTATCAGTTCTCAACTTCCTCACTGAATACTCACCTTCCTTCCCAGCTTTCCTTTTGAAACACTTAAACATTTTCAAATCACATGACTTAGGTTTCATATACATAACAAAAGTAATGAGAGTAAATTAATCAATGAAAGTGATGAAGTAATTATCTCTATTAGTTGGTTGTTTTCTCATTGGACCACATATATCAGAATGAATAAGTTCTAGGGGTCGTTTTGAACAAATATCAAATTTCTTATGCACTGAGTTTGTAATTTTTGCATTATGAAAAATAGCGCAACACCAATATATTCTTCTTAACTTATCAGTAATCACATAGAAATTTTCTCTCTTAGATAACTTGATCATTTTTCTTTAACACATATGTACCATAATTTTATGCCACAACTGATTCTATTCCACCATTCCCAAGTAACAAGAATTTTGTATTTCACCAACTTGAACTAAATTTCCTTTATACATTATCCTCTTGTAACTATTTTCCATCTTCCCCACTCTTTAAAAAAATCCATATTTTTTGAAAATGATTTTTTTTTCCTTCATCATAGAGTTGTGAAACACTTAGAAAGTTGTGTTTGAGTGCATCAACATATAAGGATTTCTTGGACATCAACTTTTCTTTTCCCAATGATGGATGAACAACACCTTTGATTATCAGAGATTCATCATTGAGAAATGTCACTATTTTTTCTTTGAATTATTTCAAATTATTCAATAGTTTTAAGTCTTCTATCATATGAGAAGAAAACCCACTATCAAGAATCCAAGTTCATTATCCTTTTATAGCTTTCAGAGCGGTTTTTATAATAAAATCCTTTTCTTTTCCCTTTTACTTATTTATCTATGGCTTCTAAGAAATGTTAACAAATTTTTTTTATTATGGTAAAAAAACAAGACATCCCTTAGAAAGATATCTAGGTTTTTCAAATATTTCAAAAATAGTTTCTAGAGTTTGGAATCTATTTTCAATTTTCACACCAACCTTCTCAGGTTTCTTCCAAACATCCTTCTCAAACTTCTTCCTTTGAGGCGATTAACTCCCCCTCAAAATTTGCCTTCTAAAATTTATAGAATAGTTGAAATTTTGTGGATTGAACCCAGAAATATTTTGCATGTGTTAAAATCCACCACAATACCAGCAGTATCCATAGAAATAGTATTTACCTCCAAAACTTCAATATTGAGTGGAGTTGTGAACATGTTTCTTAGAAACCTTCTTATCATTCATATCAAAGCTTTGTTAACCACCAACCTTTATATTTTTAACCATAATCTTATTATTCAGCTCAATTTTTATTTTAGCCTCATCAAAAACAGAAGTAATAGAAATTTTTTGGGATTCATAATTTTTAGAAACTTATGAATTCATGAATTTTTCGGTCTTGGCCACATACATAACTTTACAAATTTCTTCTTCTCAAAATAAATTACAACATTCTTCTCAGACTTTGACGGTAAATTTTGGTTTTCCTTCTCAGGTTTACCCTTATGATAACTTTCACTAAATTCATAGATAGAGTTTTTGAAACTCATACCTGTCGGTTTATATTTTGAATGTTTTTGTTGGAAAAGTTCCAAATCTTCTTCTTTTTACTTCAACTTAACTTCTATATGTTCATTACAATTCTTTTCTTTCACAAGATATTTTTTCAAATCATCAATCTCTTCCATCAATTTTATCTTTTCATTAGAATAAACCTTCTTGATTTCTTGATAAAGAATTTTCATTCTTAAAATTCCACATTTCCTTTTCAAGCCTCCCAATCTTCCTTAGACATTATTTCAATTTTTATTTAAGATGAAATTATAATTGAGTTTCTTCTTCTTCAGAACTATTACTTTTGAATTCTTCATTATTCACTCTTACAATAAAAGTATTCTCACCAGAATTCTTAGTAAACTTTTTAGATTCGGCTTTACTATCTTCTTTTTCATCATATTTAGATAAGAAACTTCTTCTTTCATATTTGGATAACTTTTTATCTTTTCCTATGATAACATATTTATCTTTATCACCTTGTTTCTTCCATGAACTTATTGGCCTTCTTTCTTATTCACCACTATCCTATTCTTTCTTTCTTTTAGGACAATTAACCACTAATTATTCAATGAATAAACATTCAAAGTATTTCAAGGGAAGTTTTACCTTATACTTTATTGTACCTCTTCTAACATTTTTTGTAAAATAAGGATAAAAATTCATCAATATTTTTACATACTTCATTTTTAGAATCAGATTTAGCAACATATTATTTCTTAAGAACTATCTTGTACTTTTCTTTATTGGCCACCTTGAAAGACATTTCACAATCAGATTTTTTTCCTTTCATAACGTTCTCCCCTCTCATCTTATAAGTGATGAGAGTATTATGAAAATCATTCGAAGATAATATTTTAGGATCTATATCTTTCAATGAAGAATATTTTTTATCAAACTTGTCAGGAAGAAATCCCAAGATATTATCAATAATGGTTGAGTCTTATAGCTTCTCACCAAGACATCTGGTAGTACTAAAAATGTCATTCACCCTTGTAAAGAATACCCCAATTGATTCATATTCACCTATCTTGAGATCTTCATACTTCGATATCCATATTTGTAACTTTGATTTATTTACCTTTGTATTTCCTTCATAATTTTTTTTCAATTTATCCCAGATACCTTTAGCAATAGAAACACCCTTCACTATTAAGAATTGACTTTCAGAAAGTGATGATAGTAAAACATTCTTATCCCTTCCATAATTCTCAAGATTATTCTTGTAAAGAAATTTAAGATAAAATTTATCATAAATAAGAGGAAATCCATCAGTTTTAGCTTTAAGATCATCATATCTAAGGGATATAATATACAGAATCATTATATCTTTCCATATATGATAATTCTTACCATAAAAAATTGGAGTACCTTTATTGTTGACACAATTCATATTCTCTGTCAACTTCTCTTCAAAACTTAAAAAAATAATAAACGAAGGGAAAATTCACTTTGATACCACTTGAAATTTCCCAGTTTAGACAGTTGTATCACTAGGGGGGAGGGGGTGAATCAGTGATATCTTTTTCATTTAAGTTTCCTTATTATTGAAACAACCTTCAACTTTTATTAAATATTTCATTCTCTTCTAAAAAAAACTAACACATATCCATAGGAACACAATAATTTACGAGGTTAATTACTCAAAAAAGTAACTACATCCTTATTATGGTTTGGAAACAATCCATTACCACAAAATCCACTAGAAAAAATCCTTTCGTGTGGAATAAAATTAGTAGGATATGCCCTTAAACTTGTGCAGCACTATGTTCAATACAACAATGCATGTTCTTAAAGTAGTACGAAGATGTAATACAAAGTTTTTGTAACAAACATATTATAGTACTATTTGATCAACTTTCAAAAATATGTTATTAAAAAATAATTCTTCACTCCCTTACCTAGAAGTAGGAAATGACATCTTATGGACTTCATAATGATACTCAGTCTGATTTTTCTGTCTGATTCCCAAGTCTGATTTCTCAATACAAAAATATAGCTTTGTCAGAATATCACTAGAATAATCTAAACCACTTATAATATGAGTCTGAAAATCCCATTTCGATGATTCATACCAATACAATGATCGACTAAATATGATCTTATCTATTCTCCTTTATTTTTATGTCCGAAAAAATTCTTCAAGAAAAACCAAGAATGCTCAATCCGAAAACTTCTTCTTGCTAGAATTGCAGATCTTCTCCCTCTTATTTCACAAGTGTTGAAAGTCTTGGAATATAAAAAGTGTTATCCTCCTTTTATAGACATTCCAAAATGGTTTAAGTGGGATTCTGAAAAGGTTTTCCCACTTTACCAAATTTTCCGAATATTTAATCTTCCTTGAATATCGTATCTTTATTTGACTTGTTTAGAACCTTTAATTTCCCTTCAATTTTGTATCTCTCTTTAACTTATTCAATGATTCAGACTTCCTAACAAATCTCTAGTCCAAATCGGATTTCCCAATATGATGTTTTTGATTACGATGTTATATACCACTTTCAAATATGAAGAAATAGACAACTTCATCCTTCTTAGTAAACATCAGTTCGATTTCAATTTGATTTATTCATTATTATTTATTAATTATGATGAGGAAATTTGGACAGTCTGATTTTCTTGACCCACTTGTAAACAAATCAGAACTAAAGAAATCCCATTACATTGCTCTGTACTAATCAGAAAACCAATCAGATCATTCCAATTTCTTCATTATGATGAAGATAATAGATTATTAAATATGATGGATCTTAACCCATATGTAAATAAAAATTCTTGAAAAAAGGAGTTCTTCATTTCATTCTTGACCCACTTGTTAAGGAAATTATTATTTCTCTTAACCCACTCAAAAATCACCTAAAAATTCATCTTTATGAATAAATAGTTTACTGAATTGTTGATTGATATCTGATTTGATTTTTCATTGGTCTCAAAAAATTCATTTCTTTTATTTACTTTTTACTGGTCCTAAAAATTCCTAATACAAAAAATCCTTCCTATGATTGATCAGTGGCACTCCAAGTCAGATGGAATGTTTCCAGTATCTTCTTCTTTAGAAACTTTTCTGAATACGATGCCAATGAGATCCCTTCTCTTTTATAATTACAAAACTTGTCCAATTATTTCTCTAAAGATTTAAATCTTTTGTATTTTGGTATGAATGAAAAACCAACACCTTTAGTTTTTATCATTACAATAAAGAAAATATTCACATCCTTAACACAGATCTAAATCTAATTCTCTCACTTCGATAGACTGATAATGGAAATCTTAGGCTCCACAAACTTTATTCTCCTCTAAACTCCAGTTTGTATCATGACTTCCTTCATGAATTTGATTATGTTAAAGATCAGTTTTATCATTTTATGACTTATAATGAAATGTATTGTAACTTTCCATTATTCTAGCAACATATTTCTTTCCAATCACCTGAATATGACTGACAGAACCCCCTTTCTTTTGTCAAGATATCATCACAAGTTTTACAACTTACTTATGATTTATGAGAAATAGAAAAAAAAGAATCATCAGATTTATATCAGATCCATGTAGAATCCAATTCTATTTCTCATTACGATCTTCCTTTCATTCCAGACCCAAGGTGAGTTCGATGAACCTTTCCATACAGAAAGATTATTCTCAATCTGATGGAATCTATTAAACATTGTATGTCTGATTTCCTGAATACGATGATTAGTTTGATTTTCAAAAAAAATATGAAGTGAGGCGATTTATCCTTCTTTGATAATTCATTTACAACAAAATACAACACCTGAATATGAGAATCTTCCTCATCATCTTGGTCCTAACAGGTTTTACACGAACTGGTAATGTTTTTAACTCTTTTAAAGTGTGGTTTTGAATTCAACTATTATGTTATTTTAAATCTATTGGTTCAAATTTTTATAGGTTTATCAAAAAAGGTTGTTTGGGATTATTAAAGTTGAATTAACATATGATATAAAGCCTTACTAGAAATTATTTTTTATCATTTTTTTAAGAAATAAGGGTATAATTTAAAAACTATATTTTTTGAATTGTTTTTTTCTTTTTAGTATTATGTAGGCCAACATGTGGATTGGTCCACACATGGACTGAACTTATTTTTTTTAATTTAAATGGATTTATAATTTTAGGTAAGAAAAGTATGGGCTCTGATCTATTTTTTCCCAATAAAATACTTAAAACTCCCATCTTTAAATGGAAACATTTTTATAAAGTGTCTTGTGCAACAAGATTGCTCGAGCTTGTCCCTTTCATGGTGATCTTGGGGATCTGGGTTTCTAATCACTTTCTCTTCCATGATTAAGTGTTAATCCATCCTAAGAAACCCATCAGTGGTATCATAGCTTTACCATGATCTTTGATTTTTGGAATCATGGTTAAAATGAATAATATATGATGTCATATTAGCATCGTAATGGCTATTTTTAAAAATGACTCATAATTTTTTATGTGGCATTTGGGTTGAAGCATATGATATGATATATTGTAGGCCATGACACATTTTAGACTTTCTAATTTTATACATGTCACAACATATGACATCGGGATGTCATAAGGGATTATAGTATAACTCCATGTTTATAAAATATAGCATCATATCATAAATACGATATATTGGATATCATAAGTGTTAGAGCTAGTACTCTAAAACCAACTTCTATATAATTTATGATAACATGTATTTATTATTTATAATATTAATAAACATATTATCACATCATGATTTTTCTTCTGTGTGAAAATGATACAGGATTTCAGGGGTGGAGACTCAAAAAACTTTTAGACACATTCTCATGGTGTACATGCTTGGTAATTTTCAGTGTAGAAGATTATGAGAACGTGACCCGCTAGTAAGAAGTCCACATTTATATATGTAATTAGATACTCTTATCTATAGATGTATGTATTGATCCCTATAATTTAAGATTATTATTAATGGATATTATTAGTCACATACTTTGATATTTAGATGAAAACTATTATGACATATGTTCACGGTGAGGTAGGATACTTTGGACACATCACGAATAATATTTCATTAATTAATAATGCGAGAATTTTTTTGTCTATTCTGTTCTTTAGTGGAAGTTGATATCTGAGTTTCTTTGATAGGAATGAAACTACCTAAATAAATCCATGACCATGACGTTCTGTTGGAAATTTCATTTCCAGAAATTCAATGAAAGAGATATCGAGCACATAGGTTGATGACACCAACATACAACCTGCTTGATTATATATATCATGATAAAGAGATTATATTACATAGTGAGTATTCATATGAGGTTGTATGTCATTGTTGAATTTACTTCTTTCTCTATGGGTGTCTTGGTGTGTTTCTAGATACTAACCTTGGACTTTGGACATCTTTGTCCAATGCCACTAAGAAAGAGGCCATGAGGGTCACACATTAAAAAAAATCAAAAACCCCAGTTAAATATTAAATATTATTTATTATTTAACATTTTAAATAAATATTATTCTTATATACAGTTTAATAATTATTCATGTTATCTTTATTATATATATTCAGTCACTAGTTATTCGAGAGAATATTTTTTTGAGTAGAATATCGGTGAATAATGCAGTGATATTTATTTGTTAAATAAATAGTCATTAGTCAAGGCGTGATAAATATTACAGGGAAATAAAAGACCTGGTTTAATGGTCTAGTGAAAAATAATATATATATTAAATATTATTTGAATAAATTTTAAATAACTAATTCAAGAAACAATATTTAATTAATTCATAATTATTTCACATGCCAATAAATAATAATAATATTATTATTATAGACACAGGGTTTTGTGAAGATTAAGGAAATAATAAGGGTGTATGTGCAATTATTATTTTCAACCTATAATAATATTTAAGCTCAATTATATTATTTCCAACCCTAAAAGATGTTATTGGTTTTCTTTGTGCACAATGACTCTTGGAGAATTATCTCAATCCATAGAAAGTGCATATCCAAGAAAGATATTAATAACATAGAGTGATCCTCCTCCACCACCTCTCTCTATTTTTGATAGATCAAGGAGAATCCTTCTTTGAAGATATTCTTATGGCGATCGAAGATGAACAACGTAAGTGTTAGGATCTACCACGCTAGAATTAGAAGACTCCTACAACAATGTTCTGAGGTTCGTAGAGCATGTGTGGATTACTATTGGAGAGAATATATACTTTATTCCTAAAACACAAAGATATTATGACATAGATACATTTTTATATTCATTAGAGAAGAAATAATTCATTATAAGTAAATTCTTTAATTTCTTAAATTAATTATAAATCATTATGAGATGATCCTACATATAGTTATGGGGTTATTATATTAATCAATATTTGATTTGATTCTTTTGGTCATGAAATTCATCATCAATGTACATATCATATTGATCATCAATTACAAAAAAATCCGAGTTGGGCATGCCCCCTTTCAGCGCTTCCATTGTGCCCAAAACCTTTTAGTGGTATAAAAGGGGTCACATAATTATTTATAATTATTTAAATATAATTGATTTACTTACACATCTATCATTAGTTTTTAATTATTGTTAAACATTCTTTAATCTAAATCATGGGATCTTCTTGTCTTCCTCTTTTTTTTGGAAAATATAATCAATAAATAGATTAATTTTAAATGATTAATATTCGAAGAACTCATCTAGAGGTGATGACTATTTTTTCCAGATAACATAAGTGTGCATGGTGTATATCCCATTGGTACAATTCATGTACCCATGTTTAATGTACCAAGAAAACTCATTAATTAATTCGAAATCAATTTAGAGCATGTGCATTTATTACACGTGGTGTGTATTTAAGACACTGTGTGTTGACCGAAAACTATGTAACTTAGAGATCACATGGTGCCTAGCTCATTTACACATCATGTACTCAATTCAGTTACATTGAAAGACTAGACACCTGGTCCCTAGGCATGTGTTTTGGATAGATGACGAAGAAAAATACACGATGTGTAGCTGGATTATACAACCCATGTATATTACCTGATTACACATAATCTAAAATTTATTTAGTATACTACTTAAACATTATCCACATGTGTTCTGTGGGTCATTCAGTTGATGCGTACACACCATGTGATGGGTTATATATATATATATATTAAATATATAATTAATTTCTATGTAATATTTGGAACTGAAAATCATGTATAAGTCGTAATACAATAATTCATCTATGTGCATTAAACCATAACATGTTGTGTAAATAAATTGAGTTTTTTGTGTTATTTAGTTGACACATATATTCCATGAAATTATGTGATAATATGTGCATGCTACATGCCATATGAGTAAACATTATATGAATATAATACATATTAGATAGTTTGGATGGGTACTCATCATGTTGCCTCTAAGGTACATTTTTTGTACATAGTCAGTTTTAAAAAATTTATTTAAAATTACGATGGATAAAAATATCAAGAAAGTTTGGATAAGAATTAAGATAAATTAATTAATTAATTAAATAATATAATTAATTTATTTGATCATGATTTATCTTAAATAAGAAAAATTTGGATTGAATATTATTTTATTAAATGATTAATTCATTTTATATATGGGGATGATAATGAGTATAAACCAAACCTTTGTATGTGATCAGTTTAATTTTAATTTATTATTAAATTAAATTGATGACCTAAAAATCATATCTCCTTTCATTATGTAAGGGTATATGTGCTCACAATTTCATTTTATGTAAACCCCTTAACCAATCCTTTATTTTCTCTCGCCTACATGTGAGTAAACGCTTATGTAATGGATAGAGATCCTGAAGAGTGGATGTGGTTTAAGTTTGAAGTTAAGATGAAAATAATCCAAGAGGTGTATGAGTAGATAGGTGGAAAGGTACAACATGAACTAAGTCATGGTTCAAGGTGTTTTTCCCTAGGTCAGAAATTAGTTTATCATTCATTAGATAAACTAACCATTAGAAAAATTACATGATAATTCAATCCTTATTAGTTTATTTCTTTCTAGTTTCATGGTTAATGTTATTATGAAGTTTTTTTCGTGATCACATGAATTAATGAATTTAACAACCATGCAATATAGAACTAAAATAAATTAGATTATGTGTAAATTTTATCTAAGACTTGGTTAATCACTTAAGAAAGTACACTTAATATTAGAAATCATGTAATAGACATAAAATGGTCAATTTATGCATAAAAGATTAAAATCCCTCAACTATATATATTATGCTAGTATAACCTTCCACTACTCAAGTAGTAATCAGACCATAGTTCAAACTAATTGACAAACCTTTTATTGGGATGCTTTCAATTATCGAGGAATTTTTATTTTGAGTTTTGGGTCAACTTAAACTAGTTTGCATTAAGGGTTGATCACTTATGCAAGACTTAGTGAAAATAGTAAGAAACGTGTTAAGGAAATAAAATTTAAGGATTTTAGGATTGGGTAGTCCACTCAATAGATCATGGAACTGCGAGTTAATGTAATTGGAAAGGTATGATTACCTAAATATGTTCAAACAACTTGATAGACCTATGTATAGGTTATGTGAATGGGAATATGAATCCTTTCAATTAAAACATTCAAGTAACATGACATTTCAAAATTAATGTTGTGGGATATTAGGTTCTGATAAAATAGTAGGAGGCTAATACATTTAATATTTATTATCTAATTTATCAGATAAAGTACTAAAATTATTCTCTTCTTTATTATAGACATGATAACTATGTCTTTACCCGTATCATTGCGATCCATACTAGAGGAGGATAAATTTCTCCCTAGAACTAATTTCCAAGAATGGAAAAGGTTTTTGCACATTATCCTACACCATAAAAGGAAATTATATGTGTTAAAAAACCTTATTCATGAAGTTCTTGATCAATAGGATAGTGAGGAAGAATTGTCTCTCTACAAGACACATTTGGATGATGCCACAAATTCCCAGTGTTTTAAGCTATATTTCATGACTAATGAGATTCTAAAGCAATATGAGGACATGGATGCGTATAAAATTATGTCTCACGTTCATGATATATATCAAGATAAGGTGAGAAGAGAGAGATATGAGATATCCAATACACTATTTATGTGTAATATTGGAGAGTCATCACCAAATGTGTCTTATGTAGTCAAGATTATAAGCTACAAAGAGTGCTTAGAAATTTTGGGAATTAAATTCCTAGATGAGCTACACATATATCTCATTTTTTCATCACTACCTAAATTTTTATCCAATTTAATTTTGAATTACAACATGATAAATAGTGAGGATTATTTAATAACTTATCACTCTCATTCACCAAGTTGACAAGGACATAGGGCATGGTAAACCCACAATCCTTATAGTGAATAATAAAATCAAGAACAAGGAAATGGGTCCCAAGACTCACTAAAAGTCTAATTATACCAAGCACTATACTTCTAAGAAGATTAATTTTCAAAGGAAAGAAAATAAAAAGGAAGAAGTGTGTTTTTCATGGGGAAATCTAGGCTATTGGAAGAGGACCTGCACCCAAAAGTAGAGGAAAGATAAAGGTGTGTTCATTATTGAGTTTAATATTTTTATATCTTAACATTGGGTATTTAATATATTTTTTTGTGATCACATCTATATCGAAATGCAGGAACCAACTTGATTATAAAATATTTCTAGAGGAGAGGTGGATCTTGGAGTAACCCATAGAGAAGGATTTGTTGTTGTGGATATAGGATGCTACCACGTTCCATTTCTAACTAGAATGATTTTGTTTTTAAAGAATCACCATTTTGTGCCTAGTGTTACTAAAGACATCATCTCTTTTTCTTTCCTTGAAATGGATGGATTTATCTTCAAATTTGGAAATAAAGAATGATTCTTTTATAAAATACAACATTTGTTATGACATGAAACAAATAAATAATGGTATTTATGTATTAAATTATGAAAAAAATATTGGAAATTGATAACAAATCATGTTTTCATGACTTATATAACACCCAACTATGGAATCACTATCTTGGTTATGTAATTGAGAAGTTATTGACAAATATCTATCAAGATGTTTATTTAGAGACTTTTGAGCTAAGACCACTTGAAATATGTCATTCTTGTTTTCAAGGAAAAATGAATAAACCACCATTTAGTGGACAAGGTGAAAGTTACACGGAGCTTATTGGATTGATACACACTAATGTGTGTGTACATTTTCTAGTAGAAGCTAGAGGTATATCTTATCAATTCATAACTTTTACTGAATACTTGATTAGATATGACTATATCTACTTGATGATGTATAAGTTTGAGTCCTTTAAGAAATTTAAATAATTCAAGAAGGAAGTAGATAATCAACTTGGTAAGAATATAAAGAATCTTAAATCTGATCAAGGTGGTGAATATCTTAACCAAGGGTTGATAAACATTATATGGGTGTTTGGGATTCTAAATCAAATCACTTCACTTTATGAAAACTAGTGGAATAATGTTAGTGAAATGAGAAATTGTACCTTGCTTAACATGACAAGGTAAATAGTGATTCATAAAGATCTTCCATTATCATTTTGGGGATACACATTACATGTTATAACACATATTCTAAATTGAGTACCAACTAAGGCAAAAAACAGAATTCCATATGAGTTAATGTATGGAAAGAAATTTGTGTTGTCACACACTTGTTCATAGGGATGTGAGGTGTTTGTTAAGGCTATCTCAGGAAACAAATTAGCACCCCAAGGCATAAATTTTATCTTTATAGGATATCCAAAGTAAATAATGGGATTTTATCAATACAATGTCTCAGACCAGATAGTTACTGTTGCAAGGAAAAACATATTTCTTGAGAGGGATCACATTATCAAGGAGGATAGTGGGAGAAAGATTGACTTCAATGAAATTGATACTTAAGATACACAATAATTAGTACAAAAAAAATTCCACAGGTCTCTATGGAAGAAGTTGCTCCATAAACACAAGTACTATATAGGATCACCAAATAGGTAAAAGAACCAAAATGATATGTTTTTCTAGTCACCAAAGATGTTTACTCATTATTGGTTGACAATGATGAAACTCACCCCTATAAAGAGGAAGTACAAATCTCAAAAACTAAAATATGGAAATAATCCATGAATTATGAGATGGATTCCATGTATTCGATCCAACCTTGGGTTCTAGTATATTTGACAGTTGATGTAAATCATATTATGTGAAAATGTGTATTTAAGAGAAAAATGGACATGGAAGGTAAAGAAAGTACCTATAAAGAATGGATAGTGGCTAAAGGGTTTAATCAACATCAAATAATTTATTATAATGAAACCCTTTCTCCAATTTCCATTTTTAAATCCATCATAATTCTTCATGCTATAACAGCTTACCATGTCTATGAAATTTGGTAAATAGATGTCAAAATAGATTTACTTAATGAGAATCTTCAAGAATATTTATATATGACACAACCAGATGGGTTTATGAATCCAAGAAATTACAAAATGATATGAAAGTTGTAGAGATCCATTTATGTATTGAAGAAATCATATTGGTCATGGAACATTTTTTTCAATGAAGCTATAACAGAATATGGTTTCTTTAAGAATGAATCAGATCCATGTGTTTACAATTAGTTTATTAGGAGTGTGTTCATTATCCTAGTAGTGTATGTTGATGACATATTACTTATTAGAAATTAAATAATGGTATTATAATCAGATAAGGACCAGTTAAACAATTTCTTCTACATTAAGGACTTAAGTAGAGTAGCCTACGTTCCAGGGATCAAGATCATGCTTGATAGATCCAATAGGATTCTTGGACTATGTCAAAATATATACATTAACTAGATGATAAATGGATTTTGTATGGAATAATGTAAGAAAGAATTGGTTATAGTTTCACATGGTATATATCTTCCAAAAAAATGTGTCATAAGACACATGAGGACCAAGATAAAATTAATGGGACCTCATGCACTTATGTGATAAGATCAATAATTTATTCCATGTTATATAGTAGGCTTGATGTTTTTTATGCCTTGATCATGGTAGGAATATATCAATCTTATCCAGGAGAATAACGTTGGTATATTGTTAAGGATATACTTAAGTAAATGAGAAGAACTAAGGATATGTTAATAGTGTATGGAGGAGATTATGAGTAAGTCATCAGGGGTTTTATTAATTCATGTTTTCAAATAGATTAGAATGATTTGAAGTTGCAGTCAGGATATTCCACCAGTCTCAATAGAGGAGCTGTGAGCTGGAAGAGTTCAAAGTAGCTAGTTTTCATCACTTATACAGTGGATTCCAAGTATATAAATAAGTTTTATCAACCAAAGAAGTCATTTTAATACAAAAATTTGTCTAATATCTTGATTTGGTTCTTAGTAGTAAATATCCTATCACATTATATTATGATAATACTGCAACATTGTCTCTTGTAAAAGAGCCAAGGACACACCAATAAACAAAACACATACTCCATAAGTATCACCTATTGATGTATTTTTCTTAGAGGGGTGAAGTTATAGTAAGAATATTTTCCACATAAGATAATGTGGTATACCCCTTGACTAAAACCTTATCTTAACAGAAGTATGAATATCATGTGAAAGTTAGCAGAATAAAAGTTGTTATTAGTTGGCTCTAGTGAAAATGAGATTCTGTTGGAGTTGGTTCCATAAAACCAAATTATATGTACTTTATGATAACATATATTAATTATTTTGAATATTAGTAAACATTTTATCACGTCATTATTCTTCTTCTTCATGAAATAGTATGTGATAATTTTATAAGAGTAACTTTCGCACTGAAAGGTCACAATAGTTCCCCTCTATAATGAGAAACCATAAGTTCCACAATAATATTCTAAAATATATATTCTATATCCATATGATTGAATTTAATGAGACACAAATGATATAGGCTATTAGTCGTGGAGACTAATAGGACTTTGAGGCACCTTCTCATGGTATACACCCTTAGTAATTTCTAGCGCAGGAGATTATGAAAACGCGACCCGCCAATAGGAAATCCACATTTACACATGTCATTGGATGTTACTATCTATGAACATGTGTATTGGTTCTTAAAATTTAATATTATTATTAATGAATATTATTATTTTCACACTTTTATGTATTGAAGAAAATCCTAAAGACACATGTTCATTGGGAGTTAAGCTATGTTGGGTGCATCACAAATAATATTACATTAGTGAATAATATGAGAAAGTAATTTCCTCTTCTATTATTTAATTGAAGTTGATATCTTATGCCATTTTATGGTAATGAAACAAATTACATAAATCCATGCTCATAGTGTTCTTTGGGTATATTTATTTCTGAAAAGTCAAAGAAAAAGGCATCAGGAACATTGATTAATGAAAGCAGTATGCAACCTGCTTGATTAGAGATATCATGAGAAAGGGATTGTATTGCACAATAAGTGATCATATGAGGTTTTATTTCATTGATAAATTAAATTATTTATCTATGAGTGTCTTGACATGTTTCTAGATGCTAAACTTGTACTTTGCGTATCTCCACTTAATGAAACTAAGAAAGAGGCTTAGAGGGATGCACACTAAGTATATCTAGAACCTCAATTAAATATTATTTATTATTTTAAATGTTGAATAAATATTATTTACTTACATGGTTTAATAATTATTCATATTAGCTTGACTATATATATCAAGTCACTAGTTATTTGAGAGAATATTTTTTGAGTAGAATACTTAATAAATATTTATTTATTTATTAGTGAATAATGCAGTGATATTTATTTGTTAAATAAATATTTATTATTCAAGACCCGATAAATATTGTGGAGGAATGAATGAATATAATGTCCCAGTGAGATATAATATATATATTAAATATTATTTGAATAACTTTTAAATAATTTATTCAAGAAATAATATTTTATTAATTCACGGGTTTTGCACATTCCAAGAAATAATAATCATATTATTATTATTATAAACATGAGGTACCTTAGGGATTAATAAAATCATAAGAGTTAATTTCAAATTATTATTTTATAACCCTAGCAATATTTAATCATAATTATATTATTTGCAACCATAATGTTTGGCATTGGTTTTCATTGTGCACAACGAATCAAGGAGAATTCACTCATTCCATTGAGAGAACCTCTCCAAGAATGTTCTCAAGAATGGAGAGCGATCCTTATCCTCCACCTCTCTTAATTCTAGAGAGATCAAGGGGAATCCATCTTCAAATAATTTCTTATGGTGATCAAAAATGAAAAACACAAGCATTGGGATCTACCATGCCAGCAACCGAAGATTCCTACGATGTTATTTGGAGGTTCTTGGAGCATGTGTGGATCACCTCTGAAAGGAATCTTCTTTTGATTCCCATAATACAATGATGTTACGATGTAGAGAATTTGTTAGATTCATCAATGAATAAATAATCCTTCACATGATAATTATTTTATTACTTAAATTAATTATAAATCATTATGTGATGACCATGAATTTGGTTTAGAAATTCTCATATCAATTAATCTTTGAATTAATTCCCCTGGTCATGACATTCATCATTGATGTACATCTTGAATTAATCGTCGATTATGAAAAAAAACTGAGTTGGGCATACCCCATCTGTAACTTCTTCTGTTCCTAAAACTTTCTATAAGTAGTGACTTTCCATACACTAAATATATAATTCCTCATGTCCATATTAAAATTTTAAATTCAATAAGAATTTTAATTTTTATTTTTTTAGTGGGTTATATTTTAGAATGAGATTTAGAATTGAATTTTGAGAGACCCCTCAATAGTGGTATTTCAGATAGGGAAGGAGGTCCAATTGGTGTTTGGGGGTTTTAGTTAAAGTTGGGGAAACCTTGGGGTGGTTAAGATACATCATGGTTGCAGCCTGTAGCCACCAGCAGGACATCGGTGAGCCACCAACTAGCCGGTGGTTGGATAGTGGCACCCCCTTATGCAGAGGTTCCACTGACTAGTTGGTGGTAGTGTACCAAATATCCAATAGGGTTAAAATGGGAAAAATAACCATTCCCCCTTGTGTTTTTAGAGGGGACAACCACCCTTCTTTGTCTCTATTGGTGCGCATAGATAGAACACCCCTCCCCTATCCTCCCTTATTCTCCCTTGGTTTGGGGTGATAATATTGGATGATTTCAACGATGAAAAAAGGTACGAGATCCTATCCCTCCTCCCACCTCTTCTCCTTCTTATCATTATTAATTTATTATTGGTTCAATTTAGGTTGGAAATGTAAATTTCACTAGAGAATTGTGAAATCAGCTTATGTCAAAGGAGATTTCATGAATCCCTCAGAAAGGGTGTTCCGATGAAATGTCTACATATTTCCATTCGTTGTTTCATCAAAGGTACATAATGTCGTGTATTTTATTCAATTTTCTTTAAAATTAAAATTTTTTAACTATAAAATTGGAATCATAGGTTTGGAATTTGACCCAAAATGATTTTGGGCGTGTTCTGGAGATGGTCGACACCCCGTTGTTTGAGTATTCAAAAATCACCATATTCCCAATGATATTTCAGCGATTTGGATAAATTTAATTAAATTATATTTTAAATTTAAATGTTTTAATTGACTATAATGAGATTATAATTAATTAATATGCTTTTTCTAGCATGAGTTAGGTGATCAGGAATTCAGGCAGTGGACGATAGTGTTGGGATAGCCTTGGATGAGCCTTAGTGGGAAATGTTGGGCTACGAAATAAAGGGGGAATGGCTTATAAAAAGGTTGATGGTCCTAATACTAGCCCTAAGGATTTATTCATGGAATATATATGCATGTGTGTGTGTACAGCCTCAGCTGTATGGTGGTGGAATTTTTATGACTGAAGTGTTTAATTTAATTTAAATAGTTTAATTTAAATTAAAATTTTAAACTCATGTGAGAACCTAAGGATAGAGAGACAAGGTTCTTGGGCCACTTTAGTCCTTATGAACTGACTTGACACATTGATTTCCCATGGATAAGTATTGGAATATGAGGATACCCAAATATGTGGAAACCCCCAAGAGTGGAGTGTAGAGAGACTTGTGTTTAAAGACCCTAGTAGGCTAGAGGACCCTTGAGATGTGATTAGCCTAGGTGGATCGACCGTAAGAAAAGTGGGCTTGGGTTAGGGTGATTTAACCAGTCTAGAGCGATCCTGGACATAAAGATGGTCCTTGATTCATCTTTTGAGGATAATTTTCGTCAGTCACACCCATGAGGTCTATGAGGTTGGTTGATGTCATGATGATGCCAAGGGACGAGGTGTCCACTGAGTGTCAAGTATTGGATCAAACTACTAGTTTTGATCGAGTATCCTAAGATGGATTCCTCTACGATAGTGATAGCCTATAAAATCCCTATGGGTTCTCCTTTGAGAGACATCCCTGAGCGGGTGTATGAAACTATGGGTAGATATGGCAACGGGTGTCACCTAGAACATCTAAAGAACGTGTGTGCCCAAGGGTTCATGGAAATTGTGATGGGAATGGGTGTTCAGTCAGTCCTTGATGTAAATTATTTTAGTATATTATTATGGTATGTGATTTCATAGGACACTTAGGAATAAACTATTGGGATTGAAACCACTTTGATTACCTAGGATGACTGAAAATTACCTGATGAGATGGACGGGGCCCTGAGATGCCTGATATATTTGGAATCCTGTCTCATAGTATTTTAGGGGAGAATTCCTGGCCCAACTAGTATCAAGATATATGGATGATTCCTAGTGGTGGTACTCAAGATCCAATATTAGTTCCATATGATATGAAATTCATATAATAATTTCTAGGATGACAGGGATTCCTAGGATATTGTGATACCATCCTGAATGCCCATGTGTCGATATTCAAATGGAAATTCCATTAGATGACTGAAAATTCCCACAATGCATGGGATTCAAACGGTGGTATAAGGTGTTGGGTGGGCGTACATACCTAAGCAAAGATGTTGGGAATCCTGAGGGTGATTGTTGAATCCCCTCGATCAATGTATAAGATACCCCCTAGGATTGGGTGGACGCACTCGATATGGGTCGTCTGAGGAGACACTAGATATTATATTCACAGAAGTTTGATTGTGGGATCTAGGGAGGGTATCCCCTTTGATTACTTGGGTTTCCTCGGAATTATTGACACTTGGAAACATAGGATTCCATAGAGCCTCCCCCTCCTAGGAATCAAATGTCACCCTAACATTGATAATGGTTAGGTACTACCGTGGGGTTGAGCCTGAGGGTTTGAGGATGGGGGATGCCTAGTGATGCCTCAGGGTTCACTACTCATAGTGATGGAGGTATGTGTGTGTGATACCTAGTGGGTAAAAAAAGGTTCCCCTGAGGTGATTCTCATTCTCATAGTCACTCTGGCACTGGTCAAGATAGGTATGGTAGATCGAGGCAACATACATGAGGATCAATGATGGTTTTTAGCCTTTTCCCAGTTTATATGTATACACCCTTGGGGTGGTTAGGTTATCAATTATCACACTCATCATGATGTTATTAAAGACCATCTGACATTCGACCAAAGAAGTTATTATTGGTGATTTTGTTTATTTAATTTTAGTAGTGGTTTATTTTATTAGAGCATGTCACATGCACATATCAATGAATTGCTGATATAGTATGGGGCCGGGTTGGAGGTTCTCCATTGAGTTATGTAATCACTCCCTATTTGGACCACTATTGCACTGGGGTACCCAATCAGCTTCTTCTTGGTTGTAGGTTTAGGTTGGGCCGAGTATTGAGTATTGCGTGATAGAGCAAGATGACTTAGATGGTCAGGAGATCGAGATGAGGTATTTATGGATCCTATATGCCTTTAATTTTATTCGATCACGACTATTCAAGTTTGTGTATTGTATATCATATCTATAGAATGATTTTATTTATTTATTCTTCATTCATTCCTTGTTATTTAGATATTTCTTTTATGATGTCACAAAATATCTCTATAGAACCCCACTGCTAGTTGACAACCTCTAACATACATGGAGGTGCGCCTAAGGTCACATGGAGGTTTGGTATGGTTCTTGTTTATAGATAGTTGGGGAGAGGAATTATAAAGTGTCATAAAAGATTGTTTTATTTGTTTTTCTATTTGGGACCTGGTAGTCAGGAGATAGGAATGTTTCAGAGCCTATGATGGATATCAGGATAGTGCACCATGAAAAACTTCATTGGTAGGAAGTCTAGGTTTCTAGGGGTATGAGATTGTTTCCCTTAGTATGTGATGCTATGGTTTTTGTTGGACTCCTCTAGTTTTAATGCTCACAAATCACGATTCATCAAGTTAAATTATGTTAAATTATGTTTACTCATGATTACATATAATCTTAATCTGTTATGTTAGTATTTTACATCATAAGAAAGGTTGGTAAAATATGACAAATGATGAGTCACCATTAAGGTTGAGTCATAGTTAATATGGACTCACTGTTAGAAATAAATATCACTGAGGATAGAAAATCAGCTAAGTATGAGTTACCATTAAGGGAGACTCACTGTTAAGATGTATCTGTAATGACCCGGACCCGGCCAGCCACCCGAACAGTGCCGAACGGGTCGGGTGTCACTACCTTAGGCGCACCTCCCCTGAACGCCAAAGGTTGCCGACTAGCAGCGAGGGTCTGAATAGGTATAGTGGGGAGGCTATACCCTCTCATAGGATCATAGTAAGGGTATTGGTCCGAGTATAATAGTAAAGATGCAGCGGAAATAAAGACTCAGCAGACTCGAACCAGACCTGCAGAGCGGAAGCATAAACAACATAGATAAACAGCGGAAGCAATATAGAAAACAACAGCAGTGGAAAGTAAACAGAACAACATGCCAACAATAAACTACAACAACTACTATAAATAACCAAGCATGCGTCCAAAGCAGTTCATACACAACTGAATATAAAAAGGGCGCCAATGGCTAACCAACAGTAGCTACATAACAAATAAGCATGCTAATACAGGAAAGAAAGAGAACAAAGTAAACCCAGCTAGGCATGACCTCAAGGTACATACCATCTCCAAGAAACAACTAACGTAACCCATCTCCTGAAGCTGGCCTCTTCCCTGCACGTAAATCCATAAAGTCTGCACGCGTCCCGAAGGGCCCATGCAGAGTGTGAGAAAAATCTCAGCAGGATATCACCCAACAGTGCGTACCAAATATATGTGTTTAAGCAGTCATGAATTTACAAGGAAATAAGTAATCAGTACAATGCACAAATAAACACAAACTCCACTGGTGCTCAACATCCACCATGGAGTGTCACCTGCTTCGGCCAATACCGGAATCTCTTTCGTGTAACCCAACACCATGTGCCACCTGACACCTCGTATCTAACGTACCGACGTCCCGAAGGCACGCCCAAAATAGTAACCCGGCACCATGTGCCTCCTGACACCTCGTGCCTCAAGTACCGACGTCCCGAAGGCACGCCCAAGAACAGTAACCCCGCACCATGTGCCTCCTGACACCTTGTGTCTCAAGTACCAACGTCCCGAAGGCACGCCCATTCCCTGAAGGCTCCTCACCTCCCACGTGGCTTTCTATGATAAGCACCCCAACCAAGATACCTAACTGCTACTATAGGGGCCTCTACCCACACGAGCGGTCAAACCCACCTCATCACGAAGCATCTCTGTGTGCGCACTACTCAAAGTCCCGGTGATTGGTAATCACCAAAATAGTCCTAAGCCACCAACACATCTGACACATCGTGTCCCTGTGACCATGTTGCTCAAGTTTGATGGCATCGCCACCCTAGTATCCCGGGCCATGCTCAACCTGACAGTCGTACTGCCTCAAGCCGACGTCCATGACGCCCAATCCCGTGGTCAAAACCACCCAATGTAACCTGGGAAAAGCCCCAACCTGTGATCAGCATCACTCTAGCGCAACTGGACCAATCCCAACACAACCAAAAAGGGTCCAGCAGATGCAATTCAGCAATTGCATATATAACATATTTAACCTGAAAACATAACCAGGCAAAACCAACTAAATAGTCGAATTGCACTATACCAGGTGTTGTCCCATACCAGCACTGAGGTCTTAAATTCCTCTAAAAATTATAACTGGCTCTAATAAATTAAACTAAAAAGTTTATAACAATAACATTTCAATTAAAACCATTTTGGCGTTCCCCGACCAAAATCCCCTGACGAGCAATGACCCATCACCCGACCCTGCTCACTCAAATTGGTAGCCAAGAATACCCAAAATCATCCCAGAGGTCCCATAAGCAATACAGTATGAAAAAGAAGATAAAACAGGTCCCGCTCAAAATACCTGAAAATGTGCCGAAAGCCGCGTCACCCAAACAACCACGAAAACACAAAATGTGGTATGCACCACCTATTTGAGACTCACACGATGCTCCTCCTTCGGTAACACCCGCCAATTTGGTCTAAAACGCGGTAAATATACAAAAGATTAAATACCAATAAAATGACTATAACTTGTTCTAGGATGAAAATCAAAAAAAAACGGCTAAAGAGGAATCGAGGCCTTACCGAGGGGGTACTAACACATCCAACCAAGGTCGGATCTGACTTCGGACGAAGAACCAGGAAGCAATTGAAGGTTCGGACGGCTTGGTTCGCGTATCCGGGTGGAGGGTATGAGGTTCTGCCTCAATACGAGGATACTGACCGTTTTAAGAGAAAAAAAGAAAGCACACGGCATGTACTTTAGGAATACATGCCGTGTATATTTCATTTAACTGTTAAAAAGACGGCTGATTCCACCTACTTACTTTCCGAACCTGCCGACATGAGTTCACGGCGTGTACCGGGTTTCTATTCTCTTCCTCGCCGACATACCCACATGCCATGTATATCCCTCATACATGGCTAGACTACACAGCGTGTCCAAAGGGAACACGACGTGTCCCTGGTTCTACCCGGCCAACGGCCTACACGCCATGTATGGCCTCACACGGTCGGGGGGTATACACGAAAGGTTCAAAACTACACACCGTGTAGTAAGAAAATACTACACGGTCATCACATGGCTTGTACTCGGCGAGCACATGACCGAAACACTCTAACCACATACACAGTGTGTACTCAAAAGTACACGACGTGTAATCTGGAAATTTCCTGAAACTTAGCATTTCCTCCAGTTTCCTCAGAAACCAGTCAAAAATTCAAATAGGGTTGGGATTTTGACCTATTCTAAAAACCCGGGTTCTTACAAACTCCCCACCTTAACGTAGCTCATCCACGAGCTACCAAACGAAACTAAGAGATGATACCAAACACGCCTATCCCAGTTAAACAACCCGGACTTCCCCGGTCTCAAAGGTTCCGGCTAAATTCCTCAAGGGGATCCCCACCTTAGGAATCGCCTCACCCGGTCTCAACCCAACAAAACGTAAAGCAAACAGGGTTTACTAACCTATTTTCCAGAAGAAAAATCCTCCTGTGATGCATCGTCACCCCTGCACCTCATTGGTGCTCCTGTGTCGCTTCCGACACCCAAAGTATCCCGCACCGCATCGGTGTCCGCCTCTATGAGGTCCTGGTGCCTAGCACCTCAAGTAACCCACATCCAAGATGCCCTAATTCCCACGGAACCTCAAGTAACCCGCATCCACGATGCACCGATGCCCACGACACCTCAAGTAACCCGTATCCACGATGCCCCGATGCCATGCATCTCATACATACATATATATATCACGCACCCGAGATGGTGCCAACCCACTGACTAGAATCTAGTCATTCCACAAAGATCCTGTGCACCTCGTGCACTCAAAACAGACATACGTCTACAGGTCATGCCAAAAAGGAAACATGGAGATCACGGTCACACCGCGGTGTACCTCTAACTGTCGTCGGCTCACCGGCCTGCTCAGCCTCTGGCAGCTCCACGGCGTGCACCTGGCTTGAAACACGGTTGCCTGATGCCTGACCTCCCTACGATGCTACTGAAGTCACCAGCCACTGACCCCTGAGATGGGTCCCACCATCTCTGTCATGACTTCTGCGGACAACTGAACCTCGACTACCCTCTCCGGGTACCGAACCAGAACCAACTCCAGACGCTGTAATCTGTCCTGGTCCCTGTCTGCCAGCTATCTGAGAAGGCTGCCTGCAAATCCTCTCCAGATGTCTGTCCTATCCACATGCCTGACACTCCTTCGGAGGCCTATCGCACTGCGCCCAAACATGTCCCAGTTGTCCACACTGGAAGCAAATCACCGAAGAACTCCCACGAGGTGGTCTAGCTAAATCCCTGGCCTGACTGCCCTGCTGGAACTCATCACGTCCTCGCTTCCTGCTGTCCAAACCGTCACCTGAAGCTGTCATCCTGCCCAAGTGAGATTTCTCTCTCTCGCTGCCCTCGGCTATGAGCGGCTGATTCATCGCCTCAGAGAAAGAACCCAGTCTGAAAATGTTCACCTGGACCCGAATGGCATGTCGTAAGCCATCCTCGAAGCTCCTCACCCTAGCTGCATCATCGCTCACCATACCAGGTGCAAAGAGAGACAACTCTGTGAAATTAGCTGCGTAGTCCATGACAGACATGTCCCCCAGCTGAAGACTCAAGAACTCCCGAGCTCTCTCTGTCATCAGTGTCTCCGGGTAGAAGTACTCAAAGAACCTGTCCTCGAAGTCGTTCTATGCCAGTCCCTCGTTCCTATAAGCCTGAACCTGTACGTCCCACCAACGCTTCACCGGTCCTCTCAGCATGTACGTCGCCAGCTTGACCCTACGCCCTGGAGGCGTCTCGAGCTGTTCAAAAATCATTTGCATACTCTCTATCCAGTTCTCAGCCGCATGCGAACCACCCTCACCCTGAAAAAGTGGCGGGTGCTGCGATTGGAACTCCCGGGCCAGATACGCCATAGAAGGCTCTGCACCCTGCGTGCCTCTGTCAATCCCCTATAAGATGCGTGCAAGGCTTGCTCAGAGCTTCTCATCGAGCCACGACCCGAACGATGCCAAACCCAGCTACTGTCCTACCTGCTCTGGATCCTGAGCCTGATCCGGTCTTTGGTCCTGTACCTGCGGCCTCTGCCTGTACTGAATTCTGACCCTGATCCTGCAGCACTGTATCTTCTCCTGCCTGATGCTCCATCGAGTCGTGAAGGATTAACCCGCTGAATACCATAAATGTTCAGACATCCCATACATATATATAACAATATATTCTACGCAGATAAGGAAAGCAGTAAAAGGCAGTGCATAACAACTACCCTTACTCCCCCTCACTGCAACCCATGCCCCACAGAATCCCGGCCTCATGGCCTCCTTACCCGCTCAATAGAGCCAAGTATCAAAAGTACCTCGGTCCATGCCCGTCCCGACAACTCACGTTGCCTCAAACTGATGACCGAGTCGCCCAATCTTGACAGTTACACTACCTCAGTCATAGTACCTGCCTGCTCTCATAAGAGTCAGACCCAAATATCCCACCACATGATTTTTTTTACAAAATTTAAATCATGGAATACACATTTCACAACTATAAATTCAATCAGGAATTTCACCAATTTACATTTCAAAGTAGATAAATCATGGAAATTGATTTGTTTTATTCACATGGTATTATCACTTCACAAAGCATATGTGAAATTACGAAATTGAAATACCCTAAAAATGTGCCTATCAAAGCCAAGCAAAGTAGCCTCGCCATACCGGGCCAAGGTCCAATTCTCCCTTACCACACCAGGTCAAGGGTCACATATCACAATCCAGAACATCACACACCGAGTGAGCCATCGAGGTAGAAATCATATAAACCGTAATCTAAGAAAAAGGAAACAATAATTCCCATCCATGTCAACTTGGTCCATCCCTCGTACCTGGGGCTGCAGGCACCCAAGCACAAGCTAGGAACCTAGTTCCAGTAACAACAACTTATCTCCAGTCTACCATATTCCAAATAGTAAAACCAACAGAAATAAAAGAGAAGTCTCAATCTCATTAGTAGCAAAAAAAAAACACTACTACTAAATCCTTGTCAAGAACTCCTCTGATACCACTTTGTAACAACCCGGACCCGGCCAACCACCCGAATAGTGCCGAACGGGTCGGGTGTCACTACCTTAGGCGCACCTCCCCTGAACGACAAAGGCTTACGACTTGTAGCGAGGGTCAGAATAGGTATAGTGAGGAGGCTATACCCTCTCGTAGGATCATAGTAAGGGTACTGGTCCGAGTATAACAGTAAAGATGCAGCGGAAAGAAAGACTCAGTAGACTCGAACCAGACCCGCAGAGCGGAAGCATAAAAAACATAGATAAACAGCAGAAGAAATATAGAAAACAACTGCAGTGGAAAGTAAACAGAAAAACATGCCAGCAATCAACTACAACAACTACTATAAACAACCAAGCATGCGTCCAAAGCAGGTCATACACAACTGAATATAAAAAGGGCGCCAATGGCTAACTAATAGTAGCTACATAACAAATAATCATGCTAATACAGGAAAGAAAGTGAAAAAAGTAAACCGAGCTAGGCATGACCTCAAGGTCCATACCATCTCCAAGAAACAAATAACGTTACCCAGCTCCTGAAGCTGGCCTCTTCCCTGCACATAAATCCATAAAGTCTCCACGCGTCCCGAAGGGGCGTGTAGGGTGTGAGAAAAATCCTTGTAGGATACCACCCAATGGTGCATACCAAATATATGTGTTTAAGTAGTCATGCATTCACAAGGAAAGAAGTAATCAGTACAATGCAAAAATAAACACAAACTCCACTGGTGCTCAACACCACCATGGAGTGTCACCTTCTTCGGCCAACACCGGAATCTCTGTCATGTAAACCGGCACTGTGTGCCACCTGACACCTCGTGTCTCACATAACGACGTCTCGAAGGCACGCCCAAAATAGTAACCCGACACCATGTACCTCCTGAAACCTCGTGCCTCAAGTACTGATGTCCTGAAGGCACACCCAAGAACAGTAACCCGACACCATGTGCCTCCTGACACCTCGTGTCTCAAGTAACGACGTCCCGAAGGCACACCCATCCCCTGGAGGCTCCTCACCTCCCACGTGGCTTTCTATGGAAATCACCCCGAACCAAGATACCTAACCACAACTACGGAGGCCTCTACCCACACGAGTGGTCAAAACCACCTCATCACGGAGTATCTCTGTGTGCACACTACTCAAAGTCCCGGTGAGTGTTAATCACCAAAATAGTCCTAAGCCACCAACACATCTGAAACCTAGTGTCCCTGTGACCACATCTCTCATGTATGATGGCATCGCTACCCTAGTATCCTGGGACATGCCCAACCTGACAGTCGTACTACCTCAAGATGATGTCCATGACGCCCAATCCCGTGGTCAAAACCACCCAAAGTAACCTGGGAAAAGCCCCAACCTATGATCAGCATCACTCTAGCGTAACTAGGCCAAGACCAACACAACCAAAAAGGGTACAGCAGATGCAATTCAGCAATTGCATATATAACATATTTAACCAGAAAACATAACCAGGAAAAACTAACTAAACAGTCGAATTTCACTATACCAGGTGTTGTCCCATACTAGCACTGAGGTCATAAATGCCTCTAACAATTATAACAAGCTCTAATAAATTAAACTAAACAGTTTATAACAATAACATTTCAATTAAAACCATTTTGGAGTTCCCTAACCAAAACGCCCCGACAAGAAACGACCCCTCACCCGGCCCTGCTCACGCAAACTAGTAACCGGGCATACCCAAAAGCATCCTAGAGGTCCCATAAGCAATACAGTATGAAAAAGCAGATAAAATGGGTCCCGCTCAAAATAATCAAAAACGCGCCAAAAACCACATCACCCAAACAACCACAAAAACACAAAATGAGGTATGCACCACCTCCCTGAGACTCACACGATGCTACTCCTCAGGTAACACCCGCCAATTTGGTCTAAAACGCGATAAATCTAAACAAGATTTAATACCTCTCAAACGCCTATAACTCCTTCTAGAACGAAAATCAAACAAAACGGAAAAAGTGGAATCTAGGCCTTACCGAGGGGGTTCCAACGCATCCAACCGAGGTCAGATCTGACTTCAGACGAAGAATCGGGAAGCAATTAAAGGTTCTGCCAGCTTGGTTCGCATATCCGGGTGGAGGGTATGAGGTTCTGCCTTAATACGAGGCTACTGCCCATTTTAAGCGAAAAAAAGAAAGTACACGACGTGTACTTTATGACTACATGCCGTGTATATTTCATTTAACTATTCAAAATATGGCTGATTCCGCCGACTTACTTTCCGAACCTACCGACATGAGTACACAGTGTGTACCTCTAGTTACACAGAGTGTACCGGGTTCCTATTCTCTTCCTCGCCGACATACCCACATGCCATGTATATCCCTCATACACGGCTAGACTACACGGCGTGTCCAAAGGGAACATTGCGTGTCCCTAGTTATGCCCAGACAACGACCTACACACCATGTATGGCCTCACACGGTCGGGGGGTATACACGGTGGGTTCAAAACTACACGCTGTGTAGTAAGAAACTACTACACGGTCATCACACGGCATGTACTCGGTGAGCACATGACCGAAACTCGCTAAACACATACACGTCGTGTACTCAAAAGTACACGACATGTAATCTGGAAATTTCTAGAAACTTAGCATTTCCTCCAGTTTCCTCAGAAACCAATCAAAAATTCAAACATGGTCGGGATTTTGACCTATTCTGAAAACCCAGGTTCTTACAGTATCACTGCCAAGTGTCTCACCATTATCACATATGCTAAATTATGAAAAAGGATGAGACACTATTATTCAACCCACAACCCACAACTTCTCATAATTTTCACAAAGTATAAGTCACCGTCGCATCAAGCTACCGTTAGACTCAATTCATAATTTTTTCAAAGTATGAATCATCGTCACGTCAAACTACCATCAGACTCAATTCATAATTTTTACAAATTATGAGTTACCAATGAAATGAGTCACCGCTAAGTCGACCTATTGTTAGATACAAGTCATCGTCAAGTTGACCTACCCCTAGAGAAACTTATCGCTACTTGAATCACTATTACTGATTGACCGCTCTAAAGAGTCACTATTACAAGGCATATTACAGAATGCATTAAGTATGAGTCACCGCTCCTGACTCACCACTAATGACTTACTACTAAGTCCAAGACACCATTCCAAGACACTGTTCAGAGACACTGTCATACTAAGCCACCATTTGTAGACACCACCTGGACAAGTCACCTTTCAGAGACACCATCAGAATAAGTTATAGTTCATAAACACCATCAATTCTTCCTTTCTCATTTAAATTCAAATTTCTTTCTAATGATCATATTTGTAAAATTTAATGCAAATAATTAAATTAATGACCTTTTTCAGAAAAAAATAAAACCATTTTCAGACTGCAGTACGAGGTACCATGATATGATTGAGATCATGATCCTAGTCAACTATAGTGTATAAAGAAAATACCTGATAAAAAAGGAATATGTAGAAGTTGTGAAGTCATGCACCTGAGAAAAACATAAAAATTTCTAGCTATGAATACAATAAGATACTATTGAGAACTCAAGGTGAATAATTTTTTTTCAACAAAAAACTAAGAGAGGAGAATAAATCATTGATAAAATCAATACCTCCCTGTAAACTGAAGACAAAAGATCTCATGAAACTCTATTTTGATATCTATTTCTAAAATTCAACTCAATATGCACTTCAAGATAACTTATATGAGTCGCAAGCTAAATTGACTATTACATAGATCTTTCTAACTCTTTTCTCTCTATATTTCCCTATTTGTGTACTATTTTTACATTACAACTAGTGTGTGTCTATATCTATTCTATGAACACACCCCAAATCCTATGAAAAACTCAAATATACATAGATATATTCAAAATATATCTTTTATACCTTACACCCCCATGGATAACAGTAGAATAGGTCCCTACATGGCCTATTTGTGTTTGTACTCCCACAAAAATTATGGAAGAGGTCTTGTTGACCTACAAAAGTCTGTATACTATTGTCTAACCCAATACAGGGTGTGGATAAAAGTTTATTTATATAAAATTATTCGCATCAAGTGATTTACAAGTGGAGAGGATTAAGTCTCAGCTTGAGACTGAACCTCTTGTTTAAATTCTACTATGTTATTTCAAATTTAGTTTTCTCTATTTGTGTTTATTTAAATAAAAAACTTCACTTTTCTTTGATAATTAATCTTAGATAGTGTTCATATTAAAATTTTCTTTAGTAGATCGATTTAAAAATTTAATGTAATAATTAATATTGTTTTAGCTGAGAACTAATCACTATTTGATAAATCCTTCGAATAACCAAATCTTTTATAAAATGATCCTTTGGTTAACTGGGTTGTGTTTATTTCAAATTGGGGGAATTTTAAATAAATATTTTAGACAGAAATTTTTATAGGAACTCAATTCACCACTCTTGAGTTTCCTACTCTAACCAATAAATATATATATGATTTTCACCTTGAGTGATTCACATTGTGTTTGGATTTATGATCATGATTTAAATTATAATTTTATTATCTTGGATTTTTGGAAAGAGACTAGTTATGGATTTGAATATTGTTCTATAGAGGCAAGAGGTGTCTCATGTATCATGAGTTGGCATGTAAAATTCACATGAAAAGTAGGGTCCTACTAGTGTGATTTTTTCATTGATGAGAGGTTCATCTATTTAAAGTGTCAACAACTACTCATATGACATTTTATTGTTAAGTACTTTATAGTGTTCTACTCAGCTAGAACGACATGTATATATGTTCTCTTATGATGGAGGTTTATGTGGATCTATGATGAGATTATTGTTGCCGATGACATCATGGTCCCTTAGTGTATGTGATGTGAGGTGACCCTAGTAGGTCAGTGAGGCATGTGGTGCTGTAGTGGGATGCCCTTAGGGGGATTTTATTACACGTGTTTAGTTATTTAAAGTCCTAGTAATAAATTATATGGTGTTTTACAATATAGATTGGAATCAAAATCAACATAACTGAAATGAGTGATAGTGGTTCATTGGATAAAGTTCGCTATTGGGAGACACCGATTAAATGTACCCTATAGGATCATTTATTTAAAGTGTCGTTAAAAACATTTATGATGTTTTCTCGTATAGCATGGAATGATATTCTACTTATCCAAACTAGTGATTATTGTTTTCTTTGGTGTGGATTGTATTGGATGTATTTATGATCCTAGATAAGTTGGGATTCTTGAGGGAGTAGTCCCGTAGTTGGATGATTGGTGAGAATCAGTGTCTGAATGGGTTATTGATTTGGCACAATATGAAATTGTAGATATAAGGACCTTGAGATGGATTTTTTCATGATGGATACCTTGGGATGTTTGAGGCAGGAATGAAGACATTTCCCATGAGACTTGTCTCTGGTGAGGTATAGTTTTTGGATTAAGTGGGAAGAGATATATACCCCCATAGGCATGACATCATACTTTAGTGATCTGGTGCCTAGTGGCATGTGTGAGGGTAACTTGTGAGAGGGGTTAGCTTGAGATTGTGAGTCCTTAAGAGACTGATGAATGAGAGGCGATTGAGGGTTTGGGACAAAGGAATAATGATGCCTTCAGTTCATGAAAGTGAACCTTGAGTGGTTGATATTAAGGTTGGTTTTTAAGGGTATGACCATACAAGTGCCTGACCCTATTGGCTTTGTATGCATTTTAACAACATGGTTAGACACTTGTGTTTTTGGGGATGATGTCGGTAGGTGGGTGGGAGTGAAATGAGAAATGGCACAAGTGAGGTGCCTGATTTTGAAGAGGAGTTACAAGGGAACCCCAAGATTCATGAGACCGATATTCTTGAGGAGCATGGTCAATGGTTAGGCGTTTCAACCTGTTTTTATGGCGTACGACTCATGGGAGTGTGAGTCAGGTTTTAGGATTGGGTGGTATGGAAGCGTATGCCCATTATGTTTAAATGATATATAATTGATTCATTATGTTCATGAATGGAATTGGTTGAGTTTTAAATTGGTGATAACCATGATTGGGATGAAGTCCAATAGGTCTTAGTGGTTTACTTGTGGGCCTAATTGCTTAGGAGTTTGATGAGTGTGTATCGGGAGGAGCGACACGTGGGCAGTGATGAAACCTGTTGACATGGAACTCTAGGAGTAGAATAAGGTCAAACATATGTCATGGATTAAAGCATTGGGCGTTGAGGGAATGAACCTCATGTTAGGTTTCATACAAATCTAATAACACTTATTAGACATAGTAGAAGCAATTAGAAACCAAATTTTTGGATCTCCCATGTAAGAAATATGAAACCTATGTAAAATAAAAAAAATGAAGAACTATTGTAAATAATCATATCATACACCAAAAATCATATTCAACATCTTAAAACTCCATCACATGGGTTTGATAAATATCACTCAGTGGGAAAAGCATCCCAGATCCATAGTGTATCCATTAGTTGATCTGAATCATTTGATTTTCGTATGGATTTCATCTTTTTCTCCATGGTATGCTAGAATGTATATATAAAGAGGGGAAATATGAAAGAGTTAAATGTGTTAGGGGTTTTAAAACCCTAATATTTTATGATTTTTTCCAAATATATTTAATTTCTTTGATAGCTTGCATTCCACACAACATCGAGTTTTAGAAAACTGAAATATGCTCTTAATATTATTATTTAGACCCGACCTTATAACCTAGATGTTAAATTAGAGGGTATGAATAGTACTAACTAATTTATAAAAAGTATATTCTTTAAATATTGATAAAATAAATTCATTTTTTATCAATTGATTATAAATGAAAATAAAAAACATTTTAAGGTAAAAGAAATGTTTTTTGATTTTTTTACGTGTATGAAATGTTTTTATCTAAATAAATTAAATTAGTCACTAATGCTGAATAATTTTAATTAAATTTATATATTATATATTCAATAAAATGTTTTATAATTCATATAATATTTTTTATAATCATAAGATAAGAATAAATATAGTTTTATATTTAAAAAATGTATTTTTTTCTAAAAAGCAGGTTCGTCGTATTTTGTGCACTAATTTTAAAATTATATTTTTCCAATTTTAGAAAATTTATTTGAAAAAATTAATTTAATTTTTTAAATAATCTTGTAAAAATTATCTCAGATTTAAGTTTTTATAATTTTATGAAAGGATTAATTTTTTAATTAATAACAAAAAATACCGATTTTTATTAAAAACTACCTTTTCATTTAAAACATTTACAAGATCCATTTTATTTTAAGATGGTTTTAAAAGTAACATTAGTTAAATTATATATTTATTGATCCAATTTAATCCATTTTAATTAATTTCATAATTAATTATTATATTAAAACTTTCTACACTTATGAAAACCTTTTCTTTGGAAAACCGCTTTTTTATCGTGTTTGTGAGATTAATTTTAAATTAAATTCTGATAATTTTGTGAGTTGAATTTGAAAAAATGGATTATATATTTATAATTATAATAATTTATATTATATAATAATTAAAACTTAATTTTTATTCATAATGACTACTAAAAATAGTAAAAAAATTATTACCATGGTTAATGTTCAAACGAGTTTGTCAGAGGGGGGAGGGTTAAACCAACAGATAAGGGTAATTTTTCAAATAAAACTTATCTAAATCCTAATGGTTGGGAATATATAAATATTATAATATAAAAAGTTCACATTTATGGTCACTTGTAAGCATTTGGATTTGGAATGACTTTATCATTTTGGATTCTTTTGGGAAATTTCTAAGTAGTTTTCAAGTGGGTTCATTTCCCCACTTATAAAAGGACCTCTCATATACTATTTTATCCACAATAAATAATCATTTTGATTCATAAAATACCTATACAAATCCATTCCTTATTTCCTTCCCCATTTTTTAGATTCCTTATTTTGATCAGGAAAACCTTCTTAGAAGTCTTTAGGTATAAATCTAAAGAGGCTGTCTAAAGAAGAGGTATAACTCTTAACCATGCATTATCATTTTATTTCTTCTTACAAATCCTTCAAATATTCTTAAAATATTATGATATAGTAAATAATATACCATATTCTTATATTTTATTACGTTAGTTTAATAACCTACATCCATCTCCTCTTCCATTAAATGGGAAATGAAACTTTCGATCATGTGTATGGCAGACTACCACCTCACGAACCGATGTAATTCGTTTTCCATCACCATTTATCATGGTTGGAGATAATTATGGATTTAAAACATTAATAATATATGTATAAAATAATTATACTTCTGGAATTATAATATCACACAAACCTTCTTACTTTCCATTATGTGGGAATATGACAACGTCGCTCTTGTGTACGACAGACTATCGCCTCACAAATCGATGTGATTTATTTTTCACATATATTTTACATGGAAGGTAATAGGGATATATTTAATGAATATATATCATATATATGACACCATTTACTCTAGGAAGGTGATATATTATTTATCTTCCTTTTTTTATCCGTCAAGAAAATGGAAACATCGTTCATGCATACACATGACCTACCATCTCCATGAACGATGTAATTCATTTTCCATCTCTAAATCTCATGGGTTAGAATAGATAAATTTATAATGAATATATATAATACTTATATAATGGTTTAAATTATGTATATTATTAAATAATGATAAAATTAAAAGGATTGAAAATACCAAACCAAAACGTATATGAAAAACAAAGCAGTTATTACCCAAAATGTAATTTTAACAAGGAATTATTAATAAACAGGCAATAAAAGGTCATATGTAAATCATATATGGTATTATATATATAATTATGGGTTTTTAATATATTTATAATAAAACTATATTTATTATATAGGAGGTTTTAATGTGTATGAAGGAAGTCGAGACTTAAGGTAAGAGATTTCTAGTCGCTCTTTTATTTCTAGGATACATATGCCATATTCACCACTAATTTCTTTTATGTGGTGTATATAATACACTTTAAAATTATATATCATTAATATTATTATTTAAATTATATTTAAGGTTTCATTTCATTTTATTCTTTAATGGGGATTATGATTAAAAAGTTTCCAAAGTGGTAAGTGATTTTTATCTCACTTTTATTTCAGTGGGATACATGCCATATTCACCAATTGTTTTTATGTGGTGTATATAATACCCATTAATGTATTTTATAGAGATTTTTATAAATTTTATGTTAAATTAAATATATTTATTTCATGGGACTTATGATTCAAAAGTTACCAAAGTGGTAAGAGTTTTATGTTACAATCTCATTGTTTATCAGGATTATTTATGATTATGATTCTGATGATGAAATATTATGATAAAAATCTCAATAAACTCATGAATTTTATTCTCCTATATTTATTTATGAAAATTACATGTGTTACTTTAATTTTCTCTATTTATGTACTCAAGAGTTCAAAATAATGTTTTTAAAGAAAATTGACTTTATTCCACTCTTCGGTCAAAAATAATTTTCTCCCAAATCCATGTTTTCTAAAAAACTTTTAAAGAATGTTTTACTATAATTTTTTGAATTATTTTTTACCCCTAATTGATTTTTTATAAATTTTTTAAAAATTAATCTTCCTATTGTTTTCAAAATAAGGTACTTTTTGACTTTTCTTGGAAAACTGTGAAAGAAATCTTTGTTTTAACATGTACGATATGAATAATATTTTCTTTCGTCCTAAACACTCAATGTTTTAAAGATTAACATATAAGTTTCCAAGGATATTTTAAAATAAAATTATTTCCCCAATTTTATTTTAATTTATAGTTTTAAAAGTTTATTTTAAAAGTGGAAAGGTTATTTTCCTTTGGAAATGTTCCAAATATTTTTTCAAAATCATTTTAAATATAAGATGAAATCCTTTGATGTTACATAAGATTTAAAATGGATATAATCCAACAATACCATATTTATTATTCCTCTATATGGTTTATATTTATGACAAAAATATGTTTATGAAACCCTTTCCTTTTTCCATGAGTTATATAATGATGAAATGATAAAATGTTTATGAAACCCATTTCTTTTCCATTGGTTATTCTATGATGAAATGTTTATGAAACCCATTTATTTTCATGGGTTCTGATATGATGAATGTTTTATTATCTTGGGTTACACATATGTGTGGTTATCATTATATGATGGTGGTTACATTATATCCAAGGATGATGGTTATATTATAACCAAGGACAATGGTTAAATTATAACCAAGGATGATGGTCACGTTATAACCAAGGATGGGTGAGACCCATATCTTCCTCTAATTCATTGGGTAAATATTTATATCTCATGAGATAAAATAGCATTGAAATGAGGAGTGAACTCATTTTAGTAAGGGTGTCTGTCCACTATGATAGTCTTCATAATGAACCCTGACTACTACAATGGTTTAGGGAGTGAACTCAATCCATTATGATAGCCTTGGAAATGAGACTTTATTACTAAGTAAATTATTTCTCATGGTTGTATTTATGACAAAAATTTATTTCTTATTCTAATGTTATGATCTCACAACTTATTTACTTCAATTACTTTATGATTCATGTCTTATAAACTGCCAAGATTTATTCCATAACTCATGTTTATGATATTTGAATGAATTTGGAATAAAATTTATAAGTTATATTCATAATCTTATACCCTTATGCTTATCATATGCTTAAATATGATCATTAATTTATATTCCCCATTTTAACCCTTACTTAGCATATTAGCTCACCCTTTCTTATGATTCCTTTCCACTGGTTATGAAGAAAGAATTTAAGTAGGGCATGTCTATGAAGAGTACTAAAAGGGGTGATCTTTATGGGATAAGTTGAATATATTTCAAGAAATAAGTGGATTATGTAACTAATATACAAATACAATAAACCTATATGTTCCTCATGCATTTATTTGTGAAATGTATTTAATATTCATCTAAAAAATATGTAATATCTAAGTATAAAAAATCCTGGGTCATTATAGTTGGTATTGGAGAAAAGGTTGAGTTAAAATTTGGAAACTAGGATGAGAAAAAATTATTTATAACCATAGGGATATATCCAATGATAAGTTTTAGGATAAGTAAAAGTGTAGGAAAATATGCTATAATTTTGGTGAATGATAGAGTGAGTGGTTTCCAAGAAATTACATACCTATTTGGATACTATAAGTGGATATAGATTTGGAATAGTTATACCCAGGGGTAATAACTTCGAAATGGGCACATTGGAATTTGATTCGATCGTCACCTGGTAATGAAAATGGGTCTTTCTTTACACCTGGTTTGACACTCCTGAGGTATCTATTTTTTGAAATTCACAAACTATTTATAAACCATCATGAAGGATTTAAATAGATAATAACCATGAATGAACTATATTAAATCTAAGGTTTCATATATCGAAAATCAAGTCTCATTATTTAGAAATCCTATAAATAATTTTTCATGATTATGTGGTTTCCCACTATGAGTCTATTGCTCACACTATGCTTTTTGGTTTTAGTCAATGGTGGGAACCATAAGAAACCAGGTTAACATTGATGTGATGGAAAATGGTTTAATGAGAAACTAAATCAGATGATTATTGGAGTGAAGGATATTATGATTATTCCTAATCAATTATCACAATATATGATTAACAACTTTCACCTTAACTAACTCTCAAACTCACCAAATAAGATAAGGATATAGTTTTTTGAGAGCTCAAGTGGTGGAGATCGTGGAGAAAAGAAGATTAAGTTTTCTTTATATTGAGAATATGGGAAGAAACACTCAAGGGAATGTCTCAAAGGTATGAGAATATTTTTTATGTGTGGAGAAGAAGGAATAAAGTAAGTAATTTCTAAGGAAAAATTAAAAGTTTAGTTAACTCAATGGATATAAATAATGGTTTCTATAAGGAATCATCAATGGTTTAATGTTTTAACTATATAAAATATAAATATTATAAAAATAAATATACAAGGGGGAAATCTCAATAAGGGAATCAACAAGGTTTCATGAGTAAAGGTTTTTCCATTAAAGATGAAGAGACTAAAAATGACATATGAAAGGAAATATGTATTAAGGAATAAGATAATGAAGCCTAGTTAATAGTTTAAGAATTAAGTGGAATGACTAAAGTGTTTATGTTTTGGAATTAAATAATTATTTTATATGAATCATGAAATATATATGGATTTTTTTTAGAATCAGTGTTAAGGATTTACAATAATATGTTGAATGGTAATGATTACCTATAAAAGTGATTTAATGACAAGGTGGTATTTTATGGTAAACACGTGATTAAGGTAAGATAACCATTAATATGTTCTAAATTTTGATAAAATGGTGTTTATTTTGGATAAACAGATGATTGATTTGGATAAAGTAAATCCGATAGTATTGATGACCTCAGAACGAATTAATGATTTGATGAAAAATTGGTTTATGTTACCATTGATAGAGTTTGAGACATTTTTGGATTTAGGGAATATATTCAATAATATATGGTTTTATTTAATAAATATGGAATCATGTATGTTTTTATTGAGTTTTATGGAAATTATAGTTATTACCATACTTTAGGTGAATATATGACCAAGGTATTCACACATTTAGTATGTGACCATTAAGAGATACATTATGATATTTGGGGGATTAATGTTAAGTTTATTTTTGGAAATTTAGTGAACTTATTTGTGAATTTTTAATTTTGTAAGGATCTTAATGTTAACCATTTATAGATTTTAAGTTTAACTTTGGATGTGGTTTTGAATATTAATGTATTATTTCACTATATGAAGATTTATGCATATTGAATAACCTGTGATAACCATTTTGTTTTTAATAATAACCAAAGATAAAAGGATTGAATTATCATTATTTTATGGATCTTATGGTCTGTTAGTGCTAAGGAATGAAAAGTTTATCTTCAATTCTTAGAGTAAGAGATGAAGTAAGAATTGATTGAAGCACAACCAAAGGATGTGATTGTGATTATGAAATGGAATGAAATAAAGTAAGTATATCGTCACATGAAAATTCCTAAAATTTAGGAAAATGAAATTAAAATAAAAATTTTATACATTTACCTTCATTTATGATGAATGAATGGTTATTTAACTCATCAAAGATTTATGGTTTTGTGGTGGTTAACTTTTTCATGACCATGTTCTCTATCACTCTATTTTAGTATTTGGGTGTTAGTTTTCTATTCCATGTCCATATTTTCACTTCCCAATGGTGTTAAATTATTTGGAAACATATTTATGTTTTATTCAATATGACCTTAATATTTCCATTTCCCTTTTTTAGAGGATGTTTCATCAACACTTTTATATAGTTTTTTTGCAAAGGAATTTTCAAATGCCAAACCCTTAATTATCAAGATCAATTTAAAATTGAAATGACACAATTTATTTAATGTGGTATAATATAAAATCACTATATTTTATGAAATATACATTTTTTCAAATATATTTAATTTCTTCTATATGTTGAGCTACACGCAACACCGAGTTTTAGTGAACCGCAATATACTATTAATATTATTATTTAAACTTGACAGTTATAACTGAACAATTAAATTGGATGGTATGAATACGACTAAATAAATTATTAAAAGTATAAGGTTTACATAATAATAAAATAAATTCATTTGTTATCAATTGATTATAAATGAAAATAAAAATCATTTGAAAGTTAAAGAAATGTTTTTATGAAAAACTGGTTTTATGTGAATGATTTTTTATCTAAATAAATTTAATTAGTCACTAATAGTTAATGATTATGAAATTTACATATATTATATATTCAATCAATTTTTTTTCATTCATATAATTTTTTTTCTAAGTATGAGATAATAATAAATCTAGTTTTATGTTTAAAAAATGTATTTTCTTTAAAAGTGGTTTCGCCGTATTCTCCACACTTATTGTAAAACTATTTTTTCCTCTTTTAGAAAATTTATCTAATAAAATTAATTTAAGTTTTTAAATAATAATTTTAAAATTATATTATAGTATCTTTTTTATAATTTTCTAAAAATATTAATTTTTCAATAAATAGTAAAAAAATACAGTTTTTTTTATTAAAATCAACCTTTTTGTTTAAAGAATTTACAAGATACATTTTATTTTAATATGGTTTTATAAGTGAAATTAGTTTATTAATTCCATATTGAATTTTTATATAAAAACTTTCTACACTTATTAAAACATTTTCTTTGGAAAATAGCTTTTTCATCTCATTTGTGAGATTAATTTTAAATTAAATTTTTTTAAATTATGTATATTGAATTTGGAAAAATATGTTACAAATTTGGAGTTAGAATAATTTATATTATATAATAATTCAAACTTAATTTTTGTTCATAATGAATAGTAAAAATTGTAAAAAATTAATTACTACAGTTAAGGTTAAAAAGGGTTTACCTTGGGGGGGGGGGGTGGGTTAAACCAAAAGATAAGGGTAATATTTATAATAAAACATTTATAAATACTATTTAATTAGAATATTTAAATATTATAATATATCAATATCAAATAAATAGTAATTTGGAATCATTTTTCATGATAATTACTTTATCATTTTGGATTCTTTTGGGAAATTTCCAAGTAGTTTCCCAGTGGGTTCCTTTCCCCACTTATAAAAGGACCTATCACATCCCATCATACCAAAACTAAAAGATAATTTTGGTTTTTCCAATACCTAAAAAATACATTCCTTACTCCCCCGACCATTTCCTAGAGTCCTTAGTTTGATTAGGAAACTCTCCTAAGAAAGCTTTAGGTATAAACCTAAAGTGGCTCTTCGAAGAAGAGGTATAACTCCTAACTATGTGGTATCATTTTATTTAGTATTACTCCTAATTAACATATTATTAAACCATGATTATATAATAACATAATTATATGAAATATAATTATATGTTATTATGTTAGTGGCATAATCTACATCCATCTTCTCTTCCATCAAATGGGAAATAAAATCATCAATTGTGTGTACGATGGACTACTGCCTCGCAAGCTGATGTAATTAATTTTCCATAACCACCTATCATTACTGGAGATAATTATGGATTTAAAATATTTATATGATATTTATTAAATAATTAAAATTCTTAAATTATAATCTTATATAAACTTTCTTACTCTCCATTCCATGAGAATATGATAACGTCGCTCATGTGTACGATGGACTTTCGCTTCGCGAAGCAATGGGATTATTTTTTCACATATGATTTACATGGAAGGTAATAAGGATAAATTAAATTAATATATATGATATATATGGAATCATAATTAATCTATAAAGGTTATATAATATTTAATTTTCTTTAATTCCATTATTTGAGAAAATGGAAAAAACATTTATGCGTACACACGATCTACCATTTCCATGAACAATGTAATTAATTTTCTATATATAACATTTATGGATTAATATAAATACATATATATTGAATATATATTATATTTATATCATGGATAAAATTCTTGAGATTATGGAACCATTATAAAATTAAAAGGACCAAAAATAAGAAACCAAAACATACATGAAAAATGAAGCAGTTATTACCCGAAAAGTGATTTTAACATGGAATTGTAAATAAATAGGTAATAAAAGGTCATATATAAATCATATATGGTGTGATATATATAAGTATGTTTATGTAATATATTTATAATAAACCTATATTTATTATACAAGATGTTTGAATGTGTACGAAGGAATTCAAGACTTAAGGTAAGAGATTTTGAGTCTCTCTTTTATTTGTGGGTGACATATGCCATATTCACAACCAATTTCTTTGGCGTGGTTTATATATGATAAGTTCATTTTATGTATGTATTTTATAATGTTTTATGTATTGAATATTTTATTTAAATGATAAATAATTCCAATTTTTGAATGTATTTACTTGTTTTATGTTTTATGGAAGGAAATGAATAATTTGTGAAAAAGGAATGAAAAGCGGTGGAAAATTGAGCTAAAGGACCCTTCATGTTGCTTCGATTTTCTCACGGAACAACATGGGATTTTGGAAGGGGAAGAAAATCTATAAAACTGATGCAAAATACTACATGGAGTGTACTTCACTTAGACCTCATGACTTTATCGAAGAAGCAGGCCTCTACCAGAACAAACCATGATGAGAAAACATGATGTGAATGACAAGTACACGTTGTATAACCTCAGTACACGACATGAATCTTTTCGACCCTAATTCTAGAGAATATTTTAGTGAGATCTGTAATAACTATAGACCAAGAAATTTCACATTATGAGCCCCCGTACACAACACAACAATGATCAAACTTCGAATTAATGAACGCGATACTCAGAAGACTCACACGAACATGGAGTCAATGTAGACCGAGGGTACACAATGTGTACCTTTAGTACACATCAAGATAGATGTTAGTAAGATCCCATTCATCACCTATAAATAGATATCCTGGATACACTATATGGAGAATCTTCTAGATGAATCACCACCACCAGACGCATATGGAGAAAGATCACTACCTACACTACATAAATGTATAAGATATTTTATATTTTAATTCAATTAATGTTGGAATTTCATATTTTTTCTTTAACTTTATCTCTTTCCTAATTCTTCTTTCATGACCATTATAAGCGGGGTTTGGAATTGGGTTTAATTTCTTTATTTTTGCAAGACCATTTACTAGATTGAATACAGTTGTTTAATATGTGATCTAGGGATTATACTTCCTCTATGACCATTGGGTTTTTCTTTTCCCTCTATTTAAACAAGTTTTCAGGTTCCCCATCCTTTACAACCCGAAGTACCTGACTATGAGAAATAGGGAGTTTTAGATGGAATGCATTTATCATGACTATTGTAATATTTAGGAACCAATTATAATTACTACATGATTGTTAATTAATCATTTTATACCATGTAATCTAATAAACCAAGAATCATTACTACCCGACACCTGTTTTATATTGTCTTCTCCCACCTTCTAAACAATCCTATGCTTAATAGTTTAGATTTTATTTGAAATTAGTTTAGATTTATCTTATTTAATTAATAATATATCCAACCCTATCTCTGTGGTTTTGACCTCAGACTTTCATATCCTTTAATACCCTGTAGTTTAGTGATTTTTTTTGATTCATGTTATAAATTTGTAAATTTGATAACCGGACGGGAATTAACGACGCCTGTAGGGCTATCAATATACTACCCTTCAAAATATATATATAATGAATATAGTTATTTTAATGATATTTGAATTTTTATTTTAAGTTACTAATTAATAGGATTTATGATTAAAAAATTTCTAAAGTGGTAAGTGATCTTCATTTCACTTTTATTTCTGTGGGACACATGCCATATTCACCACTTGTTTCTTTTATGTGGTGTATATACTGACCATGAATATATTTTAAGATGATTATTATGATTTTTATGGGGATTTAAATATCCATATAAGTTTAATTATCTCATGGGGCTTATGATTCAAAAGTTACCAAAGTTTTAAGAGTTTTATGTTACAATATTATTTTGTAATACCTAGAAAATTCTAAAAGAATAACATTTTATTCGATAACAGGTATAAAAAGAAAAAATAAGTGTAGAGAAAAATATAAAATCCTGTAACTTTATAATATATTTAATATTTTAATTTAATTAAATATATTCTATATCTTTTAATGCAAAAAATACTGAGTAAGATTGCATTGCATGTAATAATTAGTTTCTTCGATAGTTTGTGTTACATGCAAGAATGTATTTTACCGAATATTATTACTATTATTATTTAAAAGGAAAATTATCTCCTAGATGTTAAATTTTATTTAATTAATATGATTAAATAACTTATGAAAATATATGGTTTAATTCATTGTTTACCAATAAATTAGAAATGAATATGAAAACTAATTGAATATAAAGAAAATAATTTTATAAATAACAATTTTTATGCGTTGATGGAATTTTATCTTAATAAATTAAATTAATTAATATTAGTGTATGATATTAATAAAATTTATATATTATTTATTCAATAAAATGTTTTTACATTAATCCAATATATTTTAAAGAAATAAGATTAGAAAAAAAATCCAATTTTACGCCAAAAAGTAGTATTTTTCTAAAGGTAGTTTTGTCGCCTTTTAATGACACCCTTGTTTTAAAACAAAATTTTTAAACTTTTATAAATTTTATTTGAAAAAATAAACTTCATTTTTGAAATATTAATTTCAATATTATCATATGGTAAATTTTTCATATTTGTCTGAGAAGTTTCATTTTTTGGATGAATAGTGAAAAATACTGAATTTTAATTGAAAATTGACTTTTTGTTTAAATAATTTATATGGTTAAATTATATTTTAAATTGGTTTTAAAGTTTAATTACCTCAATTATACATAAATTAATCCAATTTATATTATTTTAATCATTTTATATTGATTTTTGTATAAAAATATTTTAAAATTTTGAACATTTTCACTTTAAAAACCCGCTTTCTCGTTACATCTCTGAGATTAATTTTAAACGAATTTTATCCACTTATTTGAATTGAGTTTAAAAAAATATATTACATATTTGGAATAAAAATAATTTATAATTTATAATTAGGACAACTTAACATTTTTTTCATAATGATTAGTGAAAGAAATTAAAATCAATCACCACGATTAAGAGGAAAATGAGTTTACCGAGAGACTAAAGTTTAAACTTAAGGGGAAAATGACATGGAAACATGTAAAATACCCATTATATGTCCATATTTATAAAATTAACACCTTATTATATATGTTTATGAGTTATTAGGATAGTATTACTTAAACGTGACCTATATAAAAAGTTAAGTGAAGAAAAGACAAAAAGGATATTTTTTTTAAATTTATATAAAGATTTGGGATAGGAAAAAATATAACACATATTTGATTATGTAGATAATTTTTAAATATAAATTATTTTTTATCATTATAATTTATTTTAATTTTTTAGAGATGAATTAATTACTTTAAATTCTTAGTATACGCTAACATGTCTATTATTTAGTTATTAATTAACTATAATAAATGATACTAAAAATATTAAAAGTGAAGTAAACTGAATGAATTATTTTATTAAATTAATATTTTATATGAGAAATTCATGTTAAACTAGTGTGAAAATAATATATTTAAATTACATCATTGTATTGATATTTTTGAATTCAAATTATATAAATACTGTTAAAATTGACATTAATGTTATTTTTTTTATAAATGATATTTTATTAAATGGTTTAAAAATTACTAAAAATACTATCCTCTAACAAGTGATTTTTAAATTTTAATAAATATAAAATATCAACCATTAATGGACTAATTTATCTTTTATAATGAACATATTTACCCCTAAATAGTAAAATCTTTGTTTGTACGGTAAGTGTTAAAACAATGTCTCTGCGCACTACATGCGCTTATGTTAAAGTTCATTTTCAACACACATGAGATTTTTTATTTTATAAAATTTACATATAATATTTAGAATTAGTGGGTCAAAATTTTTTATATTATCTATTTAATTTAGTCTTAATGGATAAATTACCTAGCTTAGAAAATTATTTACCTTAATTAAAACCAAAATGGTAAAAAATAGGGAAACGTAGAAGTTAAATAAGAACAAGATAAAAATGTGTTTTTTTTATTTAGGAGGAGTGTATTTACCATAATTCCCATAAAATCCATTAGTTTTCAATTTTGGAGGCACATGAGGTAAGGGAGACCTCCCAATAGTGAATATTTTTGAGTATTTACAAGAATGTCACTCCTCCTCAACTATAAAAAGACACTCACTCCCCCACTTATTCATAGATTTCAAGAAATTTATATTGATAAAGATCTAATTAAATCATTACAAAACTTCCATAAACCTATCCTAGAATCCTTAATTTGGGTATAAAACAAACCTTTAAAGGTTTTAGTATAAACCTAATGAGGAAACCCGAAGAAGAGGTAATGCTCTTCAAAAAGTGATTTTATTTTATTTCCTTATCCAACTACTCTAGTTATTATTATACCATGATAGTATAATAAAATAAATATATTAAATATAATGAGATGTTTTTATGGTAATGGTATGACCTATAGCTTCACACACTTCAATCAAATGGGTTATAAAATTGTCTTTTGTATATACGGTGGACTACCGCCTCACACACCAATGTCATTATTTTTTCCATTACTATCTTTAAAGGTTAGGAATAATGATGGATTTATAGTTTATATATAATACATATGATATTTATTATTCTTTTATTCCCTTGTAATTACTATATTACATATACCTCCATGCTTTCCATTTTGGGGGAATACGATAATATCGCTCGTGTGTACGGAGGACTACTGCCTTGCAAAGAAATGTGATGCATTCACACTTTACATGAAATGTATTAAGGATGAGTTTAATAAAAATATGTGATATATATGACATAAATATGATAATATAATTATAATATATACATATAATTTACTTTTCTTTCTTTCAAACTGAATTATAAATGAAAACAACATTCATGTGTATGTACGATCTATCATCTCCATGAACGGTGCACATGAGCCTCAGCCCAGTTGGTGAGGTATCCTTAAGTGCATCCACAAGATCCAGGTTCAAAACCAGGTAGAGGCATATTTCTGGTACTGTAGCTGTACAGTTTCAGACATTGTAGCAGGCACTGTAGTAGGTACTGTTCGGTACAGTAGCAGCTAGAACTATTCAACTTGGGCCACCGGTTTGGGAATTGGGTCCTTAAGGATTTTGGGCTACCCAGGCCTTTGGGTTAGTAGGGATTTCGGGACACCTTTAAGGCCTTCGGGCCAACTCAAGGCCTTCGGGCCACATACAGTTGCCCCGAACACACTACAAAAAAGGAGCAGCCCCAGAAGAGGATTCAGAGTAGGTGCACTCACCAGAGCAGAGCCAAATGGATTTTTCAGAATGATAGGGTATGGCTCTGCCCTCGGGACTAGCCTATGCTTGCACAGGAAGCCTATCTAAACGACCATGTGAAGGTGGAGAGCTACTATCATGATGCAGATGCTGGGGAGGGGCTGTTCCTTGTAGATAGTCTGGTTGAATTCCCTAAGACCTTCAGATCATGTAATATCTTGAGCATATGGGCCATGTAATCTTTGAGCCTACAAGCTTTGTAAGGGTTCCCCCTCATCCCTTGAAACAGGGTTTATCACAAATCAATAAAAAAGAAGGCCTTCGGGCCATTCAGGCGTCTCCATGAATGGTGTATTTCATCTATTTTAAATAAATATTATGGATTACTATAAATAGATATAAATTATTTATATATGATATTTACATCATGGTTAAAATTCTAGATATGACTAAATCATGATCTAATTAAGAGGAATAAAAAAATAACAAGTTAAAGCATACTTGAAAAATCAAGGCAATTAACACCCTAAACAATGAAAATAATGAGAGATTATTAAAGGAAGGTTGGTAATATGTTATAAAATAATAATATATGATATTTTAAATATTAATACGATTATTTTATAAGTTAATAACATGATTGAAACAATTCTATAGGTGGTTAAACAATGTTCAACCAAAAAGAAGCATTAGATAAGGGATTTCATCTCAATTTACATTCCATTGATACATGTTTGTTATTATGAACAAATTCACTTTTATGTGGTGTATATACTTCCATTTTTACATGTAATAACACGATTACTTCATAATTCATGGTATTTTTAAGTTTCACTTTGAATCATTTCATACAAGGGGATTTGACTTGAAAATTACCAAGTGGTAAAAGTTATTGTGCAATATCACTTTCTTTTGTGTTTGTTAACTTTATACTGAAATAATAAATTTATTATGATAATTTATCATTAGAAACTTCATTTATATTAAATATCCATATTATTTCATGATGGATATGATTATTTCCTAAATCATACACCATTTTTATATATGGTGTATACTTTGAATGTTATTTGTATATATGGGAAATATTTATAAATCCATATCATTTTACCCAATATGGATATTTGATGATAAATAACATTATTAAATCGATTATTCGATATATGAGGAATGATTTGGACTTAAAGATATGGGTGGGGACTGGTTAATTATAGCCCCTTGATGCATTGGTAGTCTCATGAGATGAATCAGTTGGCCAAATTAGATGGGTTTTTACCCAGTAATTTTGAAATTTATTGATAATAAATCATGATGATAAAGTTTACATGTATTTGGGAAATATAGAATTAAATAATTAAGAATTTTCTATATTCATATTTTAGTTATTATTATCCATGATATTTTCACTATGAAAAAATCTATGTATTCATTTCATTCTCATATTAATGATTAAATGAAATGTGTATCAGTTATTTACATTTCCATATTGATAATTCCTTATCCAATTATTGAAATGGAATGTGCGTTCTATTATTTACCTTGTCACATTGATTATTAATTATTTATTCATGATAGATTCCACTATACATAACCCTTACCGATCATTTTAGCTCACCCTTATTTTTTTCCTTCCCCCAAGTTATGAAGAAGAGATATTTGAATGAGTTTTCAAGGATACAATTTATTATATTTTGTTATGTATTATGTTTTATTTTCTAGTCCCAATGTAAAATGGGTGAAATGTATGTAATATGGTTTTATAAAACTCATAAACTTTTTGATACTTTGGGTTTTTATTCCTCGTAATAATGTCAATGTATTAAAGTGAGGTACCAACTTTGGGATATTGGGGCTGGGGTCGTTACAGTTGGTATCAGAGGAAGTTTAGTAGAAACCTTGGAAACTAGATTTAGGGAAACATATATTAGGGAAAATAACCCTATGATAGACATTGAGGATACACATATAATAACATCCTATTGTTTTTTGATTATACATTATGTTTCATAACGATATGATTTAATTTAGTGTATTCCCTTATTTAGAAATGGTGCCTAGTAGAAAGAATGGAAACCACATCAATGCATATAATCTAAAGGGTAATAATGATTATTTCCTTGATGGTTTAAAGCCAATATTTTTAAGGGAATTAGTCTTACAAACATTATCATCATATGAGGACATAGTATCATGTTATAAGAAGACATAGAAAGAATTATACAAGTCTTATGGCTTCAAAGGGAAGCAATAGAAAAAGAGGATGATAGAGGAAAAGGCGAATAAATAGAAGAAGGGAATGAATGATTTTATCACATGTGATAATTGTGTAAGGAAACACCTTGGTATATGCTTAAGAAAAAAAGGATTTTTCTTAAAGTATGGTGAAAAAGGTCATCATGCTCATGATTTCAAGGGTAATAAATAATTTTCCAATGTTCAATGCTTCAACTATAAGGATATAGGACACTATGTAAATGAATGCGCTAAGAGTCAAGGGAATATAACATAAAGAAGAAAAGGGATCAAAGTAAATATTTTTCTATTGATACAACCAAAGAGGAATGATTAATGTTCTCATGTTTGGATATAAGAATTATTACATTTGAGTATTTTATCAATGATGTACTAGTATTGAGAATCATGAAATATATAAGGATTTTAAAACACTACTATTTTAATAGGGATTTGAGGGAACATGTTAAATAGAACTGATAACCAAGAAAAATGATTCAATTACAAGTTGAACTTCATGGAAAACATGTGATTGAGGGAAATACAACCCTTAATATATTCCTAATGCTGAAACAATAATGGTTGGATAAAGAGATGATTGATATGGATAAAGTAAATTGGATATTACTAACCACATTGGAACTGATTAATGATTTATTGGAAAAGTGGTTATGCTATCATTTATGGAGTCTACAACATTTTGGATTTAAGGAATATATCCAATAACCTATGTTTTACATAATGAACAAGGAATAATGTATGTTTTAAATAATGTTTTATGGAAATTCAAGATATATCCATGTTTTAAGAGAATACATGATGAAGGTATTCACATGTTTAATACGTGATGATTGAGAGACACTTTATTTTTTCAGGGAATATAATGTTTATTTAGTAACATTCATTATAAATTTTGTTAGACATATTTTGGATGATCTTTAAGGTTAACTATTTATTGAATGTATTAAGTTGAACTTTAGGTGTTATTGGATAACCTTTTCTAATAATTTGGGTTTTAGTAAATATAGGAGTAATATATTGTTACTCTTTTATAGATCATATGACCTGTTAGAGGGTAACTTTAGTATTTTAGGCATAAAGTTCATTTTTGGATATTCATTTCTTGGAGTAAGGGATGAATTATAAATTTATTGAATTGTAACTGAAGGATAAAATTGTGTTTATGAAATAGAAACATATCAAGTATATTTCCTTATATTCTTAAAGAGTGAAATAATTCCTCAACTCTAGTAAAAGGGTTAATTAAAGAAAAATTATATCCTAATAACATCATTTATGTTGAACTGATGGACTTTAAATCTTCATAGATTTATGGTCTTGAGACACTTAAATTTACATTGACCATTCAATTGTTTGTTATCAATGACATAAATTAATATCTATAAATATTTATGCTTTTCCTCTATGTCCATATCTTCACTTTCCACCGATGTTCTCCTATATAAAAACCTAGTTATATGTTATTCCATGTGACCTTTGTACTTCCCATTCTCTCTTATTAAGAAGATATTTTACCAACCCTTATTAAGATGTGGGTTTCTCAAATACAGTATTTACAAATGTAAATCCTTGGAATAGTGAGATAAAGTTTAAATTGTAAGGACACAATTTATTTAAGTTGGGGAGATTGTAACACCCCAAAAATTCTAAAATAATAGCATTTTATTAGACAACATGTATGACACGCAACAACAAGAGTAGAAATAAATATAAAATCCCAATACTTTATGATATATTTCATATTTTAAATAAATTAAATTTATTATATAGATTTAAATGCATACAATACTAAGTTAACTTGCATTGTATGCAATAATGAGTTTCTTCGATAGCTTGCGTTACACACAAGAACATGTTTTACTGAATACTATTAATATTATTATTTAAAATGAAAATTTTCTCATAGATGTTAAATTGAAAGTAATTAATAGGATTAAATAAATTAGGAAAATATATGGTTGAATTAATTAGTTACTAATTAATTAGAAATGAATATGAAAACCAATTGAATATAAAGGAAATGTTTTTATAATTTTTTTATGCACCGATGGAGTTTTATCGTAATAAATTAAATTAATTACTATTATTGGATAGTATTAATGAAATTTATATATTATTTATTAAATATAATTTTTATAAATTTATCTAATATATTTTATTGGCATAATATAAGAACAAATCTAATTTTACGTATAAAAAGATGTATTCTTTCTAAAGCTAGTTTTGCTGCCTTTTAATGGAGAACTAATTTTAAAACTAATTTTTGAGACTTTTATAAATTTTATAAAAAAAATTAAACTCAAATTTTGAGATATTAATGTAAAAACTATCATTTGGTGATTTTTTTATATTTTTATAAGAAGTTTCATTTTTTGATGAATAGTGAAAAATACTGAATTTTAATTGAAAATCGACTTTTCATTTAAATAATTTATTTGGTTAAATTATATTTTAAATTGGTTTTAAAGTTTACTAAATTCAATTATACATCCATTAATACAATTTATTTCATTTTAATTATTTTTATAGTGAATTTTAATATAAAAACATTTCAGTCTACTGAACATTTTAACTTTAAAAACCCGCTTTCTCGTCACGTATGTGAGATTAATTTTAAATTACTTTTAGCCACTTATATGAATTTAATTTAGAAAAAAATATTCCATATTTAGAATAATCATAATTTATAATGTCTAATAATAAAAACTTAAATTTTTACCATAATGATTAGTGAAAACAATTAAAATTAATCACCAATATTAAGAGAAAAACAAGTTTACTGAGGGACTAAACATTAAACTTAAGGGAAACAATGACCTAGAAAAATTTAAAAAAATATTTTCATATTTTGACCCTTCACACATTAGGATATATTTTTATGATTTATTGGGACAATATTCCCTAAAATTGACCTATATAATAAGTTATGTGAAGAAAACTACAAAACGATTCTTTTCTTACTTTTAATTTATATAAATCTTTAAGATATGGGAAAATATAGCATATTTTTTGTTATGTATATACTTTTTAAATATAAATTATTTTATTTTACTATGATAATTTATTTTATTTTTTAGATATGAATTAATTCCATTAAATGCTTAATAAACGCCAATGTAGTAATTATTTGGTTCGTAATTAACAAAAATAAATGATACTAAAAATATTGAAAGTGAATTAAATTGAATGAATTATTGTCTTAAATTAATTTTTTATATGATTAAATAGTTTTACACTAGTTTTAAAAATAATATATTTTAATTCCATCATTGTTTTTATATTTTTAAATTCAAATTAAATAAATAATGTCAAAATTGACATTAATGTGAATTTATTACAAATGATATTTTATTAAATGATTTAAAATTAATAAAAATCTTATCTTATGAAAATTGTTTTTTAAATATTAATAAATGTCAAATATGAAGCATTTATGGACCAATTTACCTTTTATAATGAACATTTTGCCTAAAAATAGTAAAAACTTTGTTAGTGTGATAAGGGTTAAAGCATCGTTTTTGCGCACTACATGCGCCACATATGGGATTTTTTATTTTATAAAATTTAAATATCATATTTATAGTCAATGGGTATAAATCTTATAATAATTATCACTTTAATTTAGTATTAATGGATAAATTACCTAGGTTATAAAATTAGTTACCTTAATAAAAACCAAAATGAAAAAATAGGGAAACTTAGAAGTTAAGGAAGAACATGATAAAAATGTTTTTTTGTGTGGTGGAGGTGTTTATCAACAAAAATTACCCTAAAATCCATTATTTTCCAATTTTTGAGGCACATGAGGTAAGAGAGACCTCCCAATAGTGAATACTTTTGAGTATTTACACGAATTCCACTCCTCCTCAACTATAAAAAGGCACTCACTCCCCCACTTCTTCACACATCTCAAGCCATTTGGATCGAAATATATCTACCAAAATCACTCAAAAACTTCCATAAACTCGTCTTATGAGCCTTAATTTGGGAATAAATCTAACCTTTCAAGGTTTTAGTGCAAACCTAAGGAGGAAACCCAAATAAGAGGTAATGTTCTTCTAAAAGAATTTTTTTATTTATTTCCTTATTCACCTCCTCTAATTATTATTATTACATGATCATATAATAACCTTAGTATATTCAATATAATGAGATGTTTTTATGTTAAGGTTACTACTTAAAACTTCACACAATTCCATCAAATGGGTTATGAAATCTTCATTAGTGTGTATGACGGACTACCGCCTCGCGAACCAATGTCGTTCGTTTTTCCATAGCCACTTTTAAAGGTTGGGAATAATGATGTATTTATAGTTTATATATAATATATATGATTTTTATTATGTTTTTATTCTTATTTAATTAGTATATTATATATACCTTCATGATTTTCATTTTTTTGGGAATATGAAAACATCGCTCGTGTGTACGATGGACTACTGCCTCACGAAGAGATGTGATGCATTCATGATTTACATGGAATGTATTAAGGATGAGTTTTATAAAAATATATGATATATGTAACATAAAAATGATATTTTAATGATATATATATATCATTTACTTTTTTCCTTTCAATATGACGTGAAAATGAAAACAACGTTCATGCGTACGTACGACCGACCATCTACATGAACGATGAATTTCATTTACTATCAATAAATATTATGGATTAATTTAAATAAACATATAATATTTAAATCCTGTTTTAAATTATTTATATGATTAAATCATGATCGAACTAAGAGGAATAAAAAAATTAACAAGTCAAAACATACTCGAAAAATAAAGGCAATTAACACCCGAAACAATGAAAATAAACAAACATTATTAATGAAAAGGTGATAAGATGTTATAAAATAATCATATATGACATTATAATTATCAATATGGTTTTTTAAGTTAATAAAATGATTAAAACCATTATACATGAGTTTGAAGAGCGTTCAACCAAAAAAAAGCATAAGGTATGAGATTTCATATCAATGTACATTCCATCGAGACTTATTTGTTATTATGAACCAATTCACTTTTATGTGGTGTATATACTTCCATTATGGCATGTAATACCATTATTAATTCATAATTAATTTTATTTTTAATTTTCAATTTGAATATTTTCATTTAATGAGGTTTGAATTGAAAATTACCAAGTGGTAAAAGTTATTGTGCAATCTCACTTTCCTTTATAATTGTTAATTTCTCTTGAAACAATCAATTTATTATGACCATTTATCATTAGTAACTTAATTTATATTAAATATAAATATTATTTTATGATGGATATGATTATTTCCTAAACCGTATACCATTTTAACATGTGGTGTATACTTTAAATTCTATTTTCATATATGGGAAATATCGTTAAATCTATATTCTTTTACTCAATATAGCCTTCCTGAATGGCCCGAAGGCCTTCATTTTTATTGATTTTTGATAACCCCACTTTCAAGGGATGAGGGGGAACCCTTACAAGGCCTGTAGGCTCAGAGATTACATGGCCTGTAGGCTTAGGTGATTACATGACCCGAAGGTCTTAGGGAAATCAACTAGACTATCTACAAGGAACTGCCGCTCTCCAACATCTGCATCCTGATAGCAGCTCTCCACCTTTGGATGACTGTCTGGCTAGGATTCCCGTGCAAACATAGGCTGGTATCGATGGCATAGCCATACCCTCTCATTCTGACAATCCATTTGCCTCTGCTCTAGTGAGTGCACCTGCTCTGAATCCTCTTCTGGGGCTGCTCCTTTTTTGTAGTGTGTTTGGGGCCTGCATTCATGTGGCCCAAAGGCCTTGTGGTGTCCCTAAGTCCTTTAGAATCAACTTTCCTGAAGGCCTTGAGTGGGCCAAAATCCTTGCGGGACCTAAGGACCAAAACGGTGGCCCGAAGGCCAAGATGGATGAATAGTTCTGGCTGCTATAGTATCAAACAGTGCATGCTATTGTACTGATACAATACTGCTATAGTAACTCGAAAATATGACTCCACCCGGATTTGATCTTAGGTCTCTTGGATGCACCTAGCGATTCCTCACCAACTGAGCTGAGGCACATGTGGAAAACGTGTGTAAGGTTAATGCTCGACTCTCACTGAGGGGCCCCTGCCAGGTCCCAGAGCGCGCCGCACATTCCCTAGCTAGGAAAATGGCTTTGAATTGCCCTGTGCCTAATACGCACAGTGTACGAGTCTAGCGAGACTCGAGCCTGGGCCAGTTCCCACAGAGAGTGGGGGGTACAACCAGTGGGTACCACTCGGATAACACCCCATGTGCAAAATGTTTTTTTTCTAACACCAACTCCCAGAGGGGGCACCCACCAGCCCAAGTGCGCACCACGTTCCCCAGCTAAGAAATGGATTTGAATCACCCCGTTCATATCCCCTTGATGCATCGTTAGTCTCATGAGACGAATTAGTTGGCCAAATCAGATGGGTTTTTACCTCATAGTTTTAAACTATCTTAAGAATAAATCTTTATAGTCAAGGTTTCATGTACCTAGGAAACATGGAATCCAATAATTAATAATTTCATGTATTTATATTTCAATTATCATTATCCTTGATATTTTCAATATGATAAAATCTATGGATGCATTTTATTCTTTGCTTATTGATTAAATGGAATGTGTGTTTAGAAATTTACCTTTTCGTATTTATTATGACTTATCCATCTATTTAAATGGAATGTGTGTTTAGTTATTTAGCTTGACACATTGATTATTCATTATTGATTCATGATAAATTCTACTATACTTAACCCTTACTGAGCAGTTGAGCTCACCCTTATATTGTTTCCCTTCACAAGGTTATGAAATAAGATATCTTTAAATGAGTTATCAAGGATTCAATTTATTATCTTTTATTACGTATTATATTTTATTTTCAATTCCCAATTTAAAATGGGTAATATACATGTAATCTTTTTTTCCAAAACTGCTAAACTTTTCACCCCTTCAATATTTGATTCTTTATAATCATGCCAATGTAATAAAGTAAGGCACCATCTCCAAGATAATAGGTTTGTTTATGATTATGTTTCTAATAATTAAATATTATGATATACCTCTCAATAAAATAATGAATTTTATTATGCAATGGATATTTATGAAAATTACACGCGTTCCTTTCATTTTCCTCTCTTTATGTACATAAGATTTCAAAATATTTTTTTAAATAAAATTGAATTTATTTATCTTTTTGGTCAAAAATCATTTTCTCTCAAATCTATGTCTTCTAATTTTTTTTAAATAAATTTTTACTATGATTGTTTAAAATCATTTTTACCCATTATTGAATTTTTAAAAAATGTTTTGAAATGAATCTTCCTATTGTTTTCCAAACAAGGAACTTTTTTAATTTTATTACAAAAATAAAGGAATATTTGTTTTAAAATATATGATATGAATGATCTTTTACAATATCATGACCACTAAATGTTTTAAAAATTTCTTTATAAGTTTTTAAGGATATTTTCAAATAAAATAATTTCTATAATGTTATGTGAAATTCTAGTTTTTAAAAGTCATCTTTCAAATTGGAAAGGTTATTTTCCTCAAGATGTATTCCAAGTGATCTTTCAAAATAATTTTCCATCTAGGATGACATCCTTTGATGTTATTTAAGATTTAATGGGTATATAATCCAATGATACCATCGTTATTGTCCCTTAAGTTATACATGATAGGGTTTTCTTCCCTTAGGCACTGTCATTTAGTCTCACAGTTACTAGGCATGGTTTGTTGGCATGAAAACTCCATTACTTCATGCGGTTGGTACGTCACTTCATGTGGTAATTACTTTTTTTCATGAATTATGTACTTTTCTTCACGTAGTCATTAATTTTCTTCTCATAGTAGGCACTTTCCTTCTCATGGTCACTTGAATTGATCTTATGGTAGGTATGACTCTTCGTACAGCCACTACAATAACACATGCGGTCAATATAATACTTAGTCAAATTTTACTTACCTTCACATGATAACATATTTTATTCATGCAGTAGGTTCATCACTTCACATGGTAAGTTAATTTTTTCATGCGGTAGGTTTAGTACACATGCAATAACTTGAACTTCAATGCACGGTCAATACTAAATTTAGAAATAATTGGTGCACGGTAGGAATTTTATTCATGTATTCAGTAGATTTTCTTCATATAGTAGGTATTCATAGTAATTTCTAGAATTAATAATTTTTTATGTTTGGAAATAAAAAAAATGACTCACATAAAAAATAAAATTCATTAATAATATAATAAAAATGATTTGGGGTCATTAAAATAAGGAGGTGATGGTCTGAGACAACAATCTATCCCTTTTTGATGATAAAAAAATGAAATTTAAAGTGAAATGAATTGAATACATAAAAAAATATATTTGAAATAAATTGAAACAAATATTATTCAATATATTAGTAGTTTAAATTAATTCAATTTTATTTCTCACATTTACTCCCCCTTTTGGGATTATCAAAAAGTAAATTAGTGGGAAAATAAATAGATAACGGGAAAACATATAAACACAAAATAAAATTAAAATTAGTATTCCATTAATAGCTTAGAAGGTATTACAATTTTTTTACAATCATTCCCTAGCATGAATTCTACTTAGAATCTGATTTTGGAACATCTTTGATATCAGAAGGTAGGACAGGATCCCTACCTTTAGAAGTAGAGGTAGGGGAAGAAGATGTAATTTGTGATTTAAAGGTGGAATCTTGGTCACCAATGGCCACACACTTGGACATGGGAATAATGTGATGAAATGCTTGTATAGGAGTCAAGAAAAAGGGGTTTATGGTAAATGAGGTAGTGGTAGGAGCTAATTACATGGGAATGAAAGGAGGGGATAAAACAGTTGTATGAGTAGTGTAAAGGTAGGGTTTCATTAGATTGGTAAAATAACTGACAGCTTGAGAACCATGATCTAAATCTTGAAGAACATATTATCTAGTTTTCATGAAGTCTTCCAAAACTGGGGTCAAAACCTTAAGAATCTAAACTTGAGTATAAAAAGCTTTAGTAAAAGGTGGCATCATAATATCTAAAGAAAGATTTATTAACACACCCTTAAAATCCAATTTAGTAAAGATCCACCTTAGGTATAAATAAATGTCCTTCTAGATTGTTTCTCTATCTTTACCATATTTCTTTACATCTTCCCTAACTAGTGACAAGATTTTAACAATATGTATTTGAAATCCATAAAATAAAACATCCTTGGTCCACTTTAACTCATCAAACAAAACCTTTAAATCTTACTTAATTATCTCACTAATTATATCTTCATCAATAGATGGATGGATATGAGGAGCAGGAGAAGGAATAAGAATAGGAGCAAGCTAAAACACTTTATTCATGAATCTTTTATCTAAGTGAAACATCATATATGATAAATCTACTTGTAGAGCACCAACCTGTGAAATTCCGAGCTTGGTTCACTCTTGAGTAACCGAACCCAGTTGTCCATATGGCCTCAATATTCCTCCCAATATTCTAGAGGTTGCTGACTAGTAAAGAGGGTCTAGGTTTTTCCATGGAGAGACTATTCCCTTGGGTTATAATGGATCATCACAGTGAAAATATTAATAAACAATGGAAACATGGTAATAATAAATAAGGAATTAGATATAAGAACAATCATTAGAGAAATAAATAATCATAAAAAACTATAAAATATATCATTTACAAAAGATGATGGCATGTCTCTATGAAAAAAGGAATCATTTATACATGGAAGTAATAAGACAGTTCAATACATGATATACAAAAGAATCAAAAAGGGAAAAAACTCTCTAAGCATTATGAGCACTAGCTCAATCATTTTCTACCAAGATCTCATCCAAAAGCAATTAGTCTGGTGTCTAAAATGGGACACTTCCCTTTTTATACACCTAGGATCATATAATCTTCCTGGGTGCCAATGATGGTCTGGATAGGGTGTGAGATAAATCCCAGTAGGCCACCACTAATGAAATTTATAACAAATCCAGTATGTGAATATAAACTATATGCTGTGAAGGTATATCAAAATTAAAGAAGTGTGAAATGTAAACAACCTATACCCACTTCAGTCTTAGATGGTGTCTCTAAACATGAATTTATTTAATTATTTACAATTTAGTTTATAATAATATGATCATATAAAGGTGTTAGTAGTACTATAAAAGATAATTATAATAACAGAGAATCCAAGGTGAAACCAAAGAATCCTTGACCTTATATGGTTGATCTAACTCATTGTATACAACCAATTATCCTAGAATAAAAGTCTAAGTGAAATCCAATAGGTACCCTCAAGGCATTCCACTAGAAGAGTTTCTAACTAAGTCTATAGAGCAGGTCCATAGTAAATCCTAGGCTAAACATGAATGGACCCAAGGATAATGATCCAAGGCATCACATATCCATAGACATCAAGATGAATCCAAGGAGTGTATTAGAAGAATTATAATTTCTAGATATAAATTGAAGGGATCCTATTGAATCATGCCAAAAATCCACTAATAGTAAAATACCATGGAATAAGGTGGGTATCTCCCTTGGAAACTGAATCAATGAATCGAAATGGCATCCTTTGAGTGCTCAAGTAATTCCCTTGGGAATCCAAGGCTGGAAAAATTTTAGACATTCCTATAAATAAGAAAAAGTTCCATATGAAATAGGCACATTATAATTTTAATATATATATCACAAATCATTTAAGGCCATTTAATACTCATGACAATTACATTTTCATTAGGTTCATTCCATTACCTTTCATCATGCATGAAAACATGAAATATGGACATGAAACCAATTATCAAATTTATTATAAAGGATAAGGCCCAAGTGATATCTATACATAAAGTATATACACATTCCATTTAACAAATAATGTTTCATTTGTTAAATGAAATCACTTACTTTATTAAAATTAAATCAATTACACCTGAATAGTGTTATGAATAACCACAACATGGGTCAAAAGGTATATCAAGGAAACACACCCAAATTTGGGTGGTCAACATTGAGGTCTCAACCTATAATGATATAAAAGGGTCTCATTAGGTATTTATTTTTCAATTTAGGCAATTAAATTTAAGGTATATGAATTTTATAAGCAATGCCTAGTGAAACCAGCATGCGCACAATGACAATAATTTATAAACAGGGAGACTTTGAGGTAAAAGTCATAGTCCACCTACCTTATGACTGTAGTACTCTCCTCATATAATATCATCCTTTTATTTGGTCTATATTAGAATAAAATAGAGAAATAGAAAAATACCGTAAAAATAGGACATATGATCTCACACCAAAATAAACCCATTGGAAGGAAGAATAATGACTAAATAAGGTAAAGTAATAGAGAGCTAATAGATATCTAACCAACATGATATACAGATCCTGAATCAAAGTTCAGACAGAGGAAAGATTTCAAAGCCAATCTTTAGGCTTAAGAGAGATCAAAAGGAAGGATCTCCTTCATAAGAGAGAAGAAATGGGAGATTTAAGGATAAATAAAAGTGGTTCTTCCCCCTTTTAAAAAACTCACAGAATTTACATGACGTGTAAATGTTTACACATCATGTAATGCTCGGGGTTTCCCCTACAGGGAAAGCCAATACATGGCATGAATTGGATCTGGCTAGACCAATACATGTTATTTATGTTAAATACACATCATTAATTATAAATAAAAATTGTGTATTCTAAATATAATCCATGTATTTAGTACACGTTGTGAAATTGGTCTGTCATCAAGATCTATCCCCACACTACCTTCCCTCAAAAGACAAAATGTCCCACCCTAAGGTGTGGTTTTTAGGTAGAATAAAAAAGGAAAACTTAAAAAGTGGGTTTAACTTAAAATTAAAAGGATCCGTACTAGATAGAAAATTTGAGATCTTGAAATATTTCCCCTTACATAAAATCATCCCTGAGTTTTTATTCCAAGGGTGGTAAATCTTCATATGAAAATAACTCTGGCCATTGAGTATGCATGTAAACCAATCTCTCCTAAGTCTCATCTTATACTTGGTCATGATTCCATAGAATCCTTACCATAGGAAAAAAATTTCCTTGAATATAATTCATGTTTTGGTCAATTATGTGAATGGGTTACTCCTCAAAAGAAGCATCAAAATCTAATTCAACATCCTTGGGATCAAAAGTATGAGATGGATCAGAATAGTAATGATGAAGTTGTGAAACGTGGTAGATGTCATGGATGGAACAATACCTTTAAGGTAGAAGAAAATATTAGGATAATAGCTCCAATACCTAGAATATATCAAAAGTCCTAATAAATTGAGTCAAAATGTCACACCTTAATTTTCAATTCCATGCTCTGATTCAAATCCTCTTTCAATTGTTTACTTTATCTTGGTTTTCGGGTGTTCCGGGTTTGAAATTATGGTTCCTATTGTGCTACTGGTCTATGAACTTGGTATTGGGGGTTATTTATGGTAATTGGACTCCTATTTTTTCAAAAGGGATTGTGTTTGGTTTTGGTGATTTGGATTTGGTTTTGTGACACTCTTAATGGAACCACTTGTGGGGTAAGTTGTTGAGGTGGTTTGTACCCTTGAGATGGATGATTATTGGGGTGAAAAGGTGGTTTTATTTTGGGTATTATTTCCCCATATTATTGGACTATCTTTCCCCCTTTTTATTCCCCTTGTACCCCCTTGGAATTTGGGAAGAATTAATGGTTTTTATGTGGCTAGGTCATGCCATACGGTTTGGCCGCATGGTTCCAAACCGTGCAGGCAAACCGTGCAGGTATGTCCAGGTCATTAAAAATCATTTTGTAATTCCCATTTTACCCTTACGTAATAAACCAAAATCTGCCCCATTATTCTCCATTTCATTCCCTACCTCCATGGAGAGCCTCCAAGGTTTCTCCCCCTCCCTTGGACATCATTTTTAAAGGAAGATTTGATGGGGGAAACATCAAAATCATATAAGTAAACCATTATCTCTTTGTTTTCTTCTATTAATTTAGGTTTTCTTCCACTTATTCTTGAGTTATAAATTTTACATAAACTATGGTTCACACCTAGGGTTTAAATTCTTGTCTTTTGGGTGAAATATTGAGGTTTTAGGTTACTCTTATCTCCCTTGTGGTGCGACAGATGTGCTGTTGAAGTTTCTCAACAAGATTTGAGGGTTTCAACAATTTCAGTTGGTGATTCCATGTGTAACCATTTTTTTATGAGTTAGTTTTATTTTTTACTGGTTTTTATGTTCCTCATATTCTGTGTGTGGTGGGAAAATAATTTTTTAGGGATTTGGTTAAGAATTTATTTTTATAATTGCATTTTTATTGAAGTTGTGAACTTTTAAAATGTAACACATGTGATGTCTTTTGTGATAATTTTATAAAATATGAAATTTATTTATTATTTGTTGAAATGGGATGAAAATTATTTTTTTAATGCCTTAGTTTCATGTGGGCCTTGGAAGTGGGTTTTTGGAATAGGTTTGGTGTGTAAAACTTTGTTATACTTCTTGAGAGCATTTTATGAAAATGTGTGTTTTCATTTGTATCTTTCATGGTATTATTAAAGGTGATTTTATAACACTTGAAAGTGGTTTTATAAATGTCCCTAGGGATTTCAATTCTACTTAAGTAGGGTTTTGGTGTGGTTTTGTCCTTGAAACATGGTTTTGAAATGGGTTTTATGTGTAATGTTTGGGTATACTCTTTAGAATTGTTTTATGAAAGATTTGAATGGTTTAATGATTTATGTAAGAGGTGAAACCATATTGGAAAACTATTTGGAGTGTGTATATTTTGGAATGGTACATTTTAAATGTGAAAGGGGTTGTTTTATGATGTGTTCCATCTTGGAAATGTTTTATAAAAATGTTTGAAGGATTTACTAAAGTGTGAAAGAGATCTGAAAGTGATGTGGGCAGTTTTGTGTGAGTGTGATGTGAAAAATGGATTTTGGTTATTCAAAGGGTATTATGTAACATGTGAGTGGGATTTTATGTTAGTTGGGATATCTTAGAATGGTTTTATAAAATTTTTTATGGATTTGTGGAAGTGTTAAAGAAATTTGAAAAGTGTTGTGGGCTATTTTTGGTGTGAGTCTGATTTCAAAATGCATTTGAATGAAAAAGTGGATTATGTGAATTGTGTGATATACATGGGGATGCTTGGTTAATGTGTGATATATAAGTTTTATTTTAATGTGAAAACTATATTTCTTGGATTTTTGAACTTTTTTGAGCACAAAAGGGAAACCCAGGTATCTTGGTGGGTGGACATGTACTGGTATGCTAGTGAATCTGTGAGGTTTGGACTCAGTTTCACATATCAAGATTGATGATTACAATACTAACTAAACTATGGTGATGATTATTGGGGACCACTAGGTTATGGGTATGTTCCCTACTAGTGGATCATGCACGAGAACAGATATTTTGATGGTTACTCTCATCGACATATGAGGTACCTGAGACTCATAGCGAGCTAGTGCCTTGGGGTTATTTCTTATTTCTTGTGCTCATTAATTACTTTGTGATTACCATCAGCATACGGTATGGTTGGCTGGAAATATCAGTAGCTTTGAAATTTATTTTAAAATTATTTATCCTTTAAATTACCCACTTGGAAACTATTTTTCTTTTGAAGTTGCATCTTTTAGAAATTGTAACTAGCATTTCATGTTTTTGAAAACTTGCATGATTTCCGTCTCTAAATTTTTATCACATGGAATCTCTTAGTGGTGGTATCCTACTGAGCTTTTTATCACACCCTATGTACACCTTTGGGTATAAGTAGACTTGGTTATTTTTTTTATAGGTTTGGGTATAGTTTTTAGTGCCAGTGGTCCAAGTTTCTAGCGGTTCATCATGGTGCTGTCTTGTGGAGTTGGCTTGAGGGTGCTTTCCCCTTACATTAGAGTGGTTCTTAGGCTGTTTATTTTTTTTACCTTTTCTATACTCTTGGTGAGTTGTTTTAAACTATGTAATTCAGTTTTGATTTTTTCAAAAATATTTTTTGGTTTGAAAAAAATCTAGATTCATTTTATTGGATTCAATTATTGTTTTAAGTTTATAAACTTAGTTAAATAATTCCCAATTTTCATTTTATGATACCCAGGCACTTGTTCCATCCCGTGGGGATCAAGAACACCCTTCAGGCCTTGTCACGGGACAAGTATGGTGCTGGTTTTGTTGGCGACTAGATTCGATTTGTGACACAAAAGCTTCCCTTCCCTCTATATCCACTTATGACCAAGCCTGGGTGATACTAACAATAAAACACAATCCCCAAAGTTGAACTCTAGAGGTCATCGATTGAGATAAACATACAATTTCTGTCTATATTGACTAGTAACTATCCACTTTCAAATCAATTGTACCTATTCTAAAGTTTCCTACATGAGATGAGGACCTAGTAGTGTTGCCTCCCCTTCCTCTAACCAGCACATAGGTGAATGACATGGCCTACCATATAAGGCCTCATACAGAGCCATATAAATTATTTACTAAAAGCTATTATTGTAGGAAAAATTGATGAGGGGTATATGTTTCTCCCTAGAACCATCAAAATCAAGGAAACATTCTTGTATCATGTCCTCCAATACCTACATAGTCCATTCTGACTGGCCATTGGTCTAAGGGTTAAAAGTTGTGCTCAGCACCCAAGTACCCAAATATTTCTATAACCCTTTCCAAAAACTTGATTTGAAATTATAATCCATATAAAAAAGATAGTGCCGGGGACCCCGTGTAGGCTTATAACATCATGGATGTATAATTGGCTAAGATTTTCCACTAAGAAGGTATCTCTAATAGGAAGAAAGTGGGATACCTTCGTCATCCTGTTGATGATGACCCAAAAATCATCACTACCTCAAGGCGACCTTGGTAAAATAGTCACAAAAACCATTGTGACATCATCCCATTTCCATTATAGTATCGGTAAGGGTTGTAACATCTTATTAGTCCACTGGTGTTCCACCTTCACCTGATGACATGTGAAATACCTAGTGATAAAACCTACAATCTAACATTTCATCCCAGACCCCCAATACTAGTAGCACATATCACAATACAAATCAGAGATTCCTAGGTGTACTTCCCACTGAGAAGCATGGGATCCTTGCATCGTATCCTCTCACATGTCTGTATGAACCTGAATACATCGATGGACATGAAGGATCCCATCTATATCGATAGAACAATCTAGAATTGGGTCATCATATGATATACTTTCCCATAAGGACAAACCATCATGATCTGAAAACCTCATCCTCCTCATCCTATCCAGGAGTGAAGAGGTAACTGCCAAGGATATAAGAAAAGTTTACTCATGACTCTCTTGAAACATCAAATGAGTCTTAGAGAAGAGGTCCATCAAATTTCATTCATAACTGGATTCCTAAAAGGATTTTATCTGAGTTTTCTAGATCAACACATCAGCTACTTCATTTTCCTTTCTAGGTGTATAGGCAAGATCGAAGTCAAAATAATGACGGTATTTAACCCATATTCACAACCTGAGATTTAATTTATGCTATGTAAAGATATATTTGAGGCTCTTATAGTCCTTAAAAACCACAAAGTTTTCTCCCATAAGATACTGTCTCCAGCAACACAAAGCATGAACGATCACTGTAAGATCGAGGTCATGAATCAGATAATTATTCTCACAAGGTCTCAACTAACAAGGCCTATACACAATTACTGGATCCTCCTACATCAGTAATTCATCCATCCCGATGACTAATGTATCACAGAACACTGTATAACCTATACCAAGTTTGGTTGAATCATGATCTGTGTTGATGTAAGTCTTCCTTTCAAATCCTGAAAGTCCTTCTCACATGCTTCAGACCACAATAAGTTCACACTTTTTTTAGTAAGACTGGTAAGATGTTCCTCAAGTCACGATAAATCCTTTATAAAACACCGATAATATCCATCTATCCCCAATAAACTCTCTATATCAAACATGTTCTTGGGATTATCCTAGGAAACAATAATACTCACCATCTCTGGGTCAACTGATACTTCTGATTCTAAGATAATATGACCCAATAAGTGAACCTTGTCGATCTAGAAGTGGAACTTAGTGATATTGCCATATAACCGATGATATCTTACTATGTTCAATACAATCTCAAGATGTTCGGCATGGTCACTTTAAGTATGATAATACACCGAGATTTCTTCCACAAAAACCATGATAAAGGAATCCAAGTTGGGGTAAAAAACCTTATTCATCAAGGCCATGAAAATAGTGGGCACGTTCTTAATACTAAATGACATAACCAGATACTAATATAAATTAAACTAATTTAGAAAGCCATAAGTTTTATATATGATGTCCTAAATTACACCTGATGATAGGAAAATATTAGGTTGATCTTTGAGAACACTCTAGCTCCATGTATTTGGTCAATAAGATCATTTATTCAAGGAAAATGATTCTAGTTATCAACTATAAAATGGTTCAACTATCGGTTATACACACAAATTTGGAGGTTTCCATCAACCTTCTTAGTGAAAATGATAGGCAAACACCAAGGGGAAGTACTAGGTAAGATAAAACCCTTATATTCTAAATCCAACAACTATCTCTTGAGATATTGGAGCTCAGTAGTCTCCATCCTTTATGGAGGAATAGATATTGGTACTACTCTTATAATGAGATTGATTGTAAAATATACCTCTCTCACATGAGGTAGTCTAAAGAAGTAATCCAGGAAAATATCCTTAAAATGATTCACCACTGGAGGAAAATTCTTAGAAACACTATTTTATCATCTAAGAAAAGTTCAGAAATATAGGTTGTTACTCCTCCCAACCCATGATGCTCTAGTCCAGCTCGACTTACCTGGACATCCCATTATCCTTTAGGTACATATCTACTGCCCTTGAGAAATGTAAAGTCACCCTTTAGTGATAACAATTAATATGGGAATAATAAGGCAGGATCCAATCTATCTCAAGTTTGACATCAAACCATTTCATCTCAAGGATAAAGAAATCACATAAGAAGATACAACCACCAATCTCAAGAGTTCTATACCTGCATTGGGATATACCCTTTGACCATACACCCAATAGTGTGTCTAGGTTCATGACCCCACAAGAGTATTGAATTTCAATCTTAAGGCTTTCTAAAATCAATACAGAAATAAAGGAGTGTGAGGAACATATATCAAAAAAATAATATACAATAGTAAAGGCTACTAGAATTGTATCTCATATAGTATATGGTCCTATATTGTAACACCCGACACTTTTATAAGAAATATTTTGTTTTTATTTTATATAAATCATAAAAGGAATCTTTCACTACACACAACACTAGCTTTACTTGCTTTACATGCAATCGTGACCTACCTTGATAGCTTGCGTCGTACGCAATACCGAGTTTCACTAAACAACGATATGCTATTAAAATATTATTAAAACTAGCCATTATGAATAGTAATTAACACTTTTTGAAATTTTGTAAATTTTATTTTCCAAAATGGACTTCATTTTTGGATTCGGAATATCGAAATTAGCCTAGGGTGAAATTTTGGCATTTTGCTGGAAACTTTCAATTTTTGATGAACAGTGAAAACACTCGGCTACTATTTAAAAACCGAATTTTTATTTAAAGAATTATTTATTTTATTTAAATATATTTTAGGTAAAAATTTATACATAATACCTATATAAGTTCAATGTAATTCATTGGAGTAATTTTATAATAATTTTAGATATATAAAAATTTTATTGAACTTTTCACCGTCTTTTACCCACCTCCTAGGAGAATTTGAAAATTTACATAAAATTTAATTTTACCACTTCTGTGAGTAGAATTTCAAAAATCCGAGAGACACGATTGATGTCAGTAAGTAAAATGTGGTTCAATGAGATGAAAATAATTTTTGGTGAATATAAACTTTTTAATTTTATTTACCATGGTTAAAAGTAAATAGGGTAATTAAGAGTAAAAATGATATTATTATTACCCTAAAACATGTCCTAATTCTATTGGATAAGTGTAATTCGACCAAAAACAACCTTAGGAATAATATATGACCATTTAGTCCCACTTGGATTAGATTAGGACAATTATTATTAATTTATTTAAAGAAGGGTTAAAATAGTTAAAATCAAAGTTTAATAAGTAAATAATTTTTAATATAGGGTTATACACGAGATAAATTGGACTATAAATATTCATTAGAAAGATAAAATGATTTCATACATAATGGTATTTTATTTTTAATTTTTAGACATTATATAATTTAATTTATTTATGACACAAAGATGATGCAATAATTATCTTATTAATGAAATATTGATATAATTGATGTTATAAATACCCAAATAAATGTAATTTGAGACTTTTTATGAATTAAAATAATTTAATAGGTTAATATGACATGTCATTATTGATTTAATTAACTTTTTTAGAACTAATAATTCTGTTATGAGTTTCACAAAAAACAATTACTAAATAGTGTCAAAATTGACATAAAATAGTTTTTAAAACAAATATTATATTATTAATTGTTATTTTATTCTTAAAAATATAATGTTTGGAAACATGACTTATATAAGGTTATATATATTAATAATAAACAACTTGGGGTTCGTTTGGCTTGTTATAGTAAGTTTATTAACCTTATAGTGTAAGAACACAAAAAGACACGGTAAAAGTAAAATGATCTAACTTAAAGTTAAATCTAAATGATAAGGTTAAAATAGTAAACTAAACTTGTCCAAATTCTATTTTATGAGAGTATTTAGACCCATCCCCATCTTAGCTTCAAAATAAATCAATTTGGAGCTATTTAAAACCGAATATTGCTTTATAATAAAATAATATTTTTAGTTTTTCCAAAGGAGCCCCTCTCCTCCCTTATAAAAGGGAACCTCCTCCCTCTCTTCCTCACACCACTTTGAGCCTTCAATCTCGTCCAAACCATGCCAAGTTATCCTCTAAACATCCCTAGAAATATCCTACAGGTCTTGGGATTCTTCAAAGACCAATTTTAGTGCCCTAAAATGAGGTCTCAAAGAAGCGCTTCAAAGAAGAGGTAATGTCCGTTACCGATTCTTTCAACTTTATTTCTTCTTCCACTTCTTTTTACTTAGTTGTTTCATTATAAATTAATAACATCAGTATCACTCATATACGGATATGTTATTATAAGTATGAAAAAACCCTATTTCACCATCTATCCATCCTACAGAAAACGAAATCACCGCGCGTGCGTACGTACGGAATACCGTCTCCACGCCGTGGTGTAATATATTTTCCACCACCACCTTACTTGGATGGATATAATGGTGTAAATAATGAATATATATGATTATGGTAAAGTGATATTGATTCTAAAATAGTATACTTACACTCCAATACAATTCCACGATCATGGGAATGATATCATCGCTCGTGCGTACGTACAGAATACCGTCTCCACGATGTGATGCGACTCGTTCTACATGATTTTCATTGCATAATGATTACATAAATGAATTGAGTGAATAAATATGATATATATTACACTAATACCATTATTTAAATGAGGTATCTATAACCTAAAAATAAGAACAATAATTTATTCGACAAAACATGCATAAGAACAAAAAGTAATAAACACCCAAATAACAAGTAGAAATTAAATATTACTAATAATAAGATAAGAATATAAACATATATGATATCATAACAATGAGTATGATTCTGGAATAAGTCAATGATATTATTTAAATCATTATACAGGAGGTTTAGACACTTACGAAACAAATCGGACCTAAGGTAAGGGATTAATATTCCAATCTCATTCTTATCCGAGATTGTTTATTCGTAAGTATTTACTGGGGTTATTGTTATTATACATGTACATGTTTTATAAAAATGTTTTCATGTATGTTTAAAGTCCTTTTTACCCATTTTGAATTTTACTACATGGTATGTAAGGAATCTTTCTTTTTTTTACGTTATGAGGTACTTTTTTGACTTTTCCGACAAAAGTATGAGAATAATGGTTTTTTAACTTATACGACATAAATGGATTTTTAAAAAATTATTTCCAAGAAGATTCCTTTACAAGTTTTCAAGTTTATCTTTAATCAAATTCTTTTAGTTTAGAAAAGTATGACATGTTAAGAAAGGAAAAGTGTTTTTCAAGTAGAAAGGATATTTTCCTCAAGAATGGAGTTCAAGTGTTTTATCAAAATTATTTTCCATCTAAGATAATAAAGGGTTATATTTCTATCCCTGTTATTACATTGATTTGATTATGTTGTGATGGAATTATTTTTATTAATTCCTTTATCTTATATGAATTGTTTTATGATGTCACGATGTTTAAGATTCCCATTTTTATTACATGGGTTATGCTATGTTGTATGGTTTATGATTTTGTGGCACAAATAAGAATGGTATCATTATGAGATGGGTGGGACCTATATATCCCTCCAATGCATTGGGTAAAGATTTTATATCTCATGAGATGGACATGGCTGGAACAACAGGTTAAACCGGTTCAGTGAAACCGGACTAAAATGAGGAATGAACTCGGTTCAGAAATGGACTTTTTCCACTAAGATAGTTTTGGAAATGAGTCTTGAATAATAAGAAATGATTCTCTATTATTATGTGTGTATGCCACAAAGATTCATGTTTTAAGTTATGATTATTGTGATTACATTTCACTACCATGATTTATCCCATGTTATGAAATTATGATCTCTTTTGCAGGGTAAGATTTCCAAAATGTTATGTTCTTATGAATATGATGTGATTGATATTTCTTTTGTTTACCCTTACTGAGCATTTGAGCTCACCCTTTTGTATGTTTTCTTTCCCCAGGTCAGGAAGAAGGTTATTAAGTAAGATATGCCAAAAGGGACTGTAGATATGATGAAATAAATGGGAGACAATGTAGACGCTTTATGAACCAGTTGTTTATGTTTCCCAGTTTCTAAAGACACTATACCTATACGGTCCTTTCGTGGTTTTGTTATATGTTGTAATAAGTGTACTTCATTTTTGAAGTACTAAAATTGTATGTAAAGTATGGGTCGTTATAGTTAGTATCAGAGGCAAAGGAGGTAGGAATGAATCCGATCCTTGGGAACTCTCACATGTGAGCGTTGGACGAAGCATGGCTGTCCGCCCAAGGGCTTCATGAGGAAATGGCTACCACTGGGGATGGTGGTGTGTCCCACCCAGGGGGTGTAGACGCCCATGGAGTGCCCTGATAGGTATCAATTATAGTCCACTGGCATTAATTCCAGACCATTATAGTTGTTATCAGAGGAAAGGTATAGTCAACCTTTGGAAACTAGGATGTGAAAGCCTTAGTAAGAACCCTAAGGATAAGTCTAAGCATAGAACACAATATTAGTGTTTTAGAAATGGCCATGAATAACCTATGATAATACCTTAAGTGTGAAATTGTATTCTTGATTATGTGGTTTTCCTATTATAATTAGTGTTTCTCACACTATTCTTCTTAGTTTTAGTCAATGGCTGGAACCCGAAGGAACCGTGTTAATGCGGAATGCGACGGGCAATGCAATGATTGTCCCCCTGAGCAACCAAAATTTATGGGAGCTGGAATGAAAAATCTTGTAGCCATGCTTACACAACTTTCTCAAGCTATGAATCATGCAGGACTTCCAAACGAGCAAAGGAAGGAGCAACATTCTATTGAATCCTTCATGAGACAGCGTCCACCTTCATTCAGCGGGTCAACTGATCCATTAGTTGCTGAAAAATGGATCAATACTACTGAAAAGATATTTTCTGTTCTTCAATGTTCTGAACATGATAAAGTCATCTTAGAAGTGTATCGTTTGGAAGGTGATGCTGATCAATGGTGAAATCTTATCAAGAATACGAGGCCAAGAGATGAAATGGAGTCCATGGAATGGGACGAGTTCAAGAACTTATTTTTCAATAAGTACTTCCCTCATATTCTCCGAACAAAGACGGAGAAGGAGTTTCTTGAACTAAAGCAAAAGTATGATGAATTTGTTGGTACCTATGAAGAAAATTTTACAAGACTTGCAAGGTATGCTTCTGGTATTATTATCCAACCTGAGAGTAAGATTGATCGATTCTTTAGTGGCTTAAAACCAAGTCTTCGAAGGGCGTTAGCCATAAGGGACTTCAATAGCTATGAGGAAATCGTTCGATGTGCTCTCAAAGTTGAGATGGAGATTGGAGTAACCCATCAGTCATATGGGTTTGATAAGAAGAGGAAAATGTAATTCAAAGGAAAATCTAAAGAGCACACTGAAAAGAAGATGAGTTTTCCCTTATGCTCAAAGTGTGGAAAGAAACATGGAGGGAGTTGTCTTAAAGGGACAAGTAAATGTTTCAAATGTGGAAAGGAAGGTCATCAGGCATTTGAATGCCGCAATGATAGGAAGAAGATGTCTAGTGATGCAAACAATGAAAAGGATACACAGAGTGCACCTCCTACACTTCAATGTTACAAGTGCAAGGAAATGGGGCATTATGCCAATCAATGCCCTAATCCAAGGGTTGTTGATGATGATCGACGTCAAAAAACTCTTAAGGCTAAATACAAAGGAAATTCACATGAAATTTCTATCAGCGATGTGGAGTACGATAACGAAGTGGTGAAAGGTACACTTACCATCCACTCTAAAGTAGAAAATGTTTTATTTGATTCTAGATCCACCCACTCCTTTATTTCTGAAGAATTTTCTAAGGGTATCACCGTATTACCTTAACAATTAGATATTGAGTTATCTGTGACAACCCCTAATGGCACAACAGTCGCATCAAAAGTTTATAATTCTTTTCTGATTGAAGTTTGTGGGAAAGTGCTTCCTGTAAATCTTGTGATCCTCCCTATAGTGGAATTTTATGTGATTCATGGCATGGATTGGCTTTCTCTATATGGAGATCATATCAATTTCCAAAGAAGGGAAGTCACATTTCATATTCCAGATCAATCTTTGATCGTCTATCGATGCAAGGATGAACATAACCTTCCAGTGGAAATTTCTTCCATCTTATGGGTCTTGATTCCACTAAATGAAGGTTATTTATCTCAAATGGTTGGTGAGAAACTCACGATTAAGAATATTCCCATTGTACGAGAGTTTGATGATGTCTTTCTGGAGGAATTGTCGGGTCTTCCACCAAATCGTGAAGTTGAGTTTTCAATAGAACTCGTACTGGGTGCTTTACCTATTTCAAAGACACCTTATAGAATGACCCCAATTAAGTTGCAGGAATTGAAGAAGCAACTCAAAGAGAATATTGATAAGGGGTTCATAAACCCTAGTGCATCACCTTGGGGAGCACCTGTTTTGTTTGTTAAGAATAAAGATGGATCAATGAGACTCTGCATTGATTATCGAGAACTTAACAAGATCACTATCAAGAACAAATATCCTCTCCCCTACATTGATGAGTTATTTGACCAACTACGTGGAGCTCAATACTTTTACAAGATTGATCTTCGTTCAAGGTATCATCAATTAAGCGTCAAATGGGAGGATATACCAAAGACGGATTTCCATACAAGGTATGGACACTATGAATTTATAGTGATGCCATTTGGTCTTACTAATGACCCTGCTATCTTCATGGATCTGATGAATAGAGTCTTTAGAGACTATCTTGATCAGTTTGTGGTAGTCTTTATAGACGATATTCTTGTATATTCAAAGAGCAAGGAAGAACATGAAGATCACTTGAGAATTATATTGAAGACCCTGAGAAAGGAGAATCTTTATGCCAAATTTACCAAGTGTGAATTTTGGATTCAAAAAGTTTCATTTTTGGGTCACATAATCTCAAAAGAGTGGATATCTGTGGATCCAGCAAAAACAGAGGTTATCGAAAGATAGTCGAGACCAACAACAGTAACTGAGATCTGAAGTTTTCTTTATTTGGCTGGATATTATCGACGTTTTGTGAAAGATTTTTCACGATTATCTAATACACTCACCAGGTTGACTCGGAAAGGAGTTAAGTTTGTTTGGACGGAGGAATGTGAAGAGAATTTCAAGGAGTTGAAAAGAAGGTTATCCAGTGCACCTGTGCTCACACTGCCTTGCAGTGGAGAAAGGTTTGTGATCTACAGTGATGCATCCAAGAAGGGATTGGGGTGTGTTCTTATGAAAAATGATATGGTGATAGCTTATACCTCACGACAGTTGAAAATCCATGAGCAAAATTACCCAACTCATGATTTGGAGTTAGCTGCGGTAATCTTTGCATTAAAGATTTGGAGGCATTATCTTTATGAAGAAAGGTGTGACATTTATACTGATTATAAAAGTTTAAAGTATATTTTCACACAAAAGGAGCTAAATATGCACCAAAGAAGATGGTTGGAGCTGATTAAGGATTACGACTGCTCAGTTCATTACCACCCTGGGAAAGCAAACAAGGTGGCAGATGCATTAAGTCGACAATACCATGCCAGTTTATCCATGATGAGGATCAAAAAAGATCCAATATTTATGGATTTACAAAGGATGGATCTTGGAATTATAATGAAAGGGGAAAAATCGTATCTTTCTCAAATGAATGTTCAACCATCTATACATGTTAAGATTAAAGAGGCACAGAAAGAAGATGTAGAGTTACAAAAGAAGGTGAGAAATGTTCCTGAATTCAACCTTGATTGTGATGGGATAATAAAGTTCAGGAATCAGGTTTGTGTTCCTCCCATCCCCGAATTAAAGAAGGAGCTGCTGGATGAGGCTCATAGTTCTTCATTCTCTATTCATCCTGGAAGCACGAAGATGTATAGGGACCTGAAAGAGTACTTCTGGTGGGATGACATGAAAAGAGATGTTGCTGAATATGTCTCTTGATGCATGGTTTGTCATCAAGTTAAAGCTGAGAGACAGAAGTCTAAGGGGATGTTACAACCATTACCCATACCCAAATGGAAATGGTAAAACATCACTATAGACATTGTCATAGGACTTTCTAAAACATCCAAAGGCAATAATGCTATCTGGGTCATAGTTGATCATCTTACAAAGTCTGCACACTTCATTTCTATTAGAGAGGATTTCTCTCTAGATCAGCTTGCCATGATATATGTAAAGGAAGTGGTAATATGGCATGGAGTACCACTTTTTATTATATCTAATCGGGATCTGAGGTTTACCTCAAAGTTCTGGTGAAGTCTTCAGCATACTCTGGATCCAGAGTTGAGTTTCAGCATTGCTTATCATCCTCAGAAAGACGGTCAGTCTGAGAGGACAATTAAAACCATAGAAGATATGTTGAGAGCTTGCTCTATGGATTTAAATGTTGGTTGGGATCAACACCTACCTTTGGTGGAATTTTCTTATAATAATAGATTTCACTCCAGTATTTAGATGGCTCCTTATGAAGCTCTCTATGGAAAGAAATGCAGGACTCCAACTTGCTGGGATGAAGTTGGGGAAAGAAAGCTATTAGGACCTGATCTTGTTGATGAGATGTAAAAAAAGGTCCGATCTATTCAACAACAAATAAGAGCAGCTTAGAGTCGACAAAAAATTTATGCCGACAACCGAAGAAAAGACTTAGAGTTTGAAGTGGGTGATAAAGTGTTCTTACGAATATCTCCTTGGAAGAGAGTAATGAGATTTGGAAAGAAGGGAAAGCTGAGCCCTAGGTATATCGGTCCTTTCGAAATACTGGATCGTGTTGGGAAGGTAGCTTACCGATTGGTGCTTCCACCGAATATCTCTCAATTTCACGATGTGTTCCATGTATCTCTCATGAGAAAGTACATACCTGATCCTTCACATGTACTCAGATCAGAAGTTGTACCACTAGAACACGATCTTTCTTATGAACAACAACCGATAGAGATTCTCGATCGTAGTGAAAAAGTCCTACAGAACAAGACCACTCTCTTGGTGAAATTTTTATGGAGGAACCACCAATTAGAAGAAGCTACATGGGAGCTTGAGGATATGATGAGGGAGAGGTATCCTCATTAGTTTGTTACAAGTGACAAATTTCGAGGGAGAAATTCATTTTAAGGGGGGTAGAATGTAACACCCGAGACTTTTATAAGAAATATTTTGTTTTTATTTTATATAAATCATCAAAGGAATCTTTCAATACACACAACACTAACTTGGTTTGCTTTACACGCAATCGCGACCTTCCTTGATAGCTTGCGTCGTACGCAATACCGAGTTTCACTAAACAACGATATGCTATTAAAATATTATTAAAACTAGCCGTTATGAATAGTAATAACCACTTTTTGAAATTTTGTAAATTTTATTTTTCAAAATTGACTTCATTTTTATATTCGGAATATCGAAATTAGCCTAGGGTGAAATTTTGGTATTTTGCTGGAAACTTTCAATTTTTGATGAACAGTGAAAACACTGGGTTACTATTTAAAAACTGAATTTTTTATTTAAAGAATTATTTATTTTATTTAAATTTATTTTAGGTCAAAATTGATACATAATATCTCTATAAGTTCAATGTAATTCTTTGGAGTAAGTTTATAATAATTTTAGATATATAATTTTTTTTTGAACTTTTCACCGTCTTTTACCCACCTCCTAGGAGAATTTGCAAATTTATATAAAACTTAATTTTACCGCTTTGGTGAGTGGAATTTAAAAAATCCAAGAGACACGGTTGATGTCAGTAAGTAAAATGTGGTTCAATGAGATGAAAATAATATTTGGTGAATAGTAATGTTTTACTTTTATTTACCACGGTTAAAAGTAAATAGGGTAATTAAGAGTAAAAATGATATTATTATTACCCTAACACATGTCCTAATTCTATTGGATAAGTGTAATTAGACCAAAAACATACTTAGGAATAAAATATGACCATTTAGGCCCACTTGGATTAGATTAGGATAATTATTATTAATTTATTTAAAGAAGGGTTAAAATAGTTAAAATCAAAGTTTAATAAGAAACTAATTTTTAATATAGGGTTATACATGAGATAAATTCGACTATAAATATTAATTAGAATGATAAAACTATTTAATAAATAATGGTATTTTATTTTTAATTTTTGTACATTAAATAATTTAATTTATTTATGACACAAAGATGATGCAGTAATTATCTTATTAATGAAATATTGACATAATTGATGTTATGAATACCCAAATAAATGTAATTTGAGCCTTTTTATGAAATAAACTAATTTTATAAGTTAATATGACATGTTAGTATTGATTTAAGTAACTTTTTTCGAACTAATCATTCTGTTATGATTTTCACAAAAATCAATTACTAAATAGTGTCAAAATTGACATAAAATAGTTTTTAAAAAATATATTATATTATTAATTTTTTTATTCGTAAAAATATAATGTTTGGAAAAATGACTTAGATAAGGTTATATATATTAATAATAAACAACTTGGTGTTCGTTTGTCTTGTTATAGTAAGTTTATTAACCTTATAGTGTAAGAACACAAAAAGACACGGTAAAAGTAAAATTATCTAACTTAAAGTTAAATCTAAATGATAAGGTTAAAATAGTAAACTAAACTTGTCCAAATTATATTGGATGAGAGGATTTAGACCCATCCCCACCTTAGCTTCTAAATAAATCAATTTTGAGATATTTAAAACCGAATATGGATTTATAATAAAATAATATTTTCAGTTTTTCCAAAGGAGCCCCTCACCTCCCTTATAAAAGGGCACCTCCTCCCTCTCTTCCTCAAACCACTTTGAGCCTTCATTCTCGGCCAACCCCTTCCAATTTCTCCTCTCCACTTCCCTAGAAACATCCTAGAGGTCCTGGTATTCTTCAAAGACCAATTTTAGTGCCCTAAAATGAGGTCTCAAAGAAGCGCTTCAAAGAAGAGGTAATGTCCGTTACCGATTCTTTCAACTTTATTTCTTATTCCACTTCTTCTTATTTAGTTTTTTCATTATGAATTAATAACATCAGTATCAATCATACACTGATATGTTATTATAAGTATGAAAAAACCCTATTTCACCATCTATCCATCCTATGGAAAACGAAATCACCGCACGTGCGTACGTACATAATACCGTCTCCACGCCGTGGTGTAATCTATTTTCCACCACCACCTTACTTGGATGGGTATAATGGTGTAAAGAATGAATATATATGATTATTGTAAAGTACTATTGATTATGAAATAGTATACATACACTCCAATACAATTCCACGATCATGGGAATGATATCATCGCTCGTGCGTACGTACGGAATACCGTCTCCATGACGTGATGCGACTCGTTCTACATGATTTTCATTGCATAATGATTAAATAAGTGAATTGAGTGAATAAATATGAATATATTACACTAATACCATTCTAGAAATGAGGTATCTATAACCTAAAAATAAGAATAAGAATTTATTCAACAAAACACGCATAAGAACAAAAAGTAATAAACACCCGAATAACAAGTAGCAATGAAATATTACTAATAATAAGCTAAGAATATGACCATATATGATATCATAACAATGAGTATGATTTTGTAATAATTCAATGACATTATTTAAATCATTATACAAGAGGTTCAGACACTTACGAAGCAAATCAGACCTAAGGTAAGGGATTAATATTCCAATCTCATTCTTATCCAAGATTTTTTATTCATAAGTATTTACTGGGGTTATTGTAATTATCCATGTATATATTTTATAAAAATGTTTTAATATATCTTTAAAGTCATTTTTACCCATTTTGACTTTTACTACATGGTATGTAAGGAATCTGTCTTTTTTTATGTTATGAGGTACTTTTTTGACTTTTCCGACAAAAGTACGAGAAAAATGTTTTTTTTAACTTATACGACATGAATGGATTTTTAAAACATTATTTCCAAGAATCTTCCTTTACAAGTTTTCAAGTTTATTTTTAATCAACTTATTTTAGTTTAGAATTGTATGACATGTTAAGAAAGGAAAAGTGTTTTTGAAGTAAAAAGGATATTTTCCTCAAGAATGAAGTTCAAGTGTTTTATCAAAATTATTTTCCATCTAAGATAATAAAGGGTTCTGTTTCTATCCCTATTATTACATTGATTTGATTATATTGTGATGGAATTATTTTTATAAATTCTTTTATCTTATATGAATTGTTTTATGATGTCACGATGTTTAAGATTCCCATTTTTATTACATGGGTTATGCTATGATGTATGGTTTATGATTTTGTGGCACACATAAGAATGGTATCATTATGAGATGGGTGGGACCTATATCTCCCTCCAATGCATTGGGTAAAGAATTTATATCTCATGAGATAGACATGGCTGGAACGGTAGGTTAAACCGGTTCAGTGAAACAGGACTGAAACGAAAAATGAACTCGGTTCAGAAATGGACTTTGTCCACTAAGATAGTCTTTGCAATGAGTCTTGACTAATAAGAAATGATTCTCTATGATTATGTGTTTATTCCACAAAGCTTCATGTTTTAAGTTATGATTATTGTGATTACATTTCACTACCATGATTTATCCCATGTTTTGAAATTATTATCTCTTTTTCAGGGTAAGATTTCCAAAATGTTATATTCTTATGAATATGATGTGATTGATATTTCTTTTGTTTAGCCTTATTGAGCATTTGAGCTCACCCTTTTGTATGTTTTCTTTCCCCAGGTCAGGAAGAAGGTTATTAATTATGATATGACAAAAGGGACTCTAGATATGATGAAATAAATGGGAGACAATGTAGATGCTTTATGAACCAGTTGTTTATGTTTCCCAGTTTCTAAAGACACTATACCTATACGGTCCTTTCGTGGTTTTGTTATATGTTGTAATAAGTGTACTTCAATTTTTAAGTACTAACATTGTATGTAAAGTATGGGTCGTTATATATATTCTTCTCCTCAGATATCTGCTGTAATGAATTTAACTGTCCTGATCCAAGAACTTGAACTATATCTAGACTACCCTGAGTAGATTTACTATTCTAGAACTGAAAATTATAAGTCTAGATACCTCTTCCATGACCTCATCCTCAACCTGTTCAGCTAGTGTTACTCTATATTCCTTCCTGATGTAGAGTCACAGATCCTACTCTTGAAGGTGGAGTTGTTGTGGGTCTTATTATAATAGAATCATGTAAAAAGGTCTGATTTTTTTGAAGATAACCCATCTGACCACATGAACGACACTCCAATGGGTCTCTATCGCACTGTGACATCATGTGCCCCTACTGTCCACATTAATTGCATACAAAAGAGCTACTAGTGAAAATACTCTGGCATCCATTTTTCTAACAAGAATCCTTAAGTTTATGCTTCCTACTGCTTGAAGAACTACTACCCTATCTTGTAACTAACCCTCTGTGTCTTTTACTATCCTCTTCACTCAAATTTTACTTGATGATAAGGTATTGGTTTATGATCCTAGAAATAGTAGATAGGCAGTAGAAATTTAACTAAGTTAAGATGACATACCTGAGCCCATCCTAAAAGCATATTTCTCGTGATATCTCATCCCTGAAAATAATTATTTCAGAGAAATGAATATTGGTAAATAACTTTGAGTAGTCTATGATAGATATAACACCTTTCTCCAGGTTCATTAACTCCATAGACATGTTATCTCTTAGCATCTTTGGGAAAAATTAATCATAGAAGGCAGTCTGGAAGTCCTCCCAAACCATGCCCTAATGATGACCAGCCTGGGTAATCACTTCCCACTAGTTCTTGGTGGAATCATGTAGTATGTAGGTAGTGATTTCAACTCTCCTCTCTTGAGGCATCTTCAGATGCTATAAGATAGTTAAAATGAATTCTAGCCATGACTCAGTAGCCTGAGGACCGCCATCCCTCAAGAAGATGGGAGGATGATACTAATGGAACTCATGAGTAAGATTATACATCATAAGTGTAGGCCTTGGATCACCCTTCGTAGAGTGCATCAAGCATAGGAAACTCTCTAGAATATGAGCATCAATTCCCAATTCGGGAACTACAAGTGGTGACTGAGGTGGAACTCATGGAGGTAACACTAATGTATCAGGCCCCCCTATCTATATAGCATGATCATCACCACACTCCTGGTGTATAAATAAAGGATTTCATGGTGTCATAGATCTACAAATTCCAATAACCCAACTCAAAATAATATTTGATAAAAACATGGAGGAAGATCTTAATTGGAACAGGAAAGGACTCAAGGCCCAAAAACCAACTTCTACTTATAGTATCAAGATAAACATAGTGTCTCACTACCCAAGGCATATTATCCCAACTAACCGTGTCTAAGTTTAGGGTATTGGTAGGTCTCTAAATTTTTAACAATAAGGGTTCCAGTATATGGGAGGGTTAAATTTTATGTTAAGTAGGAAAACAATCCTTAAGTTTCACCTTAAACTTACTATTTACTAGAAACCATTTTATTTATAATTCAAAATTCACATTTTAAGTTTGTATGTGTGTATATATATAATATAAGGTTTAATTAAATATATTATCCTTAATTATTTATAAAGTCCCATACACTTTAAAAAATAAGATCGATACCCATGTAATTACAACCAACCCCCTTACATTCAGTCTTAGAATGTAATAGGTAAAAATATGATGTATTGATCTGATGAATTACCTATTCCAATTTATAAAGGTCCATACACTTTATAAATTACAATTGGTCCTCATATAACCACAACCAAATCTTAGATCATGCAATCAAGGGTGCATAGCTTGCATGGATTGAAATTGACTATTTAAGATGCCACCATAAAGCTATACTAGAAAGCACCATTTAGGTCAATGAATACATTTTAAACAACCAATTTCCCTTTCCTATAGAAGATGTTAGTGACATAAGCATATATCAAAACCAAAGCACACTCAACAATCACAGGAAACATATGAAATGTAAGCAATGAAATTCACCTATATATCATGGAGTATGCATGTCATGTGAATATATAGGCGACTTTGATGATTCATGTATAAATGTTACCTTCTATACCTATCCAAGGTAGAATCTCTATAAATCATAATAAATACCACAATTCATGTGGATCACCCAACAGTGAAAATATATCAACTGCAATAGGAGGAATATAAAAAAAATCTCATTCCCATGAAACTTGGTGTTTACCCTGATCAAAGGTTAGTTACTCCTAGGTACAAATTATAACAAATTTATAACACATTCCTAATCACTTATCTAAATTTCACAGACAATAATACAAGAAAAGAAACCCCTCTGATACCACTTTGTGATGTCTCGGGCTCGGTTCACTCCTGAGTAACCGAACCCAGTTGGTCACATGGCCTCAAGCACACCTCCCTATATTCCAGAGGTTTCCAACTTGTAGGGAGGGCCTGGGGTGTCTGTGGGGGAACTATGTCCTTGTGTAAGAGTGGAGCAAAAAGATTAAAATATGAATAAACAATGGAAGCATGGTAATAATAAATAAGGAAGTAGATACAAGCATAAGTATCAAAGAAATAAATAATCATCAAAAGATGTAAAATGTATCACATAAAAAAGATATTGGCATGTCTCTATAAAAGGGGAATTAGACATAAATTACATCAAACATAAGGTAAAATACATGATATAAAAAATAATCAAAAAAGGGAAAAACTATCCAAGCAACTCGAGCAATGGATCAGTCATCTACTACCAAGATCCCATCCTAAAGAAATAATTCAGGTGTCCAAAATGGGATGCTTCTATTTGTTTATACCTGTTGTTTCGTAGTTTCTTGAAATGTGTATTCTAGTTTTAAGAATCATTGCTTCCAGGCAGATTCCATTTGATTGATTTATGGAAATGGAAACTTCCAACAGTTCTTTATCCAAAGGGGACCTACTTTCCAAAGGTAGGTGTTCGTAAAGTTTGAACTTTACGATACTTAGGAACATACATTGGTTGAGAGGATGGGAGGTCAGACTCATCACACCCTTTTGGGGGGAATTATTGTCTACCCCGGGACTCTCTTTTTAATTTAAGATATTTTCATGAATCCTTATTAATTCACCAAGTATATCATAAGTATCCATTGAAATTTTCAATCACTTATTTAGCATATGAAAAGTTTAAAATCACCCGTATGTATTAGAGGTTATTCATTAATGGAGATATTCATATGTATTCGAGGTTATCCATCAATGGTATCCTCTCATATACTAATTAGAGATTATTTTAATCATCATTATGATGATACTGGTTTTTAAGCCACTCAGTTGGGCACTCTATAATTTATTACCATCTAGGGAGACGAAGGTTTGGTTTGATATTTGCATCATGCCCATAGAATGGTCTACCTACGTATCCTTGTAAAAGTAATCATAACCCTCGTAGTTTGGTACCACTAAATAGGACACATCATACCTTTTAAGGTCATGTGATAAGGACCTAGTCATACAGTTTAATGTCATGTGGTATGGACATCTAAGTAGAAGGTCCATAGTCAAAACATAGTGTGGGACTTATGCTGAAGCATACCAAGGAACTTGGAAAGGATATGGGTTTCCAAGTAGGATCATACCCTGTTGGGAATATGGCTCAAGGTGAACAAGGTTTATTTAAGGTATCGAGTTTGAACCTCAAGGAGGATTCCTATGTATCCCATGTGAATGGGAATCAAAGCCCACGCAGTTCGATTAGTCCCATAGGAGAGTATAGTTCTTTGAGAGAAATGAGTATGGGATTACTTCATGAAAAGGATGACTTAGTGATTTTGGGGGTTTAATTTAGGGATTATTCCTAAGGTAGATTCCCATATTAATGGGATTAAGGTTGGATTCCTAAAGAGGATATCCAGTGAGCTCAAGCCCTAATAGGGCTTCATACATATCCTGATTATGGCGGGAATCAGAGTTCTCGTAGTTCATTTCCATATCAGTGTTTGTGCACATGTTTTAATCATCATGAATCTCTAAGATCACGTGAGTCATGATCGGTGTGAGAAATAAGAGGATGTGAAATATTCAACAATTACACATGCACTTTTCCTTTTCCGCTTGGTGGAAGAGGGCACACCTATGGCGACAAGGGTGGATGAGGTCGAGGCAACCCGAGAAGAGGGAGAGGTGACAAGCCTTCCCTTTGTTCACTTTACATTGGACAAGGGTCCAATGAAAGGAGGAAGGGATGAAGGTTAGGGGATTACACCGGGATGGATGCCCATGGTGACAAAGCCCAACAGGAGAGGGAAAGGGTAACAAAAGTCCCTGTGTCCATCTCCCCTTTGGACTTTGGAACCAAAGAAGAGAGGAGGAGTGGTGATGATAACTCCTAAAAGAAAATCTAGGAGCTTACGTTAGGATGGTTTCCATTTTGAGGTATGGTTGGGGATTAATCCTAATGAGGATGTTCATTTGGAGTTGGTTGAGGCTTACTCCTATGGAGGATGAACATTTGGAATTGGTTGGGGATTACTCCTAAGGAGGATTCCCATTTGGAATTGGTTGGGGGATTACTCCTAAAGAGGATACCCATTTGGAATTGGTTGGGTCTTACCCTTAAGGAGGATTCCCATTTGGAATTGGTTGGGGCTTAATTCTAAAGAGGATGCCCATTTGGAATTTTTTGGTGCTTACTCCTAAGGAGGATGCCCATTTGGAATTGGTTGGGGCTTACTCATAAGGAGGATGCCCATTTGGAATTGGTTGGGGATTACTCATAAGGAGGATGCCCATTTGATATTTAACCTGGCATAGGAGTTAGGTGACATGGTTTGAGGAGTTTCTTGAGGTTCTTATCGACTCAAGGTACTCGAGGAATCCATAAGGAGAGTCCAAAATCCTAACATGTGAAAGGAACGAAGAGGACTAAGTTGACTCAAGGAAAATCATTGAGTGTGATAGAGTGTCTCAGATCATGGTATTCCATGGATGGAAGTTGGGCCACATAAAGGGCACAATGAAAAAGGTCGTAGACCGGATCTGAAAAGTTTGTGGTGCGACTCTCCTTTTTTCATGGGGGTCAATGACAGAAGCGAAGGGACCGACCTGAAGGGGCGGCAACGCAGACCGACATAGATCTTGAGTGGGGGTGCGGGGGCGCAACCCCTACGGTATGGACCAGTGGGGTTTCACAGGTGTTCCTCAGATGTGCCTCGTGTAGGTGCTCCGCGTAGGTCCTCCGCGTAGTTGCTCTGTGCAGGTTCTCTGTGTAGGTTCTCCGTGCATGTGCGTCGCTCAGGCGCTCCGTGCAGATGCATGTGTTCTAGAACTTGCTGGGAAATTGAACCATGTTTCCCCATTTAATTCTCTCTTCTCTCATGTTTTAGAGATCTACCTGAGAAAATTTGGGGGATCTTGGCGAAAGAGCTATGCAATGGATGCTATGGGACTTCTTCCAACTTTTTTCGTCTGTGAAATGGGGAGCCCAAGGTTCCTATTTATAGGAAAGGAGGGGACCTGGATGAAGGGAGGTTTTCCATGTACGTCAGCTATGTACATCCTTCATATAGGTCTTCCACGTAGGGGTATATAAAAATTCTTGTCGCGTAGGTCCTTCGCATAGGTCTTCCGCGTAGGTCCCTTTGTAAAATTATCCGTCTTCTGAGTTGCATAACTTTTTATCCGTAAGTCCTTTTGGGCTCCATAACTAGTTAAATTGAAGCTCTCAAAGAGATATACACTTAATGATATTGTACATACACTGTGATTTCATGTAAGGAACTCAAAAATTGAATTTTTCTTCATCAATACCTTTTTATCATTGATCTTTGAAATCGACGGCCTACTCCTAGAGAGGGGGGGGGGGGATCATTCAACTTATACATCAGTATAGAGTAGTATTTTGGAAAATATAAATCCTTCATGTATCTTCTTCTTTCATGATGAAAACATATTTACTCATTCTTGACATTTTTTTTCTATGTGAGAATCATATCATCACTCTACGGAGAAGTGCACGGAACACATTTCATGGTGTCTAAACCTGTTATCATATAATATTCCCAGATGCCAAGAGTGTCCTGGATAGGGTGTGAGATAAATATCAGTAGGCCACCACCAACAACATATATAACGAATCCAGTATGTGAATATAAAATGTACGATGTGAAGGTATATCAAAAGTAAAGTAGTGAAAAATGTAAATAATCCACACCTGCTTCAACTTTAGATAGTGTCTATGAGCATTAATTCATTTAATTAATTACAATTAATTTTATAATAAGAAGATCATATAAAGTTTTTAATAGTACTGTAAAGGATAATGATAATAACAGAGAATCCAAGGTCAAAACAAGGCATCCTTGACCTTAGAAGGTCGAGCCAGTTCACAATATACAACCAAGTAGCTTAGCATAAGGGAATGAGTGTAATCCAAGAGTCACCATCAAGTAATTCCACTCGAAGAGTTTCTAATCAAGTCTATGGATCAAGTCTATGCATCATGTCCATAATAATGGATAAGGTCCAAGTGATATATATACATAAGAAATATACACCTTCCATTTAAAAAATAAAGTTTCATTCATTAAATTAAGAATTTACTTTATTAAAGGTCAATTTATTACACCAGAACGATGTTCCAGATAATCACAACACTGGTCAAAAGGCATATCAAGGAAACACACCCTAATTTGGGTGGTCTACATTGAGGTATCAACCTACAACGATATCAAAAGGTATCATTAGGGATTTATTTTTCAATTTAGATGATTTAATTTGAGGTAGATTAATTTTAGGAGCAATGGCTGGTGAAACTATTATGCACACAACATAAAAAATTTATAAACAATGAGAATTTGACTGAAAATCCATAGACCACCTAACTTATGCCTAAAGTAATCTCTTTATCCAGTATCATACTTTTATTTGGTCCAGATTGGAAGAAAACAAAGAAAAAACATCTATGAAAATAGGACATATGATCTTGTAGTAAAATAACTTCATTGATAGGAAGAATAATGAATAAAGGAGCTAAAGGAATTGAGAGCTTACTAGTGGATAACCAACATGAATGATGAATCTAAATCATATTTCAGAAGGAGGAATAGATTCCAAGCCTCACTTTAGGCTTAAGAGATCTCAAAATGGAGGATCTCTTATATGAGAGAGAAGAAAGAGGATAGGTGAGGAGAACAAAAATGTTTTTATCCATAAAAAAACTCATCAAATTTATAAAACGTGTAAATTTTTACACATCATGCAATGAATAAGTTTTTCCCCCATGAGAAAAAATAGTTCATGGTGTGAATTGGGTCTATCCAGAATAATACACATTATGTATTTTAAACACACATTTTGTATTATAAATATACACCAAGTATTTAGTACATGTCAGGAAATTGGCTTGCCTCTAGGATCTATCCCCTACTACCTTCCCTCTAAAGATAAAACAACCCAGCCTAAGGAACGATTTATAGGTTGAAGCCATAAGGAGACATTAACAAGGGGTTTTAACTAAAACTTAAAAGGATCCATAACTCATATAAAATGTTGGATCTTACACCAACTTGTGCTTTCAAATCCTCAATCCCATTTTCATTAAATTCATCTCGAGATAAAATTTGGGTTGAATATGAGAAATCATTAACATAACTGTCCTTTTATAATATTTTCCTAGAGTTACCTCCAAATAATTTCCAAAAAATTGAAACACTTCTTTGAACATCCCCCTGAGATCAGATTTTAATTAATTCAAATCATATTTAGTGACATAAGATGTATAAGGGAAAGAATTATATGGATCAAAAACCCGATGCCTACCATCTAACTCAGTTAAAACCACTGATCTAGAAATTTTAGACTGATCAAAATCAGTATCATCTTCATGAATAACCTTCTAGAAAATTTTAGTATCTTCACCATGATAACTACCTTTCTCAGCTTCCTCACCATCTTTGGTGAGAGTAGGACCAAAGATATCTTAGAGAGTTTGGTAAACTGTGGGTTTTAAAGGAGATACATTAATTATTTACTAAGAATATATTTTTAGCAATGAGAGATACCTATAGAACCCTTTGAGAAAAAGGGATTGATATTCTACCATGTCCAGTTGGATTTCCCCCAATATCAATATCTTCATCAAACATTGGATAGTTTAATCCCAAAAAAATAGATCCTAAGAACTTCTCCCCCTTAACAAGTTTTTCTGGTAAAAGATTCATGGGACTACTTACTATTGACAGAGATCCATCTAAGTCATTTTAATATTCCCCATAATCAATAGACTAATTCCATTCAACCCTATAACCACTAACAGATACCTAAGTATCAAAACTTTTCTCAAACCGTAGATCTTCTTCATGTGATGGTAAGGGTTAAGGAGAGTTAGGAGGTCCAAAAGATAAGATAAGAGATGGTCCCCTATTATCCTCATTAGACACCCTAGATTCTTTTATAAATATCCACCACCTCATATTCTTTTTCATATCCTTCTTATTCTTCCTGAACTTTCTTAGATTTCACTTCTTCTACACCAAGAATCACTTCATCATTAGAATATAAAATAATTTCATATGTTTCAAGACTTGGATATATTAGATCCCTTAGTTTGATAGGATATTTCATTGGATAAAATATGACATATAGTTTCTCAGTTTATTTTACCCACTCCATTTTTAATGGGTTCTAGTAAACTTTAATGTGCCTACATATCCTTTGAGAAAGGCACAAACCATCTAAACTTGTTATTCATTCTTCTACCTTAGGTACTACACTATTATATTCTAACAAGGATGAGATAAATTTATATAAGGTAAGGAAATGAATTTAGAGGAGATTATACACAAATCACTTATGTGACTCATCAAAAACAATTCAAATTTATCTTGATCTCATTCTTTATAAAAATAGAATGAAAAGATCTTGGTGCCTCAAGTTGCTAAAATCAAATTTTCTAAGATAGATCAGGTTCTGTATAAACTTCACTAACAGCCTTCATTAACCATTCATCTCTACAATAGTTATATTCCTAGTTATCTCTTCCATGCCATGTTGTAATTCTAAGTGAACATAATTGATCAGATAAATCTATAGAAGTATTTAAACTCTCCCTTGTGCGACACACCTAGGTACTTTTCCCATCTCTTAGAAGAAAACTCCAGAACTTCATTATTTATCATCATGCAAATTTAATCTCTTTTATCTCCAGGAAAAAGTCCCAAATTTTAATAAAAATCATTAACAAGAATTAGGCAAAAAGCACTTATTGTTCTCCCTAAACAAATAAAAACATCCCATATCTTGAATTGTTTTCAAAATTATTGATTTTCTCTATTAAATCCATTGATAATCAATTTATTTTTTAGTAAAAACTAGATGATTGAATAGATGGGGATTCCTTGGATTAACTATAATGCTTGAGCTACCTTTGATTTGATTTGATTTGTTTGTAGGATGAGATTAGATATGAGGTGTGACATCCATAATATGTTTCATCCTCAACATTTTTCATTTTGATTCATACCTGAAAGGTTCAGATTCTTGAAAGAGGCTTGAAAGAGGAAGGTTTGGGTTTAAGGTAGGTTTCATAATGGAGGATTAATATATTGAAAATTAATAAAGGGGATTTTAGATAGATACATGCATCGATTTGAATTCTTATTTTATTTTTGAAATTCAACCATTTAGGGATAAAATTATAATAAACTAAAGTGAAATCCCACAAAAAAATTTTCATGAAAAAATATAAATATAAAATAGACATTATAGGTATACTAACCTTGGATCCATAGAAACACAAGTACGGTAGGTATACTGAGCATAACCTCCCAATATATATATTAACCTTATGAATAAAACATTCATGGTAGGTATGTAATGACTATGTGAGTAAATTTTCACGATATTTATAATAACTGCATGACCAACAGGTTAGAGTAGGTTTACTTACCGTATGGACAAAAATTCATAGTTGGTATACTGACCGTGTGAGCAATACTTCATTAATACATTAAGAAAATATATACATATATAATATAAGTAATAATAAACCAAAAAATATATTTATAAACAAAGAATAAGAACTATACATAACTAACCACTCTTAGTTCATTTTTAATATTTCTCATTCTCTCAATATTCAATGGATTTGTAAATATATAAGAAATATGATGTTCAACATCAATGAATTCCATAATTATATCACCTTTTTGAATATGATCTATCAAATTTTGATTTTGTATATCAATGTGTTTTTTATGTGAATGTGATACTGAATTATTAGAAATGTTTGTAGCACTTTTATTGTCACAGTTTATAGGGACATGTCAAAATTCATTTCCATAATCCAATAAATTGTGGTTCATCTATAAAATCTATGCACAATAACTTCTTGTACCTATGTACTCATATTCAATAGTAGATAATGAAATAGAATTCTATTTCTTAATACACAATGAAACTAAGGAATTTCCCAAAAAGTGACACATTCCATATGTTCTTTTTTTATCTAACATACAACCACACAAAATTAGCATATGAATAAATAACTAAATTAAATGTTTTTCCTCTAGAATAAAATAGTCCTAAGTTGGTTATATTATTGATGGTTTTGAAAATTATTTTCACATCAAGTAAATGTGATTATTTTGTATTTAATTAAACGTGGGCACACATACACACACTAAACATAACATTAGGTCAGTTAGAAGTTGAGTATATTAAAAATCCAATAATACCCATATAAGTGAGTTGATCAACTGGTTTCTTAGTTTTATCATGATATAGTTTACAAATTTTACTCATGGGAGTATCACTAACTTTAGTAATATCCATACCAAAACATTTTAAAATATATTTTGTGTACTTTATTTGTTATAAAATAATTCCTTATTTATTTTGAAAAAGCTGACATCCAAAGAAGAACTTTAAGTCACCCATCAAACTCATTTAAAATTAATTTTACATCATTTTTTAAAATTCAATACAAAAATAATTTCTTAAATATCCAAAGATAATATCATCAATATAGATTTGTATTACTAAAACTTCTTTTGAAATTATTTTAATAAATAGAGATGAATTAACTATTCCTCTAGTAAAACCTTAAGAAATCAAAAATGAGATGGTCCTATCATACCAAGCTCCAAGAGATTATTTTAAAACATAAAAATATTTTTTTCAATTTGAATACATGATTTTTAAAGTTATGGTATTTATATCGAGGGGGTTGTTCTACAAAAATATCCTCAATTATATAACCATTTAAGAATTCACTCTTGATATCCATTTGAGATAATTTGAAATCCAAATGTAATGCATGTTGGAGTTGGTGTCCTAGAACCAAATTTTTGTACATTGATTACATGAATATTTAATGTATTTAAATATTAAACATCTTTTTACATATTGTTCATAGTTCTGAATGACTATAATGTAATATTTGTTTAGAGTATTTGTCGCATTAACAAGGTTATAATAGTTCCCCGCTATGATGAGAACCTTGAAGTTATATGACAATATTCTTAAATATAGTTCTGCAGTTGGATGACATAATATGATGTGACACGTAGTATACATACCTTCAGGAGCGAGAACTCATAAGCAGATGTGACTTATTATCATGAAGTTCTCACTTGGTAATCTCCAGGATGGGAGATTATAAGAACAGACCCATCAGTAGGAATTCCACATGTTTTTGTGTCATCAGATATTCCTATCTGAGAGCATGTGTAATGGTCATTAGACTTTAAGATTATCATTAATATGTGTCATGACTTGCAAACTTATATTTTCTGACAAAAATTGTCACGCCATATATTGACGAGAAGTAGGGTATGTTGGGTGTGTCATGAATGACATGTTATTAATGGATAAGTCAAGGAATGGTTTTTTCCTTTCCATTTATGGAATTTTATATCATGAACCTTTGATTTAAATAGAACCGTCAACCTAAATTCAATGGCCATGGTGTAACGATGATTTTATTTCAAGTAGTCAAAGAATAACGTATCAAGCATATAGGTTGATGAAACTATCATAAAACCTTCTTGATGAGATATTGTGATAAAGAGATTATATTACAAACTGCACATTCGTATGTGGATATCATCATTAAGACTTTAAGTTATTCCTCTTGGGTACCTTGACCCATTTCTAGATAGTAATCTTGGATTTTAGGAAAGTTCGCTTAATTACAATGAGAAAGAATCCAAGAGGGTCAAACACTAAGTGTTTCTGGTGGTCTTGATTAAATTCTATTTGAATTTAATTAATGTAAAAATTATTATTCTCAAGACCAAGGAATAATTTATTCAAATTAAAATGATCATATAAATTAAATAAATATTTATTCACTAGATTTTGAATAAAATATATTTATTTATTTTATTGAACATTCAATAAATATTTATTTACTAGTTTTTAAATAAAAATATTTATTTAAGAGAATAAAATATTTTATTCAGGTGTTCAATAAATGTAAGAGGATTTTGAACGGACAAAGACCATGTTCGTTGATAAATTAATTATTTACAATTTGGTAAATAATATTTATTCAGTTGAAAAAATAATAATAACTATTATCAATATGTTTCACAGGATTTAATTTATGGTTTCATTTTTCACAAGTCGGCACACCACAAATAATGGTGCTCTTATTTTTATTATGTGTCATGGGTTTTCTCTAATAGTTATAATTGCATTTAATTTCTGTTTCGTAATTAAATATTGTAACTAAAACCCCATGTCTATTAATAGTTAGGTATGTATATTGGCCAAACCATGGTGAATTGAGATTTTTTTGAGACAAACATTTTCTCTCTCGACTCCTCTCATCTCACCCTCTCAACAATAAGAGAAGTTATTAAAGACCAAAGAACGAGCGATGAAGAACGACCGATGCAAGACATTCATTTCACCGTGCTAGAAACTAGAGAATGAGTGGCATTGATTGGAGACCATTGGAGAACATGTAGATCACTGCTAGAGGGATTCTAATTTGGATCCATGAAAGCGTAACGAAGGTGATCCGAAAGGGTCATTTCAGACGATCGACGATCCTTAACGAAGAAATTACCAAAGACCCAGGTATTTCATTTCTTAAAAAATTATTAAATTAATTATAAACATGATATGCAAGATCATATTTCTAATATCCAATTCTATTCTTATATTTGTCTAAACCTTTGATTTCTATCCATGGATACTGGAGTTTATCATCGTATTGATCCTGGATTGGTTATTGATTATGGAAAAAGAAAAGTTGGGCCCTCCCAACTTCCACTCTTCCGCTGCATTTGAAACCTACAATTGGGTCACATTTTTCAATTCAAGGTTAATTTTTCTTGTATTTTGAATTTTGAGACCCATTATTCCTCTTTCGCTTCTCGTAGGTCTAATAGAAACAAATAATTTTTTGTTTAAAATTAAATAGAGTAACTCATCAGGAGGGGCAGACGATTCTATCCAGGTGAAATGAAAGTGCACGCCATGTGTTTAGACTTTCATGTCATATTCTCTACCATACACTCCATGTAATCCGGACTACACGCCATGTAGTCATATTCAGTGCATTAAGATTAATTCGGAAATTACTCAAGCCGTGTGCATTAATGTCACGTGGTGTAGTTAATTCTTACACTGTGTGTTGACTAAGATAGATCAGTTCATGGTCATCTGTATTACACGCCGTGTGGCCCACTGGACATAGTGTGTTGTCCCTTCTAGTCAAGGGAAAAAACTTGTATCCAATGCATGACTAAACCGGATGATAACTATGTAACCTAGAGACAACACAACATGTGGCCCAATGGAGACACCATATACTCTAATATTTCTGAAGTACGCCTCACACGTTGAGTCCCTAGGCATGTACTTTGGATAAGACAGTGAAGGCAGTACATGCCATGTAGTTGGAACTACATGCCATGTACTTTACCAAATTACATAAAATTAAAAATTTAATGTTTATGTAATGTTTAGAATTACATGTCATTTAGATTCTAATAGGTGTTCACCATGTTACCTCCAAGGTTATGGATGATAATCTCAAGGAAATTCAAAAAAAGATCAAGATAAAAGGATTGATTAATTAAATATAATAATTAATCGATTCAATAATGATTTATCTTAATAAGAATTATTAATGAATTTAATTCTAGTTTTATTAAATGATTAATTCATTATAGGTATGTGGATGATCATGAGATAGACTATACCTTTCTATGTGATTGGTTTCCTTTTATTTTATTTTAAATTAAATTATTGGTTTGCATGCCATATCTTCTCATTAATATGTAGGGCATGTGTTCCCATGATTTCTTTTATGTAAACCCCCTTTTACCCCTCACCTGTGTGTGAGTTAAAAAGCATATGTAATGGATGGAGATCCCAAGCTTGTGGAGGCAGTTCAAGTACGGAGCTGAGGTGAATCCAATCAAAGGAGATACAATGGTGGATATGTGGAAAGTTCTAGACACAAACCATAAATGGTTCAAGATGTTTCTCCCCTAGGTCAACGGTTAGTTTATTAATCGCTAGATAAACTAACCATTATAAGAGCTCATGATCATGCTCTTTACTTTATTTTATTTCTGTCATTTTCATGATTTTTCATTATGGATGTGTTGTCATGATTAAATAAATAATGAATTAATAAGCATGCAAGATGTAACTAAAATAAACCAGGATTATGCATAAATATTATAAAGACATGGTTAATCACTTAAGTTAGTTCCACTTAATATTAACAAGAATATGATAAAGATAATAAGGCAATTTATGTATAAGAGATAAAAATCCCTCAATAAAACAAGAAGTCGAAATAAGCCTTATGTCACTTGATTAAGGGAAAGACTCAATAAAACTATGCGTTTAACCAACCCTTTTTGGGACACTTACGTTTATATAGGAATCTATTATGAATGTTTTGGGTTTACATAACCATTTTAATTCAAGAGGAGTAGCCCTTTCTAGACTTGGTGTAAATTTTGAGACTAGTGTTGAGGAAATCCATGTCAGGATTTTAGGAGTGGGGAGTCCATTCAACGAATCAAGGAGTTTCAAGCCCACAGTTGGAAAAGACCTGCCTACATAAATACCTTTAAATATCTTGACCAACCCTTGTTGGGGTTATTTAAAGGAGGATATATATCTTTACCACTAGAATGTACTAGCAACTAAACATTATAAATTCAATGGTGAGGGCCATTGGTACTTGATAAAATTGTGGGAGACTTAATAAAATTAATTTATTATTTCTTAAAAAATTTAATCAAGAAAGTAGTAATTATATTATATTTTAATTGTATAATAAAAATGAAAAACTTTTCAACCACACTCTCTCTGTGATCAATACAGGATAAAGACAAAATCCTCACTGGTAGTAACTTTGAAGAATAGTTTAGACACCTTCAGGTCATTCTATGCCAAGAACGGAAATCTTATATGATGGAGTGCTCATTAACCGATCCGCTTACCCAATAGGTGAGTTATGGAGAGTTAATAGTATATGAAAAACATATGAATGATGTGGTCGACATTCAATGTTTCATGTTGTCATCAATGTGTAGTGAACTCATGAAGTCTCATGAAAATATGGACGCCTATAGTATAATTGAGCACCTCCATGGTATTTACTAGGAGAGATCAATATCGGAACGGTTTGAGATCTCCAAGGCACTCTTTCAGAGTAATCTTATAGAGGGTGCCCCAGCTAGGCCTCATGTAGTCAAGATCATTGGATAAATTGAGTTTCTGGAGGTTCTAGGGTTTAAACTCCCCAAAGATCTGGGTACTGATCTCATTATCACATCAATCCCTCCAAGCTTCTTCAGCTTTGTTGTGAATTTAAATATGATCAACATTGAGAGTTCTCTACCAGATCTTCTTATCCTCCTTCTCCAAGTGGACAAAGACACGAAGCGCGAAAAGCCTTCTGTCCTTATGGTGAATAATAGGAAAGGGAAGGTGAATATCTTTAATCCCAAAGCTTCTTCACACCCTTCCAATAAAAGGAATATCAAAGGGGATGAAAGGGAACAAGAATTTGTTTGTTTCGTATATGGTAAGAAGGGCCACTAGAAGAAAAACTGCACCAATCTAAAGAAGTAAGGGGAAGATTCAGGTGCATTTTTTATCGAGTGAAATTTATTTGTTTCTAAAAATTGGGTATTAGATATAGCCTATGGTTCTCATATATGTATCCAAATACAAGAACCAATTATATTCAAGAAAATTGACTGCGGGGAGGTAGATCTACGAGAAACAAATGAAGCTAGATTTTCTAGTGTAGTTGTCGGGGACTACCACCTCACGTTTCCGACTGGGATGATCTTGGTATTAAAAGGTTTTTATTATGTGAATTCTGTAATCAAAAACATTATTTTTGTATCCAGACTAGATACAGATGTATTTATTTTCAATTTTGGAAATAAATGTTGATTCTTTTATAAAGATAGTATTTGTTTTGTTAAGGCACATTTATATAACGGTCTTTACATGCTGGATTACAGAAACCAAGTAATGGAAATTGATAACAAAACTACTTCACATGACTTATACCACAACCAACTTTGGCATCACTATCTAGGTAATGTAAATGATAAATGGTTGAAAAAGTTACATCAAGATGGATATTTATATTATTTTGAACTAAAACCACTTGGTGCATGTCACGTAAGTTTACAAGGAAAAATGAATAAATCTCCATTTAGTGGGAAAAGTGAAAGAGCCAAAGAGACTGAATTGGTTCGTACCGATGTGTGTGGACCATTTCCAGTTGAAGACAGTGGTGAGTACTCATACTTCATAACTATTACTAATGATTTTAGTATATATGGATATATCTACTCAATGAGGTATAATTTGGATTCTTTTGATAAGTTCATGGAATACAAGAATGAAGTTCAGAACCATCTTGGTAAGAAGATTAAGAAACTCCACTCAAACTGAGGTGGAAAATATCATAATCAAATTTTCATTGATCACTTATAGGATTTTGAGATCCTATCCCAACTCACTCATCCTTACACACCCTAGTGGAATGGTATAAGTGAAAGGAGGAACTACACCTTGTTGGACATGGAGAGATCAACGACGAGTCATGAAATTCTTGCATTATACTTTTGGGGGTATGCGTTACAAACAACGGGACACATACTAAACCATATACTAACTAAATTTATATATATTATTCCATATGAGCTTTATAGTGGAAGAAAATCCATGTTACTGAATTTAAATTTGTGGGGAAGCAAAGCATTTTTTAAGGCCTCTTTAGGTAACAAACTCTCACCCCAAGGCATAAAGTGTACCTTTATAGGATACCCCCAGGAAACAAGGGGATATTACCTATACAAACCCTCATACAAAAAAGTTATAGTGGAAAGACATGCTATATTCCTTGAGAGGGATAACATATCCAAAAGAGATATTGGGAGCGAGATAGACTTCAATGAAGTCAAGGATCAAGGTACACAAGAGTTGGTACAAGAGCACATTCCACAAAGCCCTGTGGAAGAAAGATCTATTCCAGAGACACAAGTACTACGTGGGAGTACAAGAGAGTCTAGAGAATCGAAATGGTACAATTTTCTAGTCACCGAGAATGTTTAATCATTATTATTTGATAATAATGATCCTATAACCTACAAGGAAGAAATAAGTGGCACAAATATTGCCAAGTGGAAAGAATCCATGAATTCTGAAATGGATTCCATGAAAAAAAAACAAGTTTGGATTTTGGTAGATCCTCCATTAGATGTAAATCCTATTGGTTGCAAATGGGTATTCAAGAAGAAACTGCACATGGGAGGACAAGTCAGTACCTATAAGGCATGACTGGTTGAAAAAGGGTTTAAACAACGTCAAGGCATTGACTACGATGAAGCATTTTCACCATTTTCAATGCTAAAATCCATCATAATTCTATTTTCTATTACCTCTTATCATGACTATGAGATTTAGAAAATGGATTTCAAAACAGCCTTCTTTAATAGGAACCTTCAATAAGATTTCTATATGAAATAACCTGAAGGGTTTGTAACTCTAAAGTATTATAATAAGACATGCAAGTCAAAAAAGTCCATTTATAGATTAAAGAAAGCATCTAGGTAATAGAACATTTGTTTTGATGAAGCCATAAAAAATTTTGGCTTTATAAAGAATGAATATGAGCCTTGTGTCTACAAACGGTTTAGTGGGAGTGCATTCATTTTCTTAATAATATATGTTGATGACATATTACTTATTGGAAACAAAATACCAGTCTTATAGTTTTTTAAGGAATGGTTGAATAAATTATTATCCATGAATGAATTTGGTGAGGCATCATATATTCTTGGGATCAAGATCCATCATGATAGATCCAAGAGATTTTTGGGCCTATGTGAAAGCACATACATTGAAAAAAATACTGAAGAGATTCAGTATGGAACAATCCAAGAGGGAATTGCCACCATTGTAATATGGTATTCATCTTTCCAAGAAAATGTGTCCTCAGACACATGAGGAAAGAAATAGAATGACAAGGATTCCATATACATCAATGATTGGGTCAGTCATGTATGCTATGTTATATACTAGTATAGATGTCTCATATGCACTGAGTGTAATAGGAAGATATCAAGATGATCTAGGTGACCCTCATTGGATTCCAGTGAAGACTATACTTAAGTATCTAAGGCGTACTAAGGATATATTAATGGTTTATGGAGGAGACGAGGAAACAAGCATCAGAGGATGTGTAGATTCTAGTTTATAGACTGGTCAAGATGACATGAAGTCAAAAACAGGATACATATTCACTTTGAATGGATGTACTATGAGCTTAAAGAGTTCAAATCAAGGTGTGGTCGCATACTCTATAGTAGAGTCTGAGTATATCATAGCTTTTGAGGAAGCTAAAGAGGAATTTCATATGTAGAGCTTCATCTAAGAGATGGATGTGGTACCAAGCAGTAAAGATCACATCACACTTTATTGTGATAATACTACAGTGGTGGATGTCACAAAAGAGCCAAGGTCACATCAGGGGATGAAGAATATAATAAGAAAGTATTATATCTTGATTGATTTTTCTCAAAGAGGTGAAGTTGCAGTGAGAATTATTTCCATAGAAGACAATGTAGTGGACCCCTTGACTAAATCCTTGACTAAGAAGAAACATGATCATCATGTGAGGTCTAGCAAACCGAAAGTCATAGGCAGTTGACTCTAGTCCAAGTGGGAGTTTTTTGGAGTCTGTGTCCTAGAACCAACTATTTGTACATTTATTACATGAATATTTAATGTATTTAAATATTAAACATCTTATTACATAATGTTCACAGTTCTTCATGACTATAATGTAATAATTTCCTAGAGTATTTGTCACATTAACAAGGTCATAGAAGTTCCTCGTTATGATGAGAACCTTGAAGTGCTATGAAGATATTCTTAAATATAGTTCTATAGTTGGATGACGTACTATGATGGTATAAATAGTATATAGACTGTTAGGTGAGAGTACTCATAAGTGGATGCGACTTCTTCTCATGAAATTCTCACTTGGTAATCTCCAAGATGGGAGATTATGAGAACATACCCCCAGTAGAAATTTTGCATGTTTTGGTGTCATTGGATATTCCTATATGTGATCGTGTGTAATAGTCCTTAGAATTTAATATTATCATTAATACATGTCACGACTCGTGCACTGAGTTTTTCTAATAAAAACTGTCACACTATATGTTGGTGGGAAGTATGTTATATTAGGTGTGTCATGAATGACATGTTATTAATGGATAAGTTAAGGAAGGATTTTCCCTTCCATTTATGGAAGTTGATATCTCATCCCTTTGATTAAAATAGAACCATCTACCTAAATTCTCTGGCCATGGTCTAATGATGAGTTTATTTTAGGTAGTCAAAGAATGATGTATCAAGAATATATGTTGATGACACTATCATGAAACCTTCTTGATGAGATATTGTGACAAAGGGATTATATTACATAGTGAGCATTCTTATGTGGATATTATCATTATGACTTTAAGTTATTTCTCTTGGGTGACTTGACCTTTTGGTAGACAGTAATCTTGGACTTTAGGAAATCCCACCTAATTCCAATGAGAAATAATCCTAGAGCGTCACACACTATTTTTTTCTGGTGGTCTCGATTAAATTCTATTTGAATTTAATTAATGAAATAAATATTATTCTAATGACCGAGGAATAATTTTATTCAAGTTAAAATGATCACATAAATTAAATAAATATTTATTCACTAGATTGTAAATAAAATATATTTATCTATGTTATTGAATATTTAATAAATATTTATTTACTAGTTTTCAAACAAAAATATTTATTTAAGAGAATAAAATATTTTATCCAGGTGTTCAATAAATGGAAGAGGAGTTTGAATGGACCAAAACTATGTCTGTTGATAAATTAATTATTTAAAAGTTGGTAAATAATGTTTATCCAATTGGAGAAAAAAATAATAATAAGTGTTATCATTACTTGGCATGAGATTTCATTTATGGGTTCGTTTTATGCAAGTTTTAACACCACAAATAATGTTGTATTTATTGTTATTATGTGCTGTGGGTTTTCTCTAATAGTTATAATTTCATTTAATTACTATTTTAAAATTTAATATTGTAACTGAAACCCCATTTTTAATAATAGGTAGGTATGTCTATTATGCCAAACCTAGATGAATTGAGGTTTTTTGAACCAAACATTTTCTTTCTCGACTCCTATCATCTCTCCCTCTTAAGAATGAGATATGTTCTTTAAGACCAAAGAATAAACGATCAAGAATGATTGACGCAAGACATTTGTTATACCGTTCCAGCACCCGAAGAATGAGTGGAATTGATCGAAGACCATTGGAGCATGTGTGGATCACCACTATAGGTATTATACTCTATATCCTCTCAAGAAAAACAAATTAAATTCAGAAGGGTCATTTCGAAAGATCAAGGATCATCAATGAAAAAAGTATTGAAGACCTAGGTATTTAATTTATTTAGAAATTATTAAATTAATTATAATCATGATGTGAAAGTTCCTCTTTCTTAGATCCATAACTATTCTTCTCTTTGTCTAAATCTTTTATTTAAATCCATGGATACTGGCATTCATTGTTGTATTTATCCTAGATTGGTCATCGATTATGGAAAAATCAAAGTTGGACCCTCCCAAACTCTATGCTTCCTCTGTTCCTGGAACCTATACAGAATTGAAAAAAACATTCTAATAGCTTTAAGTCTAGATACTGGTGAAAAGGCTTCTTCATAGTCAATAACTTCTTTTTGAATGCATCCTCGTGCAACCAGTCTTGATTTATTTCTTTCAAATTGATTCATCTCTTCTTGTATTTTCATTTCCCAGAATTCATCATCAATTTATTTTGTGATCTTCTTAGGTAAAATATGTAACAATTAAACTTGATGTTCGACTGTATTTATAATATAATCTCTAATATGATTTCCTCTATCCAAGTATCCTACAAATGCATCTAAAGGAAGGTTTCTATGAGTTCTAATAGATCTAAGAATAGAAGTATTTGATACTTAATTTCCTTCTATAGGTTTTGATTCAAACTATTCCTCAGGATTGGGTGATTTTTCTATAGAAGGTTTTACATAATTATTACAAGGTTTGGAATTGATATCTAAACTAGAAAGGTCATCCTCAAGATACTCTAAAGAGGTATCAGGTTCATGTGGATTTGTCTCATAAAACTTTACATGTACGTATTCTTCCATAATATTAGCCCTTTTTAAATATCCTATATGATTTACTAGATGTATAATATCCTAAGGAAATTCCTTCCTCACTTTTTAATGTTTTTTTTCTAAATTATCTTTTTTGTTGAGTATAAATACTTTATAACCAAAAAATATAAATTAATTAATTTTTGATTTAATACTATTCCATAACCCATATGAGTTATTCTTTAAAAGTCGTCTAATGGGAACTCTATTAATAATATAGCAAGCTATATTCACAACTTCCTCCAAAAAATAAATAGGTAAATCATACTCATTGAGAATTATCTAGACAATTTCTTGATGGGATATATTTCTTATTTCTACCACACTATTCTACTATGGGGTCCTAGGAGTAGAAACATTATGACTATAGCCATGTTTTGAGAATAGAGATTCAAAATATATTTTTTTCAAAATCACAAACATGGTCACTTATTAATGTTTTAATTCCAAATCTACCAAGTTTTTCTATATATTTTTCATATTTATAAAAATAAGACAAATCTTCACTTTTATGGGATAGAAAGAATACATGGGTATATCTAAAAAATCCATCTACTAGAATATATGCATGGTGATTCCCATTTAATCTAGAAACTATATAGGTTACAAACACGTCCACGTGAACCAATTTTAGGGGTTAAAAAATTGAAACATATTTCTTTGGTTTGAAAGAGATTTTATGTTCTTTCCCTTTTTGACATGGGTTACAGATGTTGTATTTTAGGAATTATAGTTTAAGTAGATCCTGGACTAATCCTTTCTTAGTTAGATTTCTAAGTGAGTGCATATTACAATAGCCAAGTATTCTATACTGAAGATAATATTCTTTATTAAATACACTTAAACAATAAAATTATTTATAAAATAATGAATTTAAATCATTTACAAAAACATTATCATTTCACAAGGTAGTAAAAAATAAAACATGATTTGAATCATAAAATTTACAATAATTGTTTTAAAACTTAACATGGTAACCATCATCACATAACATTGTGATGCCAAGTAGATTATATTACCATATAAAAATAAAAGTTCAGAAATTAAAACAATACAAGAGTTACCAAGATGACAGAATCCAATAAATTTTTCCTTTAGCATTGTCACTAAAAGTTCCATGTCCACCATCAACCTTGATAAGGTTATTGAAACTTGAGTTGTCCCCAGTCATGTGTATGGAACATCCACTATCCAGATTCCATAAGTTCTTATTGGTTCTCTTCAATAAGGTTCCTATATAAACATTAAAATAAGAAATGATTTTGGTACCAATATTTTCTTGGATCCAGAAATATTAGTAATTAGAGATTTAGGAATCCAATTTTTTAAACTAGTTTCCCACCAATAGATTTGAATATTTTAGAAATAATTTTTTTTGGGGATATAATAATAATAACTACTAATATACTTGGAATAACTAGAACTAGGAGAAAATATATTCTTATAAATCCTCATTTTTCTAGGTTAGTAACTAAATCTAGTAGTATATTTTGGATTGGCTTATTTAATAAGAATTATGGTGAGTGTTTCTCTACAATTAGTGAATATTTTTCCTATAATTTTTCAATTTCTCATTATACATATCAAGTTTATTATTTTATTTTAACAATTGAACATTTTTTATCATTTTATAAAATAAAATCATACTTAAATTAAGAATATATGGTATGATGATTCTTTAAAAAATTTGGATTTATCTTTTAACTAATTAAATGTTTCCTCTATCATATTCCAATAAATGAATAAATCATCACTAGAAACATATTATTCATAATTTTCATTCTATAAAAGATTAGAAGTATGTTCTGGAGATATATAAAAAATATTTCTCACCTCAGATGTGTTTGTAATGAAACATATGTTATATTTTTAATTTCTATCTTCTTTACTTGAATCAGAATCACTTTAGCTATCCTCTAAGGCACTCTTGGTGGATTTCATATCATTTTTATACATTTAAATTTTTCCTCATACTTTTTATTATATTTTATATTAGGATAGTCTACTTTAATGTATCCTTTTCTTTTACACTCATAGAAGGTTATCTCCTTAGTGGAATCATACTTTTCCAATCTTTCCTCCAATTTCCTTTTCTATTACATTTTCTTACATAGTTAGTTTTTTAAGAATTTATTATTACAATAAAATTTATTGAATCATATGGCTTGGTGAGCCATTTTCTCATCACTGTCAGTAGGTGATTCATCATCATTGGAACTTTCATTTATAATATTTTCCTTTAGATTTGTGCCTAAAATTTATAATACTACTAACTTACTTTTAGGTTCATCTCCATATTATTGATTTACTTTAATTTATTCCTCACACATCATAAGTTTTCCAATGAGTTTGTTCACTAGTAGTGTACTGATGTCATTGGATTCTCTAATAGAAACTGAAGTTCCTCTTTACCAGTCTAGTAGACATCTTCGAAATCAAAATACATGATCTTTGTTAGAAACTGTATTTCCAAATGCATGCATAGTGTTGAATATATCATTAAACCTGGGATACATGCTAGAAATGAATTCATCGGGATTCATCTTGAATGTATCGTATTTAATAGTAAAAGTATTCAATTTCATTTCTTTTACATTTTAGGTTCCCTAATAAGATATTAAAAGATTACCACAAATTTCAAAAGTAGTAGAATCAGTAGATATTATTTTAAATTCATCTTATATTAAAGCATAATATAAATAATTTATATCATTACAATTGCAATCATAATTTTCCTTAGTGTAATTTCTTCACTCATCTCTAATAGCCTTGGGTTTTTCATATTTGTCCTCAATGATAGTCTAAATATCAAATATCATGATCTCAATATGAATTTTCATCTTAATATTCCATTGAGAATAGTTAGTCCCATTAAAATAAGGGGGCCAATTGGCGGTAGTTCATTCTTTCCTATTATTATCCATAAGGACTGGAATTTAGATTTAATAGAAATTTAATATATTTAAGTAAAACTTTATCATAGTAAAAATTATTTTTTAAATACTATAGTACCAAATTTTAGACTTAATAGATAACTCAAGAAGGGGGGGGGAGTGGATTGATTTTCCAATAATAATTTCTGATAAATTTATTTAAAACTGAAACCCACAAATTTATAAAATCATCCCAGTTAACTAAAATAGTAGAGATATATAATTTGATCTTTAGAAATATTTCTCAAAAGCTCGATCACAACTCAATTAAAATAATTTATAAAATACTTTAACTTTTGATACTAATATACTTTAATCAAACACCTTATATAAAACAAAGATTAAAGTTAACTACCATAGAAAGGTTTTGTTAAAACATATATAAAAATAGATACTAGTTTGGTTTGAAAACCAAGTAAAACAAAACAAATAAAATCAAAGTGGGATTTAAACAAGGGTTTTAGTCGGAATCTAAGACCCAATCCCCTCTACTTTTAAGTCACCTACTACCAAGTAGTTTATTATTAAATAAACTGATCCAAAAAACTAGGTCATGTTTTTACAAAAAATTTACCAAGATATTCTAGGATATACAAAAAGACTCTTCCATTTATTCATTGGATAAAAAAAATTTCCAGGACACACATGAACTCTTCTACAGTTATATGTGAATGTAAAGAAGAAAATATTTAAAATATAGTGTCAATAACTCTTCAGTTCAGTACAATAGACAATATTTAGAGATAAATGGAGTAACAAAACAAAAATCAAAAGTAAAGATTAAATAAAAAGAGTAATATATAAGAGATGTGATGATTCAGTGCAACTCAATATGATCAGCTTCAGTTATTCATTAGTCTTTAAATTTCTTCTTGAAATTTTTTGACTGAGTTAGGAAAACAGAGTATGGGAAAGTGTTATGAATAATTACTCTATGTAGAACATGTTCACTCATATATTACTCTATTTTTCTATATATATCCTCTACACTCTCAACACATGATTGCTACTTCTTTTTAAAAATAACTCCATCCAAAAGTATCCATTGAAGATCATTAATTACTTCTTTAATTGCATTGACTCTACAATTAATTCTTTGAAAATTATCCATTAGATATTTGAAAATATGACACTATTTAATTTAGTCATGGTAGTTTGGTCTTCACTTAGGCATGATCACTTAGTCTCATGGTTACAAGGAATCATTAGTTGGCACATCAACTTCATTCCTTCATATGGTCATTACATCTCTTTATGTGGTAAGTACTTTACTTCATGTTGTAGGTACTTCCCTTCATGTGGTTAATACTTTTATTCTCATGGTAGGTACTTTCCTTATCATGGTCACTTAAATTTTTCTTATGGTAGGTATGACTCTTCATGAAGTTACTACAATAACACATGAAATTAGTATATTACTAAGTGAAATTTTAATTACATTCACATGATAGATTCTTTTCTTTATGCAGTAGGTTCATCACTTCTAATTGTAAGTTAATTTGTTCATGAAGTAGGTTCAGTACATATGCGCTCACTTTAACTTCAATACACATTCAACACTTGCCTTAGAAAAAAATAGTGCATGGAAGGTAGTTTGTTCATGCATTCAGTATATTGAATTTATATGGTAGGCTTTCAAGGTATGTTCTAGGCATAAACATCTTTTCATGTTTGGATATAAAAAAAATTTACCAATAAAAAAAATTAATTAATAAAATTATAAACATGATTTGGGATCATTATAATAAGGAGGTGATGGTCTAAGCCAACAAACATTTTTATCTATATCTTTTTCTCAAAAACTTTTATAAAAATTGATGAATCATAAACTATTTGTATACATTTAATCATAACTACTCATTGTTATCAAACGTATTCTCTTATCACATAAGAAAAATGATATTAAGATACACATATTTTACTTAGATTCATTTGAGCTTGATAAAATACTTTACATTCATATGTATCAACTCTTTGCTTCATAAATGTAAACTAAAAGTTCAAATAATTATTCCTTTAATTTTGAATATTTACAACACTTGTAAAGTATAAATTCAATATCATATACCTTTCAAAACTAAAGAATTTATTTCTATGACATCTATGTCTAACATGGACATTCCATGGATTTTCAAAAACTCCTCTAGGTATTCCTTATAATCCCATCACATGGAATTATTATTCATCCCTCCTGAAAACCCTAGGTTTTAATAACCCTGATTGGATTCTTGAAGAATTTTTTTTGAACTTTTCAACTATTTATTTTTCTTCTGGGTTAAACTTTTACCCACTTGTACTATCTGTACAATTATAGAATCCAGACAACACATGCCCAATTCATCCATTCTAAACACTTTGATAATATCAGGTAAAATTTTCTTGAATTAAATAATATTGTAAAAACATTTCCATAAATGAAAATAGGAAAAATTACCTAACTAGAAAAATCTATTTCTCATCTAATTCTATTGAAACCTTTAATGAATCACTCTATACTTCCATAATAATCTAGATTCACTTGTTGAATAATTTCAACACTTGGTTACCAAGGAATTTTTTCGACACATATAATTTTTCATAATAATGTTTCTAAGAAGTTTACACTAAGTTTCTCCTTATTAATGATTGATCAAAAAGTTTATCTTGATGATGATGATGATATTATCTACAATAAAATATTTTATTAAATGAGTATTATTTATTAATAACCATTTAATAAGGATTTTTATTAAATGGGATCCCACTAAAATGATAGCCAATTTTTAAAATTCATCAGAACCATTAGTGGGCCATGATCCATATTTCACTATGCAATGAGTCCACTTTAGCATCTATCTCACCACTTAATTATTTAGGTAGGGAATATTCCCAAACATATCATATATAATTCTTGTATAGATAAGTAGAAAACCCTCTATCCAATTCATCATATGGATAAACTCAACTTTATTCCTCTAGTATCCTAATCGTTTTAGATTCCCAGATAAGTGTTACCAAAATAAAATGTGAAAAACATGATAACCAAAGATAATTAAGGGGAACCTGACTTTAGCACAAAACATCCTGACAAGAAAGTCTAGACTCACCTATTACTTGCTTACCTTACACAAGTTAATCTAGGGGTACCCATATTTGGAATGAAACTATCAAGTTGGATGATCTAGATCATGATAAGTGTTTGTTTGGAAGAAACACCACACTTAATATTTAAAGGGTATTTTAATCTCACAATATCATCTCATGTTATTACCTTTTATGTATGCATACTTCTAGTAATTTATTTTGGAATATTATTCCATATAGTTAGTCAATATGTTCAAACCATATTTTTGTGCAACCCTTTACAAAACCCACAAGTTTGTGTTACTCACACAAAAATAGAATCCAAACATATACATACATATCTAGATGCATCATATGAATAAGGTACATTAACACTTAATTTAAAAGAAAATAATTACACAAAATTGACAATCTACACATGATAAATCTTGATGTAATAGATAGGAAATCCCATTCACTTCTCTAGATAAGGCATATACCTCTAGGTAAGTAGGTAATTCGACCCCAAGTCCCTATACCTAGGGATACTTTACTTAATAGAGAATACAATTATTCATAACCCTAATCACCTAATATTTACAAAAAATATGCAACAACTAAATTAAAGATAATAACTTAAATTTCAAAATGAGTTTATGGTAGATAAAAATCTAAATTACTTAACATTACCTAACATGTAATGCAAGTCTCTATTTAGAAGTAGTTAAACATTTTAAACTAATGTATACACAACATTCACATTTCTTAAAAAATTTACTAAAACATGAATATATAAGGGAATAAACTTTAAATAAATGAACAATTAAAATATTTAAACATGAGATAATTATTTATAAAAAATTCATAAATAAAATAAAATTATAAATATTTTATAATTTTATCCCTAACATTATAAAAATTCCATAATTTTGAATATGAAATTTTATATTCAATCTAATATGAACTCTTATATATTAATCACTATATATCATTTCCATTTTAAATATATGATATTTTATGAACTATAAAAAATTTATAATTCAATTTCTATCATGAAAACATTTTACATAATATAACATCACATATTTAATCATCATTTAAACCTTGATCATATCAACCATCAAAACACTTTTTATGCGGCTCAAATAATATCCAAATAAGGATACCTTTTATTTTAAACAATTCAAAGTAATTTATTATGAAAAAATCATAATTTAAATATAAACAATGTATATTTTGGCCATATTTCATAATTTATAACCCTTTATACATTATCACTTATGATTTGTAAATAAAAAATTTTATTTCTAGATCATAATTCATGCCATATAATTTTGTAACAGGTACTTTAATTAAAAATAATATTTTATATTTGGTAATGAAATGTTTCACAAACATTTAATTAATTGTAAACAATTTATAATTAATTAATTTATAAAACTTTTATAAATTAAAATATCAAAAAAATAGATTTTATAATTAATTATAGAAATTTTATAATCCATTAAAATCATTTAAGAATTTATTTTTTTTGTAAACATTTTATATTTACCCTTACATAGAATCCATATTCTATATAAGGTTATACTCCCTCTACCCTTACACATGTCATCAGGAAGCCCTTGTATAAAGGTAAGTCTCTACTTACCTTTATGAAACTTAAATATTATGCACTACATAAAGGTAATACATAGATTAACTTTATACAACTCATTTTTTATAAGGGTTCTAAATATATTACCTTTACATAAACGATTCACATAAGGGAAGGTCTCATTTTGGATATGTAAATGGGTTTCAAAAGTTGGTTGGGATTTTTGAGGAAAATATGACATGTTATTGGTGTTCTTGGATGGTGGAGGAACATTCGTTTTGGATTGGAATTCAAAAATTAGAATGGCTATCAGTTTTTAAATGGTGTTATCATGCATGTGTGGGTTCAATTAGTTGGAAATAACACAAGGAACATCATGATAACATGAGAGGGGGGTTTTCATAGATGATTCCAATGGTGGGTGGGGTCATGGATCATTATCATCTATTATGATCTTTGATCTATGGTGGGGAGCACCATATACCAGATTATTAATTGGAAAATGACACATGGGTATCTTAGTATAGAGGAGCTTGGGAAAGCATCATCTCAATGTTTAAATGATGGTTAAGATAATTGTCTTGTGTTTCGATGGTTGAGAACCATATGATTAATGTTGTGCTTCATAAATGCATCAAATGGTCAAGGATAGAACATTTACATTTAAAAATGATTTGAAAACATGTATAGGTTAGAATGTATGTTAATATAATGACCAATAATTATTAGGTATGAGAAGTGTTATGGTGGGGAGTTTTTAATGCCTTATTATTGTATAGGCATTTGAAATTCATGAGGAATTTGAATCTTGATTGGGTGAGCAGGTTGAATTTGGGACCGAGATTCAAAATTGGATTAAAAAGGTTATGACCCATCAAAATAGTTATTTAGGGCAATAAATAAGGTCCTATTTGTGTCTAGGGGTTTGTATTGGAGTCGGGGCAAGCCCGGGGTGGCCATGTTGTAGCATTGCTACAGCCTGTGACCACAGATTGGTTGTAGGTGATCCTACAGCTATCCAATAGGGTTAAAATGTGGGAAAATCCCCATTTACCCCCTTAGTTTTTAGAGGGGGAAGCGCCTTCATTCTCCTATATTGTCATGCACGACTGAAGCACCCCCTCATCTCACCTTGATTCTTCTCCCTTGGTTTAGGGAAATATTTTTGGATGATTTTGGCAACAACACAAGGTATGAAATCCTTTCCCTCCTCCAGTACCTTCTCCTTCTTCTTCTCACTGATTCATCATTGGTTTAGTTTACATTGGAAATGGTGATTTCACTAGAGAATAGTAAAATCACTCAATTTTGAAGGGGATTTCATAGAGACAATGAGTATGTCTCAAGGTAATATTCTCATACCATAATTCATTGCTTCATTAAAGGTACATCATTCAATGTATTTTTATTTGGTTTTCTTTAAAATTAAAATTGTTTAATGATATAATTGGTGACGTAGGTTGGGGTTTTGACCTAGAATGGGTTTGAGTGTGTTCCAGGGATGGTAAACACTCTATTGAACGAGAATTTAGTGATCGTCGGATTCTTGGTGATATTTAAATTATTACACCCAATTGAATTAATTTTTATTTTAAATATAAACTATTTAATTGATTATAATGAGATTATAATTAATCAATATAGCTTTTTTTCATTGAGTTTGGTGACTGAGAATGTGGTAAGTGTCTGATGGTGCTAGGATTACCTTAGAAGATCTTGAATAAGCCTTTATGGGAGTTATTGGGCTATAAAATAAAGGGTAAATTGGTTCTAAAAAGGTAGGTAGAATTGATACTATCCCTAAGGATTTATTCATTGCATATATATGCATGTGTGTTTGTGCGGCCTCACCCATAAGGTGATGTCCCTATTACAATTGGAGTGTTAATTTAATTTATTTTTTTTAATTTAAATTAAAATTTTAAACACATATGAGCACCTAAGGATAGAGAGAAAAGGTTTCTGAGCCACTTTGGACCTTGTTCACTGGCTTGACACCTCGACTGCTGATAGTTGAGGTTGGGAATATAAGGATACTTTGGAATGTGGAAACCTCCAAGAGGGAGGAGTTCATACTTGTGTTAGATGAAACTAGTAGGTGTGAGGGACCTTGAGATGTGCTTAGCATAGGTGGATCAATCATTGGTAGATTGGGCATGGGTTAGGGTGAGTTGACCAGTCTGAAGTGATCTTGAACATAGAGATGAACCTTGATCCATCTCTTGAGACTGCATTTAGGGAGGTGTACCCTTGAGGCCTATGAGTATAGTTGATGTTATCATGATTTTGAGTCATGGGATGCTCTATGAGCATTGAGCATTGTCCTAAAAGACTAGTTGTCATCAAGGATCTTGAGAAAAATGCCTCCACTATAGTAATTATAATGTCCCATGGTCCAGAACCACTAATCAGTGTCCGGGTTCGTGATTGATACTATACCTCAGGCATTCCTCCTTGTACACCAGTGGTTATTGACTACTATAATAGGTCTAAGGTAGAATAGTGGAGAGACTATACCCACATATCAGAGTGAAATAAAAAACATAAATAATGAGGAAATCAGATAAAACTAGATAAAGAATACGGTGGAATCACATTTAGAAAAGTGTCGACAATAATCAATAACCATGTAGTAATAAATGAGATGTAAAAAATACATGTTAGACAAGATATACATAAATAAAATACTATATAAAAAACCTAAAAGAACAAAAATGAAAATGAGAAAACCCTAAAAAAGTTTCCAAGTACCATCTTGGCCTCAAAATACCTGATCCATATAATCGTCCAAGCAATCAATGACATCAGACTCTTTCCCAAACATAAGACTGTAATTTAATGGTAATAATTTCTTGGGTACCCAAGCATCATGGTGGGCCGATTAGGGTGTGAGCATAAATCAGTAGACTACCACCAATTAATTCCCTAAAATAACCAGTCTATATTATAGTTCAAGCGAGAGTGATATAAATAGACATTTATACAACCTAATAATTTATCAATTTAGTAGTTAACAATTAAGTATTTAAATAAAAAGTGGTAAATCAACCACTAAACTCAGGATCCAAGGTGATACCAAATATTAGTTTACACCTACCTTTTCCAACACTAGTAAGTTTCTGATCATGATATATAACATGAAAAAATGGTTCCAAGGTATACTACCATGGAAATCGTAGTCACAAATAAACTAAGGTAATCCATGTGGATCAACCATACATTCTTTATCAACAAAACCAATAGGGAATCTAAGGGGGTTACCCTTGTAATTCCACCGATCTAGTTTACTAGTCTATACTCAAAGAATTTTCCTTGACATCTAATATCATGAATTTATTATAATCCATGGGTTTCACCCAAGGTATTATACCCCAATAAATCAATCTAAATCCGAGGATCTCATCCCACGACATTCAAAAAGGGTACCATACAAGAATACATGACATTAATATGTGGTATTAAATAAGTAAAAAATTACTTGAATCCAAGGGGGAGAAACCTCATGGTACTCATGGTAAAGAATCTAAAAAGAATCAAATGGCTTGCTTAAGGATTCTAATTGCATGAACCCTCAATGAATCTTAGGGTGTCATCACACCCCAACATTCATCTGAGTCCCCTATTGGAATCCAAGGCTTGATCATGACATTCCACACCAATCAAGTCCATGAAAAATCAATGACATATCTCTATGTGGTTCTATATAACATTATAAATAAAAACAATCCCATGCTAAACAATCAATTAATTCCTTAGGTAACCAACTCCCTTAGTTCCTATTTACCAATTTAATACCAAGGCCATGAGTTCATATTACATAGAAGGATTACCAAGCCATGTGTTTTTTTCTTCTTCAAGAATTTCCATTTCTAAATATAGCACTCACTTATTTGTCTTTATAAGGATTACATTTAATATTTCTAGATTTTATAAAGATTCAAACATTTATAAGGATTGATTAAATAAGTCATTATTCACAAGTTATAAAGAAAAATACCTTATAGTTTAATTACCGACACTCTATGTAACTAACACCATCATTTAAAAAATTCACCTTATAGTTCAACACTCATATTCCAAAAGGTCCAATTCAAGGGTCCAACTAAAACAAAAATTATTGATGGTTGTGAAATTTCATTTCATAATCATCAATTCAAACTATATCTTCTTATTTAACCTTTAAACAAGTATTACCCCTTTTGAAAAACAAGCCAAGTCATTATATATTCTCACATTTATATTATCAGGGGATAAGGGATTTAATTAGACTAAAACTAAGGTCATGTTCCAAGTAGAGAGTCCCATTGGAACCTCTCTACACCAGAGGTCTATAACTCAATTAAAAAGGAATTTAACAGGGGTAAGGAAATAATGAAAGGTTATAATTAGTTTACATGGTCATAACCTAGTAAGTTGGTGAGACCACACATATGATGCATTTTTAAAAAGATTAAACAAGACTATTGGTTAATTAGATGGACTACCTACCTCATGTGAAGCTTATTATTATTAGTCCTTAGCCCAACAACCTACTTATTGAGCTCACCAAAGACCAAAGACCAACGATTAGACAACCTATGGTCTTATATCACTAACAAAAAACCTAAAATCATTAATTATAATTAATTATAAACTTTAAACTAATTAACCAAGAAAAAAAACTTATGAATAAATGAAAAAATACTCACCGGGTACTTCTTCCACAACAAATTTAAGAACAACTATCTTTTAAAGGCCAACACCAAGATTCCAGCACCAAAAAAGTCCAAATTACTATCACTAGGAACTAAAAACATAAAAGAAAACATTTAATTTATCCCTAAAACCTTAAAAACACATCTATCCACATACCGCTAATCAAATGATGAGTGATGACACGAAGATGTTGTCTCGAGATGTGCTCAAGCTAAGTAGAATAAAATCCCCATCATCCTGGGACGATTTCACCCTGATATGGTGGAATCACCACTCAAATCCTTAATTGGGAAAACTAACAATTAGAGAGAGTATAAGAGGATAGTAAAGGGGATAAACGGGAGCATAAAATTATCAAATATCATCAATAATGGCACCAAAAATTACCCCAAGATGAAGCAGGAACCAAGTGAAAGGGAGGGGGAGTCTCCTTGGTCTACCCGAGACAAAAATATTGGGATATGAGGCATTACACCTCTATAAAACCAAGGGGGGGGGGTATTTTAATTATGCCCCTTAAAAATCCCTCTATCCAGCCAGTGGGCCCCTACTGGTAAGTGATCCCACTTTTCTGGCCACTGGTTAGCTGCTGGATTTCTAGTGGCAGGCCGGTGGCAACAGGTTGAAACCCTGGCCAACCGGCCTATATTCAGTACCTTCTCATTACTCTCGGCCACTAAAGGGCTCTAAAACCTCGTCCAAAAACACCATATTGAGGTATCAAAATATTTAAATTAATCCTACAATATTTGGTTCTCAAAATGAACAATTCAATAAATGGAAGATAAAATTTTCCGTAGAAATTCAAACCCACCTATACATACAAGTTATTAAAATCTCCAAACCATAACACTAATCACCCCTAATAAGTCTCTATGGCCATCTAAAGTATCTTCTAACCTACACCGGTCATCGACATCCACTCCATGACCACATTCCAATACTGAAGGAGCAACAAACCTACCGACCAAAACTTGATTTTCAAGAAATTAAACCACTGAACACAATCCACCACTTAAACATATCACCAACAAACTGAGATAGATATCACCCACACCCATTCACCCTAATAAAGTCAAGGTGTAATCTTCTAACTACCCACCCAACATATGGTTCTACCTACCATAAATCTAAGATAAAAGAGTCCAATTTCGAGCCACGACATTCCCTACCATTAGGATTGATTATCAGAATAAAATCATAGTATTACAACAACACCAATCAATGTGGTTCCTAAAACACCATGAACAAACATCTACGAAGTCACCGATCTAGCATTGATACCTCTTGTTATTCTCAAATTCTAAAACAACCATACGAACCTCCATCATCTAATAATCATTCTAACAATCCAACATTTTCCTCAAAAAGGCCTTGAATAACTCCCAAAACATACACATCACACCCAAAATGATACACACATGATGGGTTTTGACCCAACGTACTGAACTTCATGCGAGGATGTAAGTTGAATCTCCCATGGAAAACTTTTCAAAAAATGATTAGCTTTAACTGCTGACATGCTACCTCAATTCCCAATCCCGATGCCTATTTCAAAAGGCCTCCCAAAACCATCCAAGAATGTTCACAATATTCCAAACCCAAATCCAGGTTCCATTTCATGATTAAAACCTCAACTGACCAGAACCACCATCATGGTACACCACAAGTATCGATGCACCATTGACCTGAATCCCACTCAAATCACCTCAAACCATCCCAAGCCCATAATTGATGCTCAAAAACCATATAATACCACATTTGAGTCTATTAATAGAACCAACTTAAGCACCCATTGAATTTAACCTCACTTATCCACCAACCTCAAAATGATACATTTATCTTCCATCAATCATTCTCACACAACCTCAACCCCACTCACACAACACTCAAAACCCCATGACTAAAATCTCACTCCCCACCATAAAACATACATGACATTGAATCCCTAAACCATTTTTGATCTCCATGGAACACACTCCATCTATCACTAAATATGATCGATAGATGAGGTTGAAACCGCTCACCCATAAGCATCATTAAAAAAGGTCAAATCATCACCTGTTCTTGGCTTATGAGAATACCATTCCAAATAATTGTCAAAAGGCATACCAATAATAAGAGACACACCCTAAATGATAGTGTACTCTAAACCACCTAGATTATCCCTTATCGATTTTAGAGTAAGGACCTATATGAGTCTCACCAGAACCAAATTCATGTTGCTCCTCCTGAGCCACATTTCCACAGCTTTCATGTCAACCCCTGATTCTTCTATCAAGGTTTAAACTTGGATCAGTCATGTCACTGCACCCAATCCTTCCACATTCCCATTTCCACTACTGAATCATCATTATTCTCATTAGATAACCTTGATTCACCACCCCTCGTAAGCCTCTCATATCACCAACACTATCCCTAACCTATGCACATGATTATTTACTCATTCAAGCATCATGATGCATGCTCTCGTACCACCTTCTCCATAATCCAAATGACACAATGCATCTTCAATGCATGATTTCATTCTAAATCATATCTAATCTCATAGTTTCATACTTCTTTATAACACAAAAACAAGACCTAACTCTAACTCCATCAAGTCATGTATCACTAAAACTCATCTTACAATAACAAACCACTGGCCATGCCTCTCCCACATTCTAATTTCACCCACTATAGAGAAATATCAGCACCTTTCCAAAACTAGAGTATATAACCAAGAAAAAACCATTCATACAACCACTAAAAACTCAAGCATCATTCTTGAGTTATACATGGTTTCATTTACTCCCCCACAATTCTCCAATAGGTGTATCTTGAGTCAATAAGATTAGACACCTGACCAATATTTACCTAAAAAACTATAAGTTCTACTAAATTACCCACACTTAGAGTGATTTAAATTTCAATAAAACCAGAAGTTTCCACATGCCTCATGATAAACCCAACAAAGGGTATTCTATTGATAGAAAACCTCACTCATGATCCATCTCATATCAACCAGGCTACCCCACTTGTACTGAAATTCTCAAGGAATATCTCATGATTAGAACCACATATTCTCAATCATTTCCCATGATTTTTTTCTAGAATATAATTTATCCACACATAACTGGTTCTAATTTTACAATCCTATGTTATCATTGAAATACCCTCCATGAAACATACAATGGAGTTAATAGGGATATGCATCTAATTTATCCTTTCCTTCTAAAACTAGGCAAAAGACTGAAATAACCCACACACAAGTTCTTATCCAAAAAAACCAAGGAATATACTGAACCCAAGCCACATAACTAGTAACACCTAACATGCACTGATGTCATAATTAAAAACACACACCCCTATTTCATATTCCTAAAGTCACTCATAGACTCAGCCAACCCTTCTCATGGGTCACCCTCAAAGGTCACAAGGTACTGACTCTAAATTTTTATGTTATACCCAAATGGTATGTATTCCCTCTTACATAGTTTTCAATTCCCATATTGTATGGGAAAAAAATTCCTAGATAACACTCAACCTCATTATAAGGTTTCACGAAACCTATAATTTCAACCACCCACCATGTGGCCTTATACACAAACTAGAACCAAACCCATTATACCTATTCTTGGACCAAGCACAACCCCCTAGAGTCACATTTAGTTACTTCACATCACAAGCCAAGGCCATCGATCCAAACAAATCTACAATAGTAATAAATTACAGTATCTAATACACCTATTATAAAAAAGGCCTCAAAACTTAGGTTCTCTCTATAGACCTTACACCCATTACCAAGGTTATGTCACAAACATCACAACCTATATCATATAATCTTTCATTATAAAATAAAGTCTCAACAATAGGTATACAACAGAAATCAGGTGTATAAAAAACCCCAACCATCCAAGCATAGTGTCAACCACCAAATACTCTTTAGGTCCACACCATAAATATATACAAGGTTCACAAATCTACTCTTTTCATTTTACATAAACAAAAAATTTCCATAAAAAAGATTAGATAAATGAAATTTTAAGCACAAGTTATAGAGGAAAATGATTTATAAGTTGGACTTGAAATTTTATTTAGCTGACATCGTATAATAATCAAGGTAAGTAATCATTTATTTCAATTTTAACCATTTACTTTAACCAAATATTTCACATATAAGGCCTAGTTAAATAATATTTCAGTTACAAGTTATAGTGGAAAACACTCTTTAAGTTGTAATTGGAATTTTAAGTAGATGATGTATTATAACAATCAAACCAAAATAATCACATAACATATATTTTTTACATTTAAAGGACTAGTAAATTAATATTTCATGCTAAAATTATATAGGAAAACATTGTATAAATGGTTACAAACACTTTAAATAATCGACCCATGTCATAGTCCAGGTAATCAGTGAATAAATCATAAATAATCACAGAAATTACATTTGAATCCTATGTTCCTGATATGATGTAAAAAACACCCTCTATTGCTGTTCTATTCCAAGAGATAAATCCCATAAGCCATCACCTCATAAATCAAGTGCATCACTTAAGATGAAATCAAATAAACTGTAAAAATGAACACCTGAACAACAAACCTATCCTTGGAAACATGTAATTTCTTCATATATGGGGTGGCTAGTCCTAGTAACATGCTCCATAACATGTTACAACACACTCTTATACTCATTTATACAATGCCTAAATATTAAAAAAAATCTTTGATCCCATTTTGTAATGCCACTCCACCCCAGACAACTAATTAGTGTCCGAACATGCAGTCTCTACTGTAACATAGGCATGCCTCCCCATACACTAGAGGCTATCGACTAGTAGCACAGGTATAAGGTTTAATAGTGTGGATACTATACCAATATATTAGAGTGAAACCAATATCATAAATAATAATGAAATTGGATACAACCTGATAAAGAAGATAATGGAACCATATCCAAGTAAGTGCCAACAATAATCAATAACCATGCAGTAATAAATGAGATTTAAACAATACTTATCAAGAAAGTAATAAATCAATAATAGAATATATATAAAACCTAAAATAAAAAAATGAAAACGATAAATCCTTGAAAAATATTTCGAGTCCAAGACCAATCCAAAAATTGATTATATCCTAGCAACCAAGTAATCAATGACATTGGGTGCTTTCTCAAACCTGAAAATGTAATGTAATAATAATAGATATTTGGTTACCCAGCCCCATGGTGGTCTGATAAGGGTGTGAACATAACTCGTTAGGCCACCACTAATGGAGTTTTGGTTAGATAAATATAAAAATCAGGGGGAGGGGGTGAATTTACCTTTAATTTTATTAAATTTAATGGAAAAGGTAAATTAAAATTTAAAAAATATTGAATGGATAAAGTGATTAAAGTGATGAATTTGATTGAGAAATAAATGAGTAATTTTATCTAAGTTATAAAGATGATATCAAAGTAATTTAAGCATGGAATGATCAAATAAAATTTATGTAACTATGAAAAAAGATGATAAATCCTTCTAGTGATAAAGTAAAAAAAAGATAAAGAAAATGATAAGGAGTTTAACAATAACTCAATGTGATCCCCTATGCATCCAACCCTTTACTAAAGAGTTCAATATTATAAACCCCTTGATCTTAGTGCTGATCAAGAAACCTTACCCTCATAATTTTAGTTTGTGAGGACCCTCTTGAGCTTCATCGGTAGCCAAGGAACCTATCCCTTAATTTTATGAAGTGAGAATTAGTTGGAGAAAGGTGATGAGAGGAGATATGTTTTATTTTTAAAACTCATTACAATTCCACAAAAAAATATCTTTAAAGGATGATTATAATTTGGGTTGAGAAATTTTAGAGAAAAGGTGAGATCTTTGAGAGATTTATAAGATGAAATTAGCTTTTTGAGAGGTTTTAAACAATCTAGAAATTCAAAATTAGATTATCCAATATCATTTTTGGGAAAATAATTTCTCTAAAGAGGCCAACAGACTCCTTTTATAGGCTCCAATTGGTGTGGTAACTTATACTTGAAGATTAGTCTTAAATTTTTTGTAACACCTTGTCTTTTTATCTCACCTATAACCCCAAAACATTAATGATTCCCTTAAAGATAAAATGGGTACTTAATATTCAAGAAGGAAAAAAAATAAATTTACTAAAAATGATATATTAAATCTCATGTGATGAACCGATAATCATATTGTTATAGTCTCTAAATGTGTTTTTTGTAATAAGCTAGAATATTCTAGAAATATAACTGTAAATAAAGCTCATCTTGTGGACAAAATTTATAACCAAGAAGAAGGAATCGACTATGGTGAAATTTTTTCACCCATCACCCAATTAGATACCATTATAATCTTATTGCAATCCAACTCTTATATCAATTTAAAAATATTTCAAATGGATGTCAAAATTTTGTTTTTAAATGGGTTTATTAATTATTATTTTTGTGTGTAATAACCACATAGTTTTGAAAATACTATTTTTCCTTATTATGTTTCCAAATTAACTAAATATATTTGGGGTTTAAAATAACCACCTCATGCATGGTGTGAAAACCTTTCAAAAAATATTTTATCAAATGGATTTTAAATGGAAAAATATGATTTGACTCTTTTTCTAAAACACATATCAAATGATTTATTACTCATTCAAATTTACATTTATGATATGATTTTTGACAATTCCAATGATTCTATTTGTTTTTAATTTTCTAATTTAATGAAAAAATAATTTTAAATGATATTTATGTGAGAAATAAAATTCTTTCTCAGTTTTCAAATTTCTTAATGAAATGGTGGTATTTTTCTAAACTAAGGAAAATTCACCAATGAACTCTTAAAATGATTCAACATTGTATTGATCCAAGAGTGTTATTGGGACTAAGTTATTTTCTTCCAAGAGACTAAGGTAATCATTTTATAGTCTCAAAGAGGTGAAACAACCTTCCAGAATTCATTGGGTGTAATGAAGCTGAGGAAGCTTGACATAAATGCATAATTGACCTTATTCACTAAGTAGCAGCTTTGACACCAAAAAATACTTGGTAACCTTCACTGGGCAGACGGTGGGATTCTTGGAACTAGGAGAGCTACTGGAACTATAACTGGCTAGCTAATAAACATACATCAGACTGCTATTAGATTTTCCCAATTTTGTCTCCACTACTGGCTGGCTGATGGGTCTTCTATAAACCTGAGCTACTACCATCATGGAATCTGTTACCCGATGTCTTTCACCAACGGGCTGGTGTAGTATGAACTTCTCCATATTCATGTGGAGAATCCTCCACTTACTTCTAATGCTTTATATTGATCTTATAATAGATTAAAAGTACTTTAAATATATACAGAGACATGACCAATACTTTAACATTAATTCAAAAGAACTCCATGATTTTATTTAATTACATCACTTATTATTCAAAATATATAATGAAAATAAATTAAATGAACTTATTAAAAATATAGGTGTGTATTTGTGATGTTAAAAACACCATGATAGAGAGTAGTAAAACAATATCACCCTTTTTTATGATCACAAACACTTAACCTATAAAAATTAATTAAATATAAATCTATATTAAAAGTTATAATAAAATAATTCAATATTTTAATAATATATAAAAGTATTAAACATGTGTCATGAGATAAAATAAAAATATTCAATATGATTCAATAGAGTAATTATAAAAAGCAAGACATTAATAAGAAAAAAAATTTAACAAATATTTTCAATAACTTCCATTTTTTAAAAATTAAGTCATAATGAAAAATTAAAAAACATTTCCCTGTTTGAAAGTACCAAAAAAGAAGAAACTTCTCCTCCTTTATAAAATAAATTTTTAATAAGATCGACATAAAATTGATCCAAGAGAATTTTTGGGAGAAAGTTATTTTCTACTTATAGGCCAAGGGACTGATTTTGTAGGCTCCAAGAGGTGAGAGATCATTTTGAAATTCATCAAGTGTAATGAAGCTGAAGAATATTACCATAAATAAACAATTAACCAGATTTGATGAATTACCAAAGTAGTAGCCTTGATTCCAACAGATACTTGATAGCCTTCATCGAATAGCCGGTGGGCTACCTGGAACTAGGAGAGATACTATAACTAGAACCAGTTAGCTAGTACACCTCCACTGACTGGCTGATGGATTACCGTTGGATCTTCCGGATTCTACCTTCACCACTGGATGTCTAGTGGGTTTTCTGTACACCTGGGATGCTTTAATCATGGAACCAGCTAGCCGATGATGTCTCCACTTCTCTATCTTTATGTGGATGCTCCTACACTTCATTCTAATGCATTATATGGATATTATAATAGATTCTAAGGAATTTAAACATGAAATTAGATATTAACAATATTTCATCATGAATTTAAAATATATTCCATATGTCATTGAATTCCATAAATTTGTATTCAAAATCAGAACTAAAACTCACTTAGATTAAATAATTAGAACCATAGGTAAGTGTTTGTGATCATAAAAACACCATGGGAGAGAGAGGTACAACATGATGTCCCTAAAATAAAAATTTAATAGTAGAGTGTGTACAATAGTGATATAAAAAACATTTATAGAGTTTATGAATTTATCAATTTATAAAATAATAATTAATTATTTAAATCAAAATAAGTAAATCAACCATCGATACTCAGGCTCTAGGGTGACACTCAACATCAGTCTACACCTGCCTCATCTAGTGCCGATAAGTCTTTGATCATGAAAATAATGTACCACAACTGGTTCAAAGGTATACTACCAAGGAAACTATAGTTAAAATTAAACCAAGGGAATCCATGTTGATTAAATGGGAATTCCCTCTCAACAAAACCCATAGGGAATCCAAGGGGGAGACCCTTGGAATTCCACTAATATAGTCTACCAGTCTAAACTCAAAGAATCATGTTTTACATCCAAAATCATGACCTGATTTGAATCCATGGCTTACTCCTGAGGAATTCTACCCCAATATATCAAGCCAAATTCAAGGATCTCATCCCATAAAATTCAACATGTCTACCCTTCAAGGATCAATGATATTTTTTTTCATTAAATAAGTAAATCATTTCCAAAATCTAAGGGGAGACACCCCCAAGGAATTCATGGCATTGAATATCAATGGAACACAATTTCTCTCTCAATACATTCCATAGTATTAACCCTCAATGAATCTGAGGGTGTCATCACACCATGACATTCATTTGAGTCCCTATAAGAATCTAGAGTTTGCTTATAAAATTTCACACCAATCAAATCCATGAAGAATCTATGGAATATATCTAAGGAATTATATATAACATCACCAACAAATAGAATCCCATGCCAAATAATCAATTAATTAATTAGGTAACTAAGTCACCTAGTTCCCATTTACCAATTTAATATAAAGTCTATGAGTTCACATTATATCAAAGGATTACCAAGACATGTCCTTTTTATTATTCAAGAATTTCCATTTCCAAACATATCACTCACTTCTATGTCTTTCTATGGTTAACATTTAATATTTCTAGATTTTTCCAAGATTCACACATTTCTAAGGCTTGATTAAATAAGGTTTCATTTAGAAGCTATAAAGGAAAATGCCTTATAGGTTTCTTACCGACACTCTATGTAACTAGCACCATCATTTAAAAATTCACCATATAGTTCAATGATCACAATCCAAAAAGTCTAATTCAAGGGTCCAACTAAAACAAAAATTATCGATGGTTGTGGAATTTTATTTCACAATCATTAATTCAAACAGTAGCTTCTTATTTATCCTTTAAAAAATATCAAACATTTATAAAAACAAGCCAAGGAATTCTATATTCTCACATTTCCATTCTTAGGGGATAAGGGATTTCATTAGACCACAAATAAGTTCAAGTGTCAAGTAGAGAATCCCATTGGAACCTCCCAACTTTATCGGTCTATAACTCAATGAAAATATGATTTAACAAGGTAAGGTTATAATGAAAGGTTATAATTATTTTCCAAGGTCATCACCTAGAAATTTTGTGCAACCACGCATTTGATGCATTTTTAAAAAGATTAAACATGACTATGGTTTAATTAGAGGGATCACATGTGAAGCTTCTTCTTATTATTCCTTAGTATGATAACTCACTGCTTGATCTCATTGAGGAATGATGACCAATTCTCAAACCACTCATGGACCTATATCATAATAAATAGATCTAAAATACTTAATTATAATAAAATTTTAAATAATTAACAACTTATAACTAATTAAAGATTGTAACACAATTAGGAATAAATTACAAAACACTCATCATGTGATTTTTCCACACTAAAGTAAAGACCAAAGATATTCTGAAGGCTCACACCAAGCATCTGCAACTAAAATAATCCAAATACATATCTTCCAAAACTGAAAACATATTTTTGGTGCCAAAATATATAAAGGAATAAAAGAAGAAACCCTTCCCAAAGGGGATGCCTCACGAAGCCCATTCACGAAGCCCCACCCAGCACCATGGCTGACGCAAAGCCGAATCCCCCTCTATGGTCGCCGCTGAGTAAAGAGGCGGGATACTCCACAGTTATGACACAATTGACCAGGAGCTTCACGCTATAGAGGGAGACAAATCGACCTCTGAGATCCTGTCGAACTTGAAGGAATCCTCCATGAGATTCTCGCAGAGAACCCAGGAGAGCTCCACTTCGAGGAGGGGATAATGATTGACTCTATGGTTAAGATGAACTTGACACAATCTAGGGATGATCACGGAATGCCATATGGATTCGCTCTGAGCTGTCCCTGCTTTGCACCGCCCCTCACCTATAAATACCAGGCTCCCCTAGATCTCGAAGGAAGGATACTCTAAACTTTCACATTTTATTCTCTCAAATTGCGAAGCACCTTCTTCTCTGCGAAACCTTGAGAAAAATGATCTCTTACAGGTACTTAATCATTGCAAATTACCCTTATCTTAGCTCAAATACAACCCCTCTTCAAGTAGTGATGCCCTTTATAGAGCCCATGGTCCATCGCAAGGGTAGGAGATCCCTATGGGGACTTAGGTATTCACAAAGCACTCATGCTTCATGAAGTACCCTCCATGCACATGTGAAACACATTCTAAGGCAAGGTCACTATGCTTCGCGAAGCACATTGCTTCACAATGCTATGATTTGCAAAGTACCCTTACTCCACAAAATCCCTTCCACTTCAAGAAGAACCCTTCATATACACCTATACCCTATGCCTAGGATATGCTACCCAACTTTTTGAATCATAACCCTTCGAGAAGACCCTCCATTACATAAAGAATCATAGATTCATAGATACCCTTCCTATGAAACCATTTGCTTTGAAAACCCTTTTCCCATACGACCCTCCAGGGATGTATGAAGTGATTTCAAGGTCCCTAAGGAGGCACTTCATGTTGTGTTGCTTAGCCTTATGCTTCTTCTCATAGGCATGCTAATGGCAATTGTTTCTTTATATATCCATGGTAAAGTGGGACCCTTAGTGGATCACTCCACAACATCGCCTCACCACGCCATTGCCAATGCCTTCCCTTCCCTAAGGGTGGGTATTAGTTATGTAAGTCCTAGGGGTGTGGATTGAACCTTTCTCGTCTGAGATGTAGGACATTAAACTTCAAAGTTCCATTGTCCTTATAACATGATGTTAAACTGTTGCCTTTACCCATGAAATACACGCGGGGCACCCCATCTCGGGCATTCTCCATGCCCACTCATCTTCATGGGAGTGAGATCTTACTCACATGGAATGAGATCATTTTTGATGGAGTGATGTCTGTCCACGGGGAATAGAAACCATCTTGGTGTAAGCCCCAAGCCTTTCTTGCAGGAGGTATCATCCCTGATCCTCCTATATTCTTCAGTTCCAAAGACCAGAGGAGAGATGAGCATAGGGACCTTCGTTACCCTGTCCCTCTCTCTCTGGGATTTTTTACCATCGGGCCTCCATCCTAAAGTAAATCCTAATCTCCATCTCCCTGGGCTGTTAACCATGTGTAATACTTTGTTTCCACTTTGGGCCACTAACCACATGTAATCCCCACTCCAATTTCTAGGGACTCACCTTTCATGGATTTATCATTAGGTCTTTGCTACCTATTGTTTCTCACATTGAGCATGAATCATGTGGGGTTAGAGTGAACATTGACCATGGCATCCTTCCTGGTCCACCTTAGCATGTAAGCCCCAAACCATACCATACTACATGGAATTTGATCCTTGTCTCCTAGGCATGGCACATAGGAAGTCTCCCTAAGGTTCAAGCCCAAAAACTACTTTTCCCAACCTCTTCACGTCGGTTCAGTCATCCCACATGACGTCAAATTGCATCTATCATACCGAACTACGTAGGATTTGGTCATTGTATCCTAGGAAAGGTGCGTAGGAATCCTCCCAGAGATTCAAGACGAACTCCTACTTGTCCCAACCTCATTCACGTCGGTTCACCAGTCCCACATGACATTAAAATGTATCCAACATCCTAAACTAAGTTGACTTCAATCCTTGTCTCCTAGTAAAGGTACATAGGAAGCCTCCCTGAGGTTCAAGAATAACACCCATTAGTCTCGACCACTCCACTCCAGTTCACCCGTCCGGTACAATGTTATAATGTATTCACCATTTTCGTCCAGTATTACAATAAATTTTATACTTTCGAACTATGTGGGGTTTGATCCTTTTCCCCTAGGCAAGGTATGTAGGAAGCCTCCCCGAGGTCAAATCACAATGAATGACAAGCAGTTGTGTTTCCCAATTGATGGTAATCCATTTTTCCCCAATCAATTGTATATCATCATCAATCCCAATCGACGGTAATCCGTTGTGTTTCTCAATTGACGGTAAGCAACTGTGTTCCCTAATCGATGGTAAGCCATCATCAAGCCCAATCATCGGTAATCTGTTATATTCCCCAACTAGCGGTAAGCCGTTGGAACCCCAATTGATGGTAATCTGTTGTGTTTCCCAATCGAATGTAAGCCATTGAATTCCCCAATCGACGGTAAGCCATTGTGATTCCAAATCAGTGATAATCCATTAGAACCCTAGACAACTGTAAGCCATTGTATCCCCATCCAGTACTAATTTGTTATAGTCCCCTTCATTGGGACCCACATCTCTAGTCCATCCCCATGGTGTCAGATGAACCTGAGATGCTAACCACGCGTAATCCCCGGTATATCGTCGGGTCGCTGTCTTCTGCGAGCACCCCAATTCTATACCGCCATCCTGAACTATGTGGACTTTGATTCCCTAACATGGGGATACATAGGAAGCCTACTTGAGGTTCAATACCATCACTCATGTCTCATCGTGGTCTCTCCCTTGAGGCTATGTGTTTCAGGAAGGTCATGCCGCAACCTGAAGGTTCTACTTTCTTTGGGTCCCATCCTTGCATCCATTCTCACAGGCCACCTCCTTAGGTGTCCCATTTCCCCCCAAACTACGTGGACTTTGATTCCTTGCCAGAGGGATATGTAGGAGGTCTCTTCGAAACTTAAACCCAACATCATTATCGTCCTCACATCAGTTCCATATCATTCTCCATCCACTCAACAATCCATATCCATCTTGATTCTTACCCAGAACGACACATATCGGTGAGATCATGTCACCCACTTTCTCACTGCTCTTAACAGTAATCGGGTAACTAACCATGTGTTAGACCCATAATCCATGTTTCTTCCTGGGGTTTCACCCATCTAATCCACTCCCATCAGTGTTATGATCAGTCTGATCTTTCTCTGCTAGACGTTAAACTCACGGCATACCCTGTGTTAAACATGGGAAGTTGATGAAAACCTTAGAGGCATTCCTATGGCATAAAATTCACCAAATTCTACATGTGATACCTCAGGCTTCCTCACCCTCAAGATTCCCTATAATAAGGGGAAGAAACCCAGACGCATTAGTGTTCCAATGTCCAGACATGCCAGCGATGTCCAACGTGACTACTCCCCCGACCGAAGGTTGCTGACCTGGATGAACCCCTTGGGATGTCCTGATAGATGAAACGTAATTAACCGGCATCAATGAAGACATGGCACTGGGAAGAGGTTCACGAACAACGCATTAAGTTTACGAGGGAGACTCAGAATATGCAACGAGTTCTGAGGAGGAATCCATGGAAGGAGGAACTGACATCCCATCATCCTGTTTCGATTAAAGAGAAAACATCCCTGAATAAGCGACAGATGTTTCTCTCCTTTGGAAAGCGGGAATGCGGGGAAACAATTAGCGTTTACTCATCTGAGAGATGGATACACACCCCGATGAAAGTGTCAGAAATAGAAAAGGTGAACATGACATGAAATGATTCTCCTCAATGTGGAAATTAGTAGCATTTGAGATGTTAGTGGATTAGCGAATCACCAGATCCATGTATCTGGCTCCAGGTCCTGCCAAGAAAATAGTGGACTTGGCATGAAACTACCCAGAAATTGGGGTAGTTGAATGTTAGAAATATCGCTCTATGATGTTGTCAGTGTGGATCCTTATTACCAACCATGGAAGAAAGAATGGAGTTGGGACACTGGACGTCACTTTACTTCTTTCAACACTAATGGTTAAATCTCCCTGCTTCATAGGACCCAAGTTGTCATGACAGGAAACCAATCACCACCCACCCACTGACAAAGGGGTAGGGGAAATGTCAACGCAACAATCCTTCTTGGCCTCATCTCTCCCATGATAACCTCTATGTCCATGGCTAATGGGTGCCCACACCCCATCTCCCCATCTAAATTCATTCAGATAAGGGTAATTAACGATCTCGTTTGATGATATGAGGAGGAGGGGATTATCCCAACCTGGGATATGGCTCAAAAATACCTAGAGGCTTCTGCGACTCTTCACCACTGTTTCACCCAAGGGCCGCACATGAAGCCACTACTCCCCACTCCGATGTATAATAATTTCGGGAGCCTCTCCTTGGAATGCTTTGATGACTCCCTCTCCTATGCCAATGAGGTGAGGGATGTCCAGGCTAGAACAGCCAGAATCCCATTATAGGGTCTCCCAAGGAGGGATCCCAATAGGCCGCCTCAACACTTCCACCTTGACCCATGGGCTGAGGAGCAGGTGAGCTATGCACCTACACCGCCGGCCCCAACCCAGTTAATCCAATGCCAACATTGGGCGCAAGCTAAAGAGGATGCCCACTGAGGGGCGTCAGCATCAACGAATATTGTGTCCCATTCCACCACTGATGCATACCATCATTCCCCTATTTATGCCGAGTGGGGACACTCATAAGGCCACCCAGTTCGAGGCCCTAACCACCCCATAGGCAGGTTGGGTCAACTCTCCTGGTCACCGAAACAGGTGGCGTTCATCACGGGTCAACCTGAGGCAATGACATCCAGTACGGAGGTACTCCCTGTACCATCACCAATGAGACTGAGGGTCCTCCCCACTACCAATCTCAACGTGGTGTTCCTCTCCATGCCACCTTGAATCTGAGTAAAGGTCCTCCTTATTGTATTGACACTCAGTACGAAAGCCTCTTTCACACCCATGAACTTAGGTATGGAGTCATCCATCCTATCACAGGTCTTTGATATGAATATGCTCCTCGTCCGGTCAACCATCAATGTGAGGGTATTCCCCTTGTTCTTAAAACAACTGAAGAAGGCCCTCCTCCTCCAAGAAATCAGCGAAGTGGAGGTTTTTCTAACTTCATGGGAACCTAACACAGAGGTCCTACCCATGTCTAGCTCAACTGGTACGAGGACCCTCCTCGTACTGACAGTGCCAAAGGAAACAAGCATGGAGGCCCTACCCATGCTCCCACCAGCTCCAGTAAAGGTCCTACCCACTCCATCACTTCCCACATAGATTCCTTTTACACGTCAACCACTAGACATGGAGTTCATCCCCATATCCCCTTTGACATTTTTTCAGGTGCTCTTTACACCCTAGCTCATTCAGGAGGGCGTCCTCTCCACCCCAACATCAATTCGGCCGAAGTTACATATTGAGTAAAAAATCTACCCTATCCCAAAGATCCATCTTAGAGCAGGAAGATAGGTCGCCGAATCCACAAAAAGAATGCGGAGAAGATTTAGACCACAATCAAACCAGTATGCTTCTTATATTCTTAGGTAGAATGCGATTCGACAATGGAACCCTCACCTCAATCCTCTATGTCGAAAGTTGGGGAAGGAACAAGGTGTATTAGCCTCATCCTTTTGGAATGTGAGGTCCATTGGATTCCCAACTCCATCCATACATATATCTAGGAGGAGGAATATTTGGCCCCATTCATAGGTCCTAGCCATGCAATCCTCCCTATCATCAATAGGGTCATTCTCTACCTCAACTAGAGATCATGAAGAGTTATTCTGGGGACCGATAAAGAATAGAAAATAGCATGGCCCACCATCAGTGACCACATCCCCTATGCCAGAATCCATGGTAGCCAGCCCATCTTACTAAGATGTATTGGCTCAGTCATCACATTCGTCCCAGGACAACCCAAGATGTGGCGGCTTGCCAGCTCATTTTCCATATTCTCCACCGGTCGGTCTACCGTCTCAGCGGTCTACATCAGTGCCGTTACCGGTCCTAAAACAGCCTCCAGTTGATGAGTGGGAAAACCAAGGGCTAGATTCCAAGTTCGAGCCCAGGGGATTTTGGGACATCCTTGCAGTGGATCATTTCCCTAAGATGTTTTGACCAATTGCAACCTCAAACTTTAGTGTGTCGGAATCACTTACCTAGGAGGAAGTTGCATGCTTTTGCCAAACCCTATGGGCGACACACTTCCACCACTATTATCAGTGAGTGGATTACCCCAAGAGTTAGGAACACTTTGAAGATATTGAATAGCAATGCGGTATGGTTGACTTGGTTGCGCTCCTTATGGCACAGTCCCCTGAGTTTCCCGGTCGCCACCGGATCCTCCAGCAACGACGCATTAATAGATTTTAAAGTGCTATATAGGACTATCAAGGAGTATTCCCCCCTCATTCAGGTCCATGGTTGGGGGCAGTATGCTACCCTCCATTTCAGTTCTATCTAGCGCCAACCTGACTTTCTAGGTGATATCGAGGATATGACTCTAGGTAGTGTTGTAGTCTACATGGTCGATCTATTAGAGGAAGAGACGAAGACATAGCTCCTTGGAGAGAAATTACCCCACGGGGGAGTTCCAAACCTATTGGATCCATTGATAAGGGTTACTCACCAATAGATAAGTCTACTGGGTCTCCCCGTGGTCACCGAGTCTTTAGTCCTCAACTGGAATCCCAATAAGGGAAAAGAGAATATTGGGGATGTCAAACCCTCTGACCCATCTGGCTTAGTGCAGAAGACAGAAGATGATCCCAAAAAAGATGTGCTACACCAATAGCTCATGGAGAAAAGGAATATGGTCGATGAACTCCTTACTGAACGCACTATGGAGCAATGACCAGACTGTGGTGATCCTCAGCCGTGGCAGTAGGGGCAGGTACAAATTCCCCCCAGTGAGTTTCCTCTGGGTGACCCTAACCATCCTGCCCACATAGACATGACAGAAGTCGGAGATTATGGAAGGAGGGTGTAGTATGTGCCACCAAATCCACCTGAGCAACATGATAATCCTCGGTACCTAGCTCAGGTTCCCCCATCCCCTCTAAAGGTCATTCCAACAACCACTCCATGAGCGTTTGGGATTTCTTATCATGTTGAAGAACCTTCCAATGCATTGGTGGTTAGGGACACTCGTCAAGATAAAAATACCCACCCAGATGATCTGATGGAGGTTCACATTGCTCACCTCGAGGCATTGGAAACTCAAAAGGTGGAAATCCCACGTGATGGAAAGCCATATCTGGCATGGGTCGATGATATGACATCACCCCCAAGTTTTAGAAATCCCACCTTCTCCCCCATTAATGGGACGGGTGTCCTTCTGCAGCATCTATCCCACTTTATCTCAAGGTGCAGACCCATGCTGGGAACTCCAGCGCAGTAAGAGGATGCCAAACTCTGGGGTTTGGTATAGACATTGGAAGGACCTGTGTTTTTCTGGTACAACCAACTACCCATTAGGTCGGTCACTGGATAGGAAGATCTATGTAGATAGTTTCTTTACCAGTTAATCTCTACCACCCAGAAGAAGATTATTGAAAACCTCTTTAAGTGGAAACAGAGGACTGAAGAGCGCGTCACTGAATTTGTCTCCCTGTGGAAAGGCCTCACCTAATCCTTGGATATGTCACTAACTTGGTGATATCTATTGGCAATGTGTGTGGGGAATGTCAAAACCGAACTGGTCCCCTCTATCATTACTGAAAATTACCCCGAGGTATTTCGAGACTTCTCTGATAAGGCACCATGTCTAGAGGAATCCTTACACCAGGCCAAGTAGGCACACCCATTGCCCCCTACAATTCCTATGAGAAGAGATGCTAAGGCTGAGCCCACCGTGATAGCATAGATAGATCCCCCAAGGAAAGTGAAGTTATTACTAGTGGAGTCACCTCCATAGCCTCATAGAGGCCTGCCACCTCAGGTGAAGCCTCCAACCCAGCAAGGATCACCCCAGAATTAGCAAGTTCCTCAGTATAACATGCCTCCACCACCTAGGCATGATAACCCGGTTCTACCTCCATGACAGGCTCCCCCAGCCCCTCGATAGGGCCAGGCTCCTTGACCCCCTTATCGGATAGGAGAAACCGAACCTACTCATTCAATGAGGCTCAGGTCCCTGGTTATTTCCAAAGTGCCTTCAAACATGGACTTCTACGGTTTCTTGAATGCAGGAGGCTCGAAGAGGCAGGTATCACTAATCGCCCCAATTACTTCTCCTATCACTAGATCCTGGGGAACACCCTCAAACAATGATATGTGTTTAAAGACTAGCTTCAAGACCAGGTTGATACCAACATAGTCAGGTTAGGCCCAACTCCAACACATGTATCATTATAGTTAAAATGTCAGACAATGGTAGTGACAACAAAGGTGAGTTGCATCAGGTTCCTAACCGCGGGTCCGAAAAGTATAACAACTGGATGGATTGTAAGGAAATATCCTATGCCCATGGTATTATCCGTGTATGTATGAATCTAACTGAGATTTCAGAGGACTCTACGTCACCTGCAGCTGCTACTTCTGCATCGACGTCTTATCCTCCCTCTTCTCAGAAGAGAAGGCATCAACGATGCAAGGGAAAATAAATCCCCCCACCAATGTCGTTGTCATCCTGTACTCTCGTCAACTTCATGACCCTAGAGATGGTTATTCCCCCCAGAATCTGTCAAGTAGTGGAGGATTATTCAAGCAATGATCAAGGGTACACTTTGGTTAATATCGTGGAGCCAGTAAACCCCCATATGATTCATGATGACGAGGAGCGCCAGATGGATCCTCCCAACCTTCCCAGCCGTCGCCAGCGTCGATTGAGGTGTGGCTATATGGGCCATCAGAGTGCCTCGGTTAGGTATTCCATCTAGGATATACATGCCACTGAAACTAGACAGTAGGCCCAAAGTAGAGCTCAAAATGAACAACCTTTTAATTTGGTGTCACCAAGTCCTCCTTTGTTGCCGTTTGTGTTACTTGATCAGGAAGAGATGCCTTGATGGTGCCGTGATCATCCATGATCTATTACGGAACAACCCCAGTCATCTAGCCCACATCTGGTAGTCACTACACAAGATTTGACTAGAGAAAATCAGTACATTCGTAGGACAAGTCAGCCACTGATTTAGCCAGAAGGGACCATCATACCCCCTGCTACAGAACGAACTCTTGTAAGCAGATGTTCATTCTTAGAACAGATGTATGATATCCTTAAGCATCTTTCCAGTATTCCTGCAAGGCTCTCTATACATGAGGTTATTCTCCTGTCGGTGGATACGCATTAAGACCTCACCAAATATTTAATAATCTCCCTTCAGCTTGAGATGGAGGTAGCAGTTATGGAAGCCTTCCATGCTGACGCAGTCAAGCATGATGAATGTTAGGACATTATCTCTTTCTCTGGAGAAGATGAAGGCTCTCCCATACAGGGGCACATCTTCCAACTGTAAATCACCAAACACTTCAATGGCGTGGAGGTTCTTCTCTATCTTATCGACACAGGCTCTGGGATTAACCTAATACCGACCCAAAAAAATTGAAAATGGGGTTGTACGAGGATGATTTGAGTCCCTCTGACCTAAAAATCCCAGGTTATGATAGGATAAGACATACACTAGTTAGTAAGATCCTCTTGAAGACCCAGTTTAGTGGCTTGGTGTCTAGCATCGAGTTCATGGTTGTCTCCCAGGACACTGTCTATACTGCGCTAATGGGTAGGCCTTGGCCCCACCTTCATGAAACAGTTCCTTAATCATATCACCAATGTCTTAAGTACTCCCTTAATGTTCGAGTGGGAATACTACAAGGTCTCGCATCTCCATTTTCCTCTTGTGAAGACTGCTACTTAGATGCCGACTATTACAAGATCAAGGAAAAATAGATTCAGGTTGACGAGGTTGAACACACTATGGCTGAAACTGACCCATGGATAGACCTGAATGATGCCTAGATTTTTCAGATCCACCAATTGGAGGCTACGACCCTAGATCTGGGAAAATGTTTTTATTTTGTTTCTGGAACATGGGGGAAGAACATGCCAAGGTATAGGGGATGCTGAAAGATCGCCTCATATTTCTACATGAATCAGGCTCAGGTGATCCCAGAGCCCCCTACTCCTTTAAGGAATCAGGTCATCTGCCCCAGGGAAATGTATATACGTCATACTTACTTGTTTATCTAGGTTGGGATAAATTGAATCAAGATAAAGTGCCACTATTTCTTTGATATCATCAAGTGTGTCCCCTTAGGCTAAATACCAAATGGGATCATATCGACAGCTTTCATCGCTATGGTTTCAGTAACGCTGGAGTCCCCCGATACAGTGTCTACTACCACTCAGGCTAGAACCAGCTTCCCATCAGGATCTGTTGACTCAGAGGAATCTACTCCCACCACGGTTACCTCTTATATAAGTGAATAATATGATTTGGAAGATGCACCTTTGGCTTTTGAAGGGGGAATCTTTACCATGGTTGATGAGTTGGTACAAGTGAACCTCAGTAGCGAGACGAATCCAAAACCCACAAAGATCAGTTCTTCTATTCTCATCAAAGAGAAAAAATAGTACATGGACTTCTTGAGGAAACATAATTATGTATTTTACTAGAGTTATGATGAGATTCTAGGACTAGATTCTCAAGTTTCTGTCCACTTCCTCGATTTCCCAGCAAATCATTGTGGGTTCAAATAGCCTCCTAGAAAGATGCACCCTTCTCACGGTGTCATGGTTGAGGACGAAGTCAATAAGCTCATCAAATCCAATTTTTCAAGGAGGTTGAGTACCCCATATGTTTAGCCAACATTGTTCCCATCAGGAATAAGAATAGACAGATCAGGTTCTGCATCAATTTTCGGGATCTCAACCATCACTATCCGAAGGATGAATTTACTATTCATGTGACAGAGTTTTTGATTGATGGCACTGCTGGGTTACAAGACCTATCCTTCCTTGATGGGTATTAGGGGTATAACCAAATACGAATGGCCCCCAAGGAGGAAGAGTCTACAGTCTTCAGGGTACCACAAGGTACTTTTTTCTACCAGGTAATGCCCTTCGGTCTAAAGAATCCAGGTGCTACCTATCAGCATTCCATGCACTGCAAATTTAAGCCGATCCTCAGGACATTGGTGGAATTCTACGAGGATGATTTGGTGGTCAAATATCACAAGAATCAGGACCATATCAAAGACCTTGAGAAAGTGTTCGTATTCCCCCATTCTCACCATATGAAGATGAAACCATTGGAGCGTGCCTTTGGGGTCACCTATAGAAAGTTTCTCAGATTTGTTGTCAGATATAGAGGCATCAAGATCAATCCAGAGAAGATTAATTCCATATTTCAGATGTCTCCTCTTAGAAGAATTTGGGAGTTGCACGGAGTTCAAGGAAACTTAGCCTAAATATGTTTATTCATCGTGAATTTGGCTGGAAAGTGTAATCCATTTTCTCAGGTCATGAAAAAAAGGCATTGTGTATCAGTGGGATGAGGAATGTCAGACTTCTTTTGAGGAAATAAAGCATTACCTATTACATCCTCTGGTCCTGATGCCACCCATTTCCGGAAAGCCATTGGTCCTTTACGTGACCACCCTGGAATGATCTCTCGGTGCCCTTCATGCCCAGAAGAACAAAGAGGGAATGGAGAACAACATGTACTATCTCAGCCGCATGCTTATTGATAATGATACCAGATAGTCCTCCATCGAGAAGAGATGCCTTGCGTTGGTATTCTAAGTACATAAATTGCGAAATTAATTGCATCACCATGAGATACAACTAGTGTCCCAAGTGGATCTGCTGAAGTACATCTTGAACCACCCCATGTTGATAGACCATCTAGCTTGATGGGTAGTAATCCTCCAGTAGTTCGACATCAGGTTCGTCTCCCATAAGGCTATTAAGGGGAAAGCATTGGCAGAATTCCTTGCCACCCATCCAACTCCCAAGGACCAGTCTCTGGATCTTGATTTCCTTTGATGAGTCAATCCTCTCAGTGGACCAAGTCGTTTAATGTTGGAAAATTCACTTTGATGGTGCTTCCCAAAGTCCTACTGATCAATGACTCAATGACCCCAAACTCAACAGAGTGGGCCTTGATATCGTCTTCATCACTCCATCACAATCCATTCTTCCATATTCATTCCTATTTTCAAAAGGTTGTACCACAAATGAGGCATAGTATCAGGCTCTCTTCACGGGTCTTGAGCTGGCCCTCCAGATTGATGTTTCCCACTTTCAGGTGAAAGATGACTCTAAACTAGTGATCAAGTAGATCAACGATGACTATGTCATCAAGAATCCAGAGCTCGTACCACTGTTGGATGTACCTTCCAGCTGATGGCCCAGTTCCAATATCGACCATAAGTTACCCATGTCTCTCAATCCTAGAACGGTCGAGTCACTACATTGTCCAGCCTTACAGCATCTTTTGAGGACCCTAATCAGGATGATTTGATTACCCACGTGGTACACTGGAGAGTTATTTCTCCTGTCACTCTAGATAAAGTTGATAACCCGTAGGTAATCCACCTTAATACCAGTGCCTCCACGTCAGAACCCCCAGGCCCCCCTGATGTATTTCTATAAGTGAATCCTAACTAGAGGACCCCATTTATCAAGTACCTCCAACACAGTAATTCTCCTGACATATCAAATCGAGCACAAGCGAATTTGGTGTCACGCATTATAGTTTACCCTCTATAGTAACCCCGATCTTGAGAAAACCCTCTACAAGTGCAGGTTTGATGGGGTTCTCCTCCATTGCATTAAAAAAGGTGAGATTTCTTAGGTCATACAGGAGGTTCATGCCGGTTCCTGTGGGGCTCAGCAAACCGGGCTGAAACTATCTCACTAGATCTGAAGGTTGGGGTATTTTTGGCCCTCCACGATCCGTGACTGTATTGAGTTTTCCAAGAGATTTCGTGCATTACAAAATCAATCTAACTTTGTGCATCAGCCATCAGAGCCTCTCCATACTACCAAATACTCTTGGCCATTTTCAGTCTGGGGACTCGATGTTGTGGGACCATATCCACCGGTGACAGCTCACCAGTGCAAGTTTATCCAAACCTCTATGGATTTCTTTTCCAAGTGGGAAGAGGTAATTCCAATCAAGGAGGCCAAGTCCCGTTCTATTGTTGAATTTGTGAGCTCCAATATAATCTACCGATTTGGAGTCCCTCATGTCATCCTCACTGATAATGACATCAACTTCCGGGAAGTCGAGTTGAAGAAATTGTACGCCAAGTACAACATCCATTCTATCCATACCTCCTACTATCACGCGCAGGCAAATGGGAATATCGAGGATTTCAACAAAACCCTCTCTAACATCCTGTAGAAAATGGTTGGTAGGAACAAGAAGAGTTGGCCAGATAAGCTCCCCAACTCACTCTGGGCCTATCAGATGACGAATTGCAATTCCACCAAGGTGACCCCATACTCCCTGGTGTACGGAACGAAGGTTTTCCTACCCATTGAGATTTAATTTCCTTCATTACACACAAATTTCTTTGATCAATAAGCACCAGATAAGGTAGTTGAAGTCCATCTGGAAGAATTGGAAGCACTCGATGAGAACATGGTTTGTTCCCTGCACAATCTAAAAAGGTATCAGAACAAGATAACCAGAGCTTTAAACAAGAGAGTTAAACTACTCTATTTCTTTCAAGGTGACCTGGTTTTGGCCCTAGAAACATCAATTATACCTGGTAGGAAACCACCCAAGCTGGAGCCCAAATGGGAAGGATTTTTTCTGGTGGTCACATAAATATGTGGGATGAATTATATAAGGGTTCTATGAGTTTTAAAAAACTCTTAAAAGTGAAACAAACATATGGATGATATAGTGGACTATCATATGAAATATGTTATACATTATCTTGTGTGTAGAGAACCAACCCATGTCAACCCGGCACATTACCCAAGTCATCCCAGCAGAAGGCCCGAGGTGTGTTCTCGATTTCTTTGGGTTGGTGATAAGCACTTGTGTATCAATATAGTAAATAAGGGGAATTATTTAACCTTGAACATCAATAAGACATGTCTCATGTACCAAAGGTTATATATATAATTATAAACCCAAAATATATTATAAAGAAAAAGTCAAAAGAAACAAGAAAATATGAGATATAATATGAAAAAATTCCAATGGTCTAAAACAAATGAAAAAACATAAACCAAGAGTATATCACTATGTGACTATCGGTCACCACCATCCCAAGCCACCTGAAGATGATGTTGACTAGGAGGATCCCCCAGACTACATGATACCCTTCCATATACCTGATCCCTACAAAACCAAGCCTACATATTCCCAAAGTCATATGTAGGGTGTGAGGAAACACCCAATAGGATATAAACATGAATCTATTCAAATTATTTCACTAGGAAACCATCGATTCTAGCTTTAAAACAAAACTAGTTTCATAGAGTAGTACATATGGAACCACATTTTCATAAAACATCCCTTTTATTTTACTTTTTTAAAAAATACATATTCTAAGCCTTAAGAACATGGACGTAAAATTAGTTTAATTAAATAAAAGGAAATATATAAGAAACCCATGAATTTTAAAAATAATTGGGAAAGTAAAGAACAAGAATCCATTTAATGTTTACTAACAATACATAAATGGTTCATAAGATGAAGTCTATGATAACGAGAAATCCAAGGAACTCTAACTGACCGAGTGAATCATGGGACTCTACAAAGACACATATTCTAAGGTATTAAACAAGTTCCAAAGTCTAATATTACATTTAAGATAATCCAATCCCAACATTATTCAAATTATCTTTGTTTCATTTTATTGAAACATTAAAATTCATAAAAACTATTTTCAATGAAAACCCCCTTAACACATTTCACGTTTCCACCAAAGATCAAGTCAGAACCATGTATTTTAATTTAGAATTTAAAAAAAATCAAACCCATAATTTTAATTTCATAATAATATTCAATTATGCCATGGGAAATAATCCATTGGATAGATACACCTACCTCACCAATAAAGGAAACATCAATGCCTTTGAATTAAATTATGGGAAATGAATCGATCTGATCCTCAAAATACTATATCTATGAATAACATCATTAAATCCCCAGAAAACCTTCTAGATCCAATAATCACACCCTATTAGGGTTCCAATAAATCAAGTGGAAGAGGGATCAAGGATAGATCCAGAGAATAAAGGAGAAATCAAGAGCAAATAAAAAACTCATATTGAAGAGATCTATCCAATTTGATCTATAATCACTAAGGAATCAACGGGAGAGTCCTTTGGAGAGTCAAAGATGGGTTGGTTATAGATAATGAGAGATTAAGGAGGGATTAGACTTAAAAATGGTCAAGGGCATCAGGGTAATTTTACATTTTTTGAAATTCATATGGGGCTCATGGTTAGGATGCATAGTTATAAAAACTATGGGCTAACTATGTGGATGCTAATATCCCTTGAAAACCAAAGCAGACCATTACTTGGGAATAATAGTATGGTTATAAAAACTGTTCATAATCCATGTGATAATATTTGGACCAAAATCCTTCATCTGAATGGTTTTCCTGGTGATTCACATTGTTATAAAAAACATACAAATTTCTATTAGAAACTAAAAATCCATATCATATAATTACCATAGGGTTATCACTAACCATGCACCTAGACATATTACCTGTGTTCTTTGAATTTCACCCCATGGATCCTAGACACTCTTTTCATCAAATAAGGGATAATAAAAGGCTCTATAAGAAGACATACCTGTGGCCCAGATGGAATCACATTGTGCATGGTTTTTGTTAATGTTCTTATAAGAGTATAAGAATATAAGATAAATGATACTATACAAACATTTATCTCTGCTTTATCATTATTTCACATTTGTTTCATATGTGTGTGTATATATATATCATGAAGTGAAATAATAATTGACCTCCAAAAGTGTGACTTTGAGTTATCCCTTATTGATGTAAATCATGGATTATTATCAGTTGTGACAAAATGTTAAGGTTAACATGAGTATGATTCTTGAATCATGATATAGAATATTCTCATGAGGCATAAAATGTGTTTTGTGAGTTAAATTAATTGAAACGTACTCTGTTTAGAGTTTTATATAAAATGAATCTTGAGTGATAAGGGTGCATAGTTCATATTTGGAGTCCCTAATACCTGAGGTTGGCGAGATACCTAGAATGAAAACAATCAAACCATGGTACCTTTATTACAAAAGACTTGAGGCTTAGCTAATTAGGGGTGGTTATGAAACACCCACTAATTTTAGTATGAATTTACCTTTACATAAATCTGGTGTGCTCTATAACATCCTAGATTGGTTCACTCCATAGTTAATGGACTATTTCACCACATGAACCCATGCACATCTCTCTATATTTGAGAGGCTTCCGACTTGTAGTAAGGGTCTAGGGTGTTATAGTGGGAAGACTATACCTTCACATTAGAGTTAAATAATAATATAAATAACCAAAATAAATCCACCATAATAATTAGGCTACACAAAATAAATAAAATATAAATTATATAACAATTAATATAAGAGAATATAATCATATAAACACATGGACATACAACTTTATTGGTCACCCACTAGGATAAAAAATAATAATAAATAAAATGAAAGGGAACCACTACCATCCCTGAGCCTCATCACATCCTAGTCTCAAATCCCATATGAGTTATCCTACCCTATCTTATAATAGGAGGCCTCTGTCCTACCTAAACTTAGGATCCATGAAGTCTAATTGGGTACCCAAGTGTCATGGCTTCCTGAGAAGGGTGTGAGTACAACTTATTAAAGAACCACTAATGATTTCCTATACCTAATCAGTAAAGTATTTTATGAACATGTGATATTCTTAGTTTAATAAAACATATAATTAGAAAGAGTAAACAAAGAACCACTGTTAATCCTCAAGTTCTAAGTTGACATCTGAGATCGAATATATGCACTTCAACCAGTGCCAGAGTGTCTATGAGAATATGACATAATATTTTCGAAAAGTATCAGGCTCAATATTTGGATATAAGAAAATTGCCTAAATATTCCATATAGACCCAAAAGATAAATCCTAGGTATTAACCTAGTAATTTTATGAGTAATAAGTGTAAGCAATGATTCCTAGTATAAATCCTAGGAAATCTAGTAATATAAATCCCAAGGATGATTCCTAGAAGGTAATACTAGGAAATCCATCATATCAGGCATAAGTTTAATCCCTAGGAGGTAATACTAGGTCATCATTGTATCAGGAATAAACTGATTTCTAGAAGTTAATCCTAGGAAATCCACTGCATCAGGAATAATACAATTCTTGGGAAGTAATCCTAGGAAATATAGTATCAGGTATAAGGTCAAATCTTAGGAGGAAATACTAGGAAATATATTATATGGAACAAGGAAAATTCCTAGGAGGTAATCTTAGGAATTCCTCATATGAGGAATAAGTTGATTCCTAGGAGGAAATATTAGGTAATATATTATATCAGGTATAATAAAATTCCTTGGAAGTGATAATAAGAAATCCAGATAGACCCAAAGGATGTATCCCATGTGACATCCTGAGAATTCATTCATAGTTGTCGAGGGTAGTGTGTCCCTCTCATAATATCTCACATGATAATTATTATAGCCATATCAGGCTCACACCATTGATTTGGGTTCTAATGTGACACCTATAATCATCAATACCCATTCCCACACTAACCCTCACTAGGGTAAACATATCTCTAGGGAACCCACCAAGGTCCCCTAAGTCTCATTGTAACACTGCACCATATATTAGATCTTCAATCACAGTATCAAATCTCGGTCCAATCCCATCACTTAGAGGGAATGACACCCCTCGACGTCTTTATTATCAAATTATAGTATCATTGTCCATCTAGGGTAACCCCCCCCCCCCAGCACCACTCTAGAGAGATGGCATAACACCCATCTCACTTCCCAAGGTCATCCCAATTCGATACTCATGAACCCAACCTATCTATAATCCTTCCCAAGGCATATCTACCCAAAAATATCACATACTAGAGGGACAGGAACCCACACCCCACTCTTCAATCAACCAGACTAAATGATTATAAGGTGACTCATGATTATGAATGGCCTACTCACTCTAATTATTCTCAATCCACCACTTTTCCCTACAAGGAAGTATCTAAGGTCACCTATACAAAGGCCTACTAGATCCTGTTCAATTTATTTAATCCATATCCTTCTAGGGTTCATATGTCTCAATGCACATAACTATAATTAATCTCTTATCCATCAGTGGAAGAGGAATCAACTAAGGTTCAAGGGAATATCTTGGCCCATGTCACTTGTATTTTTCTCATAGTCATTTAATTTTAAATGAAATAATTTATTTAAAAAATGGGTTGATTGACCATAGTGGAGAGACCACATACTACAAGCCACATAAAAAAACGAATTTACTAAGGGAGATATCTAGGGACCACCTATTTCATTTATAGAGTTATTTTATTTAAATAAAAACATAGAAACTCTCACTCAAGCTCATCCAAGCCTCATATCATCTTACATCACTTCCTAATCACTTATGTCATGACCCTCTCCCTCCATAGGTACCCCTCCTCGGCTGGCAATGAAGGAAGAGATATAATGACTCCCTTGAGTCTTAACTTTAGTAAGACCTAGGTATGTGACTAGTATCTAGGGTCTGAGAATATCACATATGGAAGGAATTACCCTTAATTATATTATTAAGATTATAAGATAGGAAAAATAACCACCAAACAACTCTATCACATAAAGGAAAAGATATCCAAAATAACCGAATAATGCACGTATAGTGTAAAAAAATACAAGTAAAGTCTTAAAATAAAAAAACAAAAGAAAGATTAAGGTAGAGACTCAAGAAAAACTCTGATTTCTAGGATAGTAATTTTCATATTTGTCTCCGTATGACTCTTAGAATCCTGAAAAACAATTTTTATATTTGTAGGGTGTCCATAAAATGTATACTCATTAAGATCATACCCAAGGTCTCCCATGAACATATTAAAAGAGTATACTAATTCACCCATGAGAAACATGTAGAACCAATGACACCTAAATAGTTCAACTAACCAATATCATCTTCACCATGACACACTCAACGAATAACACATCGAAATATAGTAACATAATAAGAAGGATATTGATAAAGGTATCCCCACACTACTTTCCCATTGATTTTATTATCTCACACACCAATTTCATTCATCTTGGAACTACCCTAATTTCCATAATAACCATACCTAAAGACACCTAGGAAACTTCATCACATCCTACTTGAAGACTCCCATGCCACCACATCACATCATTCCCGAAGAAAGATAGGAAAATATTTCTCACAACAACCATTACCATAACCAGAATAGTAGGGTATCATGAACATGAAAGACATCAACCTCATTCCCTCATCCTACCATGAACGACCCCCATTATGAACCACCTTATCCTCTCATCAACATCGTCACATGTTTAATTGTTTTACTTTTGGTCATCAAATCCTATGTGTAAGAGCCTCGCCTAGAAGAGAGAGCGAAGAATAGGGGATATATAGCCATTGATCCTCACCATTATGGATGTTTAAGAAAACATATGGCACAAAAAACAATTGGGATTTCTTGTAAATACCTATCTTAGGTGGGGTTCATATAAAAATCACATAAAAGTAAAAGATAGATAAGATAACACATAATACTAACCTAGGGGTTCACAATAAGGGAACCAATATATCTCACAAAATTTCCATAAGGTCTCACAATATCCACTAATACCATTTTAATATTTAAATACAACACACCACATAAGAAATCCACACACACACAATCCACATTCTATCTTCCCTTTCAAAAGAATCCATTTCTATATTTTCCCATTACCAACCATATTTATTTAACAAACCCATTGATTTCATATTTAATTATATACCATTAATTTTCCACTACATACATTACTTTATTTTTCACAAATTAGTTTCCACTCATGTTCATTAATCATTACAACCCATTCCATTTCATTATCCATGTCAATATTTCAAGTTCATTCTATAGTTACTAGGAACCTACACAACACAACACATATCAATCCATCCACCTCCCAAAAATGAACCCCACATCATAACCACCACACATCTCAATAACCACACATCTCAATAACCACACATCCCAACCAACACACATTACAACTACAAAACATCACCACCAACACACATCACAAACACTATACATCACCACATTAGTTTTCAACAAGGATTCCATCAAAAATTATTTCATCATCTTCAAGGTTATTATTAAAAAATTCCAAAATTAGATGGGAAACCAATTTATTAGTTGAATATATATTCTTATCATTTTTCATATGTGGTGAGTTTAAATCAAACAATAATAGCGGGGTTCACAAATTCCAACTATCCTTAATAGCATCCAAATCAAAAGATAACTCATATTTGGAAAATAAAAAAGTAAGCCCAACTATATAAGTAAAATCACAATAACAAGTAAAAATCATTTGATTTCTCCCCTTCCCTACAATTTCAATTAATTCAGTTAATTATCTTCATTAAGATGATATATACAATCTACCAAAAGTAAGGAAAATGAATTATAACCCCACGTATACATCTAAATAAGGAGAGAAAAATTATCCCCTACCTCAAACAAATATCCAAGGAAGAACCACACAAGAATCTAGGATCATTTACCACCTATCCTGAAGAAATCACCACTAGATCCTATGAAAAGTAATACCTCATCAGAACCACCCAAAAAAGAGTAGAAATTCCATCAAAATAAACTCTTGGATAGAAAATATTGAGGATAAAGGGATAAAAAATAATAAAGTATTACCTTGATCCAAAAAATTCTCATATGAATGATCTACGATAAACCAAGGGGTTCAAAACACCCAGGGAGGAGACTGGAGAAGGGGAGGATGAGTAGGGGTTGGCCAAGAGTCAAGGGAAGTCCTAAAATTAGAAACAATGGGTAATAAAATATTCTATTTATAATGAAAACCAAATATCCTCACCATGACATATTGATATACCCAATACACCATGGTTACCCTTGGTTAACATACGATCTGAAGCTGCCATGCCCGATTCTCTTTTTTCTACCCAATTTAAAAATGTAATTTCACCACCACCATGACCTGAACCATGAAGTGGTCCAAGCCATGGTGGTTCATCCACCATTTTACATGACTAGACATCATGGAATGGAACTAGTTACCTATCCATTTTCCCTTCACTATGGACAAGGATACGATATGGTGAGATCAAGCTCTCAATTTCTCACAGGAAATCTCTTGAAGTGCCATGACATACACATGGTGAAAAAGTAGACCAAAAAAAAAACACTCAACACCACGTATTCCATAGGTAGTGGTCATACAATTCGTGTTATAAAAGATCACACCCAAACTAACATGGACATTACCAGAACCAGAAATGTTGTGGTGATCCTAAAAAGGCCAAACTACCTAATCAAGCCTCTAGATATTCATCGAACCCTCCTACAACATCTACAATCCTCAAGAGAACATAAAGGAAAGGTATAGAAGGTTTGGGACATTATAACTTATCTAAATCCATACCATTCAACTCATTTAATTAGAACAATTTATAATTAATTTAACAATTTAATTTAAATAGGTATAATTCCTAAACTCTCATAAGTATCATCTAATAACTGAAACCTCAAGAAACAAGGTATATTCTAAACTAGATACACACCTAAACCTGAGAAATTAAAAATCCCTAATTATCACACTGAATTTGACGACCAATTTAATCCAATATCGCAAAAAACCCTAGAAAAATCCATCAAGTGATGCACCTTCATTCAAACAGTGAGAAATGACATGAAAATATACTTATAGGATGTCCTCTATCTAAGCCATGAAAAAACCTCATCATCCACACTCGATTCCACCAGGATCTAGTGGAATGAACACGGAAACCCTAGTCCAAATCGAACCGAAATCAAAGGTCTCTGTAAGGGGGAACCAAAATAGAGGAATAATGAAAGAACACACCAGGAAACACCACCAGAATTCACTAAGAACATACCTATGGAATGGGGGATCCACGGGAGGAAGGGGGAGTGTTGTAAATGTGGGTTCCCTAGACCCAACTTGATAATCACTTTTTGATTACCAAATCATGTATACAAATATTTTTACATGATGTATACTTATCATAATAGTGATGACACATATGCATCTACTATTTATATGACCATTTTTCATATCAATAGGTTATAATATTTCCTTCCTATAATTAGATCCTTGACATACCATGAAATTAATCTTAAACATATGTTCTATAGTCTAGATACATAATACTAGCTAGGCACAAATAAGGTATGACTGTTAGGTGCTAGGGGATCATAAGACTTGATACTTCTTCTCCTAAAGTTAAAACTTGGTAATATCAAGTATATGAGATCATGGGGACTGACCCAATAATATAAAAACCAAATGTTTTAGGTGTCATGGGTTGTTCCAATTTATGATCATGTATATTGGTATCTAAACTTGAGATTATTATCAATGTGTACCATTTTTTCATGTACTTTGATTCAAGAAAAAAACCACGATAGTTATGTTGTGGTGAGGTAGGTTGAATTGGGTACATCATTAATGGCATGAAATTGGTTGAATGTTCAAGAAAGATTTTATCTCTTCTGAATGTATGAGATATATCGGGCCTTGTTGACCTGGATGATAGTACCTTTATTAAATCCATGGACATGGTGATTAAAGTTAAGTCTATCTAGTAACGTCATGAATAAATAAAGTAATAAAGGATGATGTCATGAAGTGTTCATCCTACTCCAAATCCATTTTTTTGATATTTTATAAAATCCACATTAAGGGTAAGTAGTAACCATATATCACAAGATTCAAAAAACTGCACCACAACTGCACAAACACTTAAAATTCAAGAGATCCCACTTCTTCAGAACCACGCCACCAATAGGGATATCAAATTAAAATTTCAAAAAAAAAAAATTAAACTGGGTATCAGACCAGGTGCCAAAAATAGTCATAATTATGAGTTGATCCAAGAGCCACATTGAGACGCGTAAACGTTGATTCGGTCAACTTCCTTGATTTGAGGTGGTGAAATATCCATCATCCAGACATCTCCGACAATATCGCTTCTCAGAACCACCACCTTCATCATCACTGCTGTTGTCGCCAGAACTTCCATCACCGTAATCGCTAGCTTCATCACTCGATACCAACATCCACTTCTTCGAGTTCACCAGAAAAATCACCCTTCACATTCATCTACCACTCCATATGTATCGTAATAACTCACCTCTCGATACACATTACTAGAACACCCGAAAAGAAAAAAAGGAACATCCCAATCATCAAAAGAAATAAAATAGAGGAATCACCGGTCACAGCTCCATAGACACCCATTCAATCGCATGAACAAATCCCAAAGCCTCCATGGAAGCCAACACACCAAAACGACCTGGGAGGGTGTGAAGAACCTGGAAACTAGAGCATAGAAAAAGCGTCGGGCCTCCCGCGAGCTGAACCACAAAGCCATCACCATCATCCAACCAGGGCCTATGAATATGAAGTCTCCATGAGACACCGAACAACTCGAACTCACATACCAGAGCACTGGGGAGTCCACCATGCAATCCGACTTGGAGAGAGAGGTGGAGGCCAGGTTCCAGAGTAGAGAAACAGATGACCTAACTCCTCTACAGAACACAACTTCGAGACACAAAGAGAAACCCTAGAGTGAACTAATAAAAAATGAAATAGATAACCAGTGGGAATAAAACACTAAAAGAATTATGGGATTGAAACCCTATATAGAACCCAAAAATAAGTAGAAATAAGAGAGAAGTAAGAGAGTAGCTCACCGTGAAGAAAATCTCTGAACTCGAGAGAACAAACCAGGAGTGATAAGAGACATGGGGAGCGAGAAACCAAGAGGAAAACCTGAAGAGAGAGGTAGAAGTGAGGTGAGACTGAAGAGAAGCTAGAGGGGAAGGACATATGCCATTGGGAAGGGAGAGGAACCCTAATAGGTAGAGGATAAGTCGAGAATCCGAAGGAAAACACTAGGCAAGTGAGGTGCCATCAAGTGTCCATCCTACATTACAAGATATTATGAGGCAAAAAGATTATATTACATGATGTGTGTTCATACAAGTTTGTTGTTTATATTACTAAATGTTATTTCTTTAGGGGCCTTGATGGGTTTATAAACACTACTCCTGGTATGTGATGATAACTCATTGCCATCGAGATAAGGACCTATAGGGCAACACACAAAAAATATTCATAAGTTTAACCAATTATTGGGAATTGGAGTCTTGGAAATAGTGGTCCCTATGATGGTGGCTGAGTAATGTTTAATTTTGTATGACCAAAAATGAAATAAATAAATTCAATATTATTTCAATTTAGAATAATAAACATTAATTTTTTTTAATTATTACATTCACAAGTTATTCAATGAATATAATGAAAAAATATTTTTTGAACAAATATTAAATATTCAATGTTCATTTAATATTTATGGGGGATTTGAGTTAATTTAATGAATAATATTTTATAATTTATTATATTTTTGGTGTTACAAGTATGTGATAAAATATACATAACATTTACAGAAAGTTTTAAGTGTCGGTTGTGTCATCCTTGGGTACGTTTAAAGGGTTAACTTCCACAAGGACCTAAATGAAATTTATAGAAGTTATAACATTTTTATTTAAGAATTTTTAATACCCAAAATGAGGGATAGAAGGGTTTTATATAATTCTCTCTTCTTTCCACCTCTCTATCAAGTACTAGAGAGATAAAGAAGAGGGAAGTTAAAGAATCATTTGATCAACGTTCAAGGTTCATTTTTTAACTTCCCTTGATTGTGTTGATGTCAAAGAGCCTTTGATTCATTGCACTAGCACCTGAATTTTGTTGGCCAATGATCAATAAAGATTCTCAAACATGTGTGGATGATATAGAGGGTTCCAATATTGGTTATTTTGAGTAAAGACTTCCAATGTTGAGAGAAATGTTTTTCCAATTGAAATCAGAAGAGGTATTATTTTGATTTAATTTTTCATTTTTATTCTTCATGCTAAATTAATTTTCATGTGATCTATAGCTAAATCTAGGTTGGGGTATAATAGATTTGATATTTTGACCTAAATCCAGACTAATTGTTTTTAAAACATGGTTCTTCATGCTTCTGCAAATCCCAAAGATCTTTCAATTGATATCAATGGAACTGTTAATTTAATTAAGTTAAATAAAAAAATTTATTCATGAATTCTAGTAGAGGGTATTTTAATGGTCTTAATTCCATTGACGACAGATCGATTCAAGGTTGGATGGCTGAAATATAGCCACCCGACGATTGAATAATGGATTATTGGGTTGTTTATATTAATACTTGTTTTTTATTTCAAAAATAATATTAATATGTCAGGTGAATAGTACCCATGATACTATTCACATGAATAATACCCATGATACTATTCACATGAATAGTACCCATGATACTATTCACATGAATAGAACCCATTGGAGAGACTTCTAGGTCAATGTATGTTTTTTTAAAAAAAAATCCAATGCAATTCCAAAACTTTTAAAAAAAGAAAAAATGTAAAGGGCATGGGGACCTCACTAGGAACGTAGCAAGAAGAAAAAAAGTTTTAAAAAATATGGTCCATGTGGTCATCTCATACCACATAGAGAAATACCTCTCACTGCATGCATGTGACATAGTTTTATAAAAAAAAATATTTTTTAAAATGAAGGTAGAGACTTAACCCCCCCCCCCGTATCACCCACGCCTCTCGGTGGGATCTACCACCTGCTGATTCAGAGTGGGCTGAGTCAGGCATTGCACAATCTGCCAACTCCATTTGGGTTATCTTGCGACCTAGAACCCCTCCAGGGTGATTAAAAATCCTCAGGAGGATAAAAAATTTCCAAAAAAATCCATAAAATATTTAAAAAATATATGTAATTTATTAAAATTAATTTCGGAACCATGAAACAAATATTTTATGAATTAATATTAGTTTAATTTATTTTAATTCATAAAATTACCCTTGAATAGAATTCATTTAAAATTTAATTCTACTATGCATGTTTAATTCATACTTACCAATCATGAGTCATAGATTAAAAAATACCTATTAAATTTTATTTATCTATTTATTCATTGTAATGTATTTCTTTGAAATAATTATTTAATAAATAGTGATTTGTGTATTTCCTCTTGCAAAAAAATTTGTATAAGGCATTTCATGTACACAATATTTATTATTCATATATATCTCTTAAACCCAATATACCCTCGTTTGTGTGTGAATATTATTGTAAAATGATGAAGATGAATAGTGATGCATTTAATGCCAAACCTTGGAGAGGCACCAAATTAGAATTTGATACATTGGATATGGTGAGGGATACTACTCAAGTTTCATGTGTTTCAATTGAAAGAGTTACCCCAAGGTCTAGGTTGATCCATTTTTCACTCAACAGACCAAAAATTTGAATTAGATCATGATCACATCATTTAATTTTATTCATGCATGGTTTATTATTTTATGTATGTGTAGTTTTTACATGAGATAACATAAAATAATAAGCGTGCATGCATATATAAAATGAATATACACAATGAATGTTTTTATATTTAAATACTTTTAAATATGTGAGTTCGATCACATATAAGAAGAAAGTATAAATATAATTGGATTACATTCTCCAAGAAAAAATAAAATCCCACAAAGTAAATATTAATTACTTAAATGGATTCCATCACTGAAATTTATAAAGAACTGGGTGTATGTAGTGCTCATAATCTCTAGTTGAGAGTGAATCCTACCACTAGATAATTCATATGAGAGTGGTGGGTTGACTAAAATAAAGTCTGTAGTAAAGAAATAACCACATCTAGCTTGTTGTAACATTAGAGTTAAATAGTTGATCAATGAAAAGTTATCCTTTATAGGAGATGTGATCTCACTCAATAAATCAATGGATTTCTAGTTAATGTGGTTATCCATCCAAAATACTACCATGATACTTTTTGTATAGAGATGTATCCATAACTTGGACTATGAGGAGAGGTTTTAAGTATCCTTTTCACGAAAATATTCAAGCGATTGAGTGTTCCGAATCTAGTAGTTGAGGGTTACTATAATTTGATAAAATAATAAGAGACTTTGAATAATAAAAAATCATTAATGTCAATAATAAACATTAATTAAGATAAAATTACTTATTTGATTATGTTTATTTTTTAGAAAATGGAAAGTAATACCACATATATACTATGATTAACATTGAACAAAGAACATGTCACCATTGGCACAAATTTCCAAGAGTGGTACTAGTGATTGTGCATAATACTACTATATAAAATTAAATTATATATTTTATAGTCCCCAATACCTATTTATTATCCTTGGGAAGTAAATAAGGATAAGAAAGTTAATTACAAGAGAATCATGAATGATGAATTTGATGTCTATATCATAGTGCTATCATTAATGTCCAAAGAGTTGCAAAAGAAATATTTGGACTTGGATGATTATTCCATATTGTCTCGTCTCTAAGAATTTTATGAGGAGAAATTGAAGTGAGAGATTAATGAGATTATAACCACACCAATCAAATATATATTTAAATATTAAACTCAAGCTAGTCCTGATTTAATCAGGATGATAGAGTACATTGATCGACTAGAAGAATTTAGATTCAAGTCGAATCATGAACTTTTGGTTCATCTCATTATATCATACTTACCACCCAGTTTCTCTATTTTTATTGATATTTATCAAACAATTAACATGGATAAACCAATTAAATATCTTTTGGGATAGATTCTACAATAATATAATAATATAAAGAAATTTAAATCATTAATTATTAAGGTGAAAATAATAAAGAAAAGGAAAAATGCACAACTAAAAGTACACTGCAAAAGGTACTTCACAACATCCTTATAAGAAAGAAAAGATAGAGAGGGAGGTCATTGAAAATGAGGCTATTTTCCTAAAATGTGATAATTTAGGTCACTGTAAGATAAATTGTGATGAAATGAAGAAGAATAAAGAATAATATTTTACTTCAGGTATATTCATTATTAAATGTAATATTTCTGTTATATTCTTTGTGTATTAGATACAATACATCACTTAAATATTTCAAATAAATATAGGAACCAATGAAGTCAAGAAACACTACTAAAAGTTAAGGTGAATTCTCTAAGAACCTGAGAAGGGATGATACCTACATCAGTGGAGAGAAGAACATGTTTTTTATTTTATTTCCAAGTGAATGGTTCTTGTGAAACTACAATTTTGTGTTGAATGGTACTATAATATTTAGGAATGAATTTTTTATATATTATTTCATACACAACTAATAGTTCAGTAATACATGAATCATTAGAAATAAATGATGAATATAAAATGTAAAACTCACACCAAACTATGGAAAGGTAAATATTTGTTAAGTAAAACAAGAAGTAGATTTCAAGGATATACTCAGTATGTTATTTATAATATTTGATGCTAAGAACCTTAAGTATTGTTGACACACATACTAATCAAGTTTTATACAATGAAACCATTAGAAGTAATGGTTTTCCACAAAGTTTATTAAATTAGTTCAGCTATTTAGTGTGAATTATTTCAAGTAAAATATAGTGTTTAATTAACACACTTCATAAGATTCATTTAAGAGTTTTAAGGGATGTAAAAGTAAATAAATTAATATACGAGTAAACGATATTGGATCCTCTAGTAGATATTTTAGGAGTATATCTTAACCAAGTATTCATCGATCATAAAAAAGAAGGGTGGAATTATTTCTAAACTCACATATCCTAATACAAATTAGAGCCATGATGTTAGTAAAAGGAGGATCAATGACAAGTCTTAAATTCATAAATTGATCATTAAAGTTTAGAGTGGATTAATTCCTAAACTCACATTCCCTTATACACATCAGATCTTTGATGTAGTAGATAGAGGATTAATGATGAGTTTTATAAGTCATGCAAAATCTTCCATTATCTTTTCAAGACACACTTCTCAAATAATGACGTTAACCCATAACCATATGCCAACTATAATGAAAAATGGATATCATATGATCTATGGTATTAAATAAATACATTATGTCATAAATCATGTGTTCTTGATGTAAAGAGTTTGTTAATGCTATGTCAATAAACAAAATTTTATCCACACAAATTGCATCTCATGTAATTATCCAATATTTGTTTAAATATTACACAAATCCAAAATAAAGAAAAGTAATAGTCATGATATTTAATATATTTCTATAAAAGGGTGCACATATCTATTTAATTTATTGGGAGTTAAATTGACTTGGGTCATGTCAAGAATCGAGATGAAAAAATAGTTGGCATAGGAAAAAGTTATAAAAAGATCTTATATGGAAGTATTAATCCATATTACATAAAATGTAGGAAAGATAAAAACAAATTGATATGGTTTTATTATCACAAATTTAAGGTGATATATTATTCAACAAGAATAATGAATTTTAATCCTATAAGTTTGTAGTAAATGACAATAAGATACGTTTGAAATGTTTATATGAATTTATACAAATGGATTCCATGTACCAAAAATCATTTTAGTATTTGTTTTATTTATTTAATTGATATAAATACAGTGTAGGGTATTCAAGAGAAATTATGAAAGAGTGGTACATGTTTCATAACAATAAGGATTTTTTGGTCATACCAAGTCTTCAATCTTAAATCCATCATAATTTGACTTATCATAAAAATTTTCTATGATCATAATATAGATCATTGGAAGTCAATACCACCTTTCTTGGAAGGTGTCAATATGACATAACCATAAATTTTTAGTGACACCATAAAATTTCAATATGTAATTAAAGTTGTAGAGATCCATTTACTGATCAATGCAAGCATTGAGATCATAGAACATTCATTTGGAACAAAAACATACCATGAGTATGAAAGAGGTTAGTGATAACACCATATTATTCCATGTGAAATATGTTGTAAACATGTGGAAATATTTATTAGTCTTAAATTTAGTTAAGAATAGTTAGAAAGTAACACTCAATAGATTGAATGAAATTAGAAACCTATGTTCTAGGGAACAAGATCTACTGTGTCATATCTAAGGGGTTCTTAGACCAATTCAAAGTATATATACTGACAAGGTTTTAAAATACTATTTTAAAAAAATTTTGAGAGAATTTTTACCAATTTCACATGGAATAAATCTATCCAAGAAGACATGTATGAGATATAAGAGGAGATTAAAATGGTGAGTATAAATCCAAAATATTCTACAATGGATATATCACATATATCATTCTATGTACTATATTAGATATCCAATAAGTACTTTATAAAGTAGAAGGGATATATATCATGTGACTAGAGATAATGAGGCATTAATTTTGAGGGAAAAAAGTAGTCTTTTACAAGATAAATATGATCTAATACCCATGTTTTGACAAAGAAATGAATAAGAAAAACTCATTCAATATAGTGGTATCCATATTTATAAATATCAAGTTCATTGTATCTTTTGATGCAGCTAAAGAATTATAAATTACTCAATGATTTGTTTTAGTTCATGGAATCGTACCAAAGGTACTAACCAACTTGTCAAGATTATGATATACAAAATAAATGTTATACTTAGGGATATAATATCTTGGGAAATTTTACCGAAGGGGGTGAATTCATATATACTAGAGTATCCATGTAGGAAAATGTGGTAGATAGAATGTATAAATCCATAAATCAGTAGTAGCATGATCTTATCATGTGAGAACTAAAATATTGATTATTGTAAATTTATCTCTAGTGAATGTGGGAGTATTGTAAAATAGGGCACACTAAACCAAACTGAAAAAGTATGTTTTGATTACCAAATCATGTATACAAAGAGTTAGGCATGATATATACTTACCATAATAGTATTAACACTTCTACCTCTAGTATTTACATGGTAATGTCCATATATTATTTATCATATCAATAGGTAATAATTGTTCCCAACTATAATGAGAACCTAATTATACTATGAAATTAATATTCAATATATGTCCCATGATTTAGATATATCATAATGACTAGACACAGATGATGTATCACTATCAGGTGTTGGGGGATTATAAGCATTGAGAGTTATTCTGAAGAAGTTTGCATATAATGATATTAAGTATAGGAGATCCTAAGGACTAACCTATTAATAGTAACCCCACATGTTTCAGGTGTTATTGGTTCTTCCAATTTATGAGAACAAGTATTGGTCCCTCAACTTGAGATCATTATCAATGTATACAATTTTATCATGGATTCAAGAAGAAAATGATGAAATTTATGTTGTGGTGAGGTAGCTTGTATCGGGTAAGTCATTAATGGTATTTCATTAGTTTAATGTTCAAGAAATATTTTATCACAATTTAAAGGATGAGATATCTCGGGCCCTGCTTACCAGGATGGTTGTACCTTTATTAAATTCATGGTTATAGTGATTAAAGGTAAGTCTATCTAGTAAGGCCATGAATAAATAAAGGAAAAAAAGGATGATGACATAATGTTTTAATCATAATTTATGAGACATCATGAGACAAAGATATTTTATTGTACAATGTGTGTTTTTAGGAGGTTGTCATGGCTATGATTAAAAATTATCTCCTTAAGAGCCTTGACAGGTTGCTAGAATTTGCTCCTGATCAATGAGTATCACTTACTACTATTGAGATAAGGGCCTAGTGGGTCACACACAAAGCATTTTCTGTAGCTTGACCAATTCCAGTAAATTAGAGTTTAGGACATGATGGGAACCATAGAAGTGACCAGGTAATGTATGAGTCTATACAATTGAAAAGGAAATAAATAAATTCAATATTATTCAAGTTTATAATAATAACCGTTTTTTCTTATTATATTCCTAATTCAATGAATATAATGGAAAATTATTTTTTTGAATGAATATTAAATATTTAATATTCATGGAAAATTTAATATTTATAGGAGATTCGTGTAATGACCCAAAGTTTCATTAATGGAAATACCTCTTGATATAATTAAATGTCTCTTTATGTTTATATAAAATGTCAACTTCTTTGGTTTTATGATAAGAAATTTGACCGTTGCTAAAATAGTCATTGAACAGTGATCACATGATTAGTATAAATATAGGGCTTGAACAAATCCAAATTTACTCAGACAAAGGAAGCGATGGCCTCATCCAGTAGAATTTCCCCATACGAAGCCCATTTTTCAGAGCTCGGAAAAGAGGTGGCATTCTTGGGCATCGCTCTTGACCAAGCCCAATATGAGCTTCATCATGTCAATCTCCAAAGGGACCGTCTATGGTAAAAGTGGAAGTTGATAGAAATTACCACTCGAGCGATGTTATCCGAGCCACCCCAAGAGTCTGTCACCATCGCACACCTTGCCCTTAGGTCTTATGCGACTGTTTTAAGGGGTTATGTAACAAATAAGTAGTACTATGTTTATGTACATTATTTTTGTATATAATAATGAATATAATTTCTAGTCATTATTGATACATTGTAAATAGTTTTTAAAATACAAATAGTGTTTTTAGTAATTATTTAGTTAAGAATTCTATTTTATTAAATTAACGGATTTTTGAATTAAATAATATTTTAATAAATTATTATTATTATTATTATTAAATTAATTTTTATTAAATATAAATGATCTCATAAATGCAATTATAATTTTTATTAAGGTTTGAAAACCATTTCTGTCAAAACCTGTGAATTTTCAATAAATGTCGGTTTTTATTTTAAAAGTGAAAATTAACATATTTAGAAAATTATTTAGATAAAATAAATTTTATTTCTGGAATCAGGATGTCGAAATTATCCAACGGTGAATTTTTCATAATTTTCTGAGACAGTCAAATTTTTGGGTAAAAATTAAATACCGTTTAAATATATAATGTGTTTTATGACATCATAATGACCCAATAGTGATTTAATAAAATACCATAATCTTTATGTTCGGCCAATATATGTTTTACCATTAAAATAATATGATTTTGGGTTTTTTTACTTACTTTTCAAAGCATTAATGGACCCCTCAAGACTTATTCCACACCTTGCCTTTTTAAATTAATATCCATGGGAGTGTGACTCACCTCCACATAAGCAACCATAATATTTTAAGAAGTTCGGACTTTGGACTTATAAAATATTATTTTCCTATTCCATTTTCCAAAAACCATGCGCAAAAACCGTGGGATGGTTTGTGGTTTGGATTAATTTAATGTAAGGGGACCCAAACCTAAATAATAAAGAATTCCCTCACCTTTCCTATATAAACCCACCCAAGTTCCCACTACCTCCTCACTCAAAGACCTTGGAGTTCATCCAACCTCTGCCCTAATCTCTCTATAATCCTCCCAAGGTTCCCCAAGCTCCCAAGAAGCCTCTCACAAGCCTCTCTCTAGCCTTTGGAAGCACACTTCTAAGTAAGGGTTTTTTCTTCCTTTCTCTTTTTGTCCAATTTTCTTTAAGTTGTTTTGCCCTTTTAATTTCAATTATGAATGTTGGGGTATGGTTTATAACCTCCCTCATACTGCCCTATTAATGTTTGAATTATGGTAGACCCCTTTCTCTCTCATTAAATGCCTCCCATGTACACCTGTTACTATGCCGAAATTCTGAAAGGAACTTCTCTCTCCTCATTTACATTCAAGCAATACTTTTGTATCATGAATCTGGATTCCATTACAATTGTTGGGACATGTATCTATATGACCTCCTTACTGTCCATTACATGTAAATATGATGAGTAACCCCTTTCTCTCTCATCAACCGTTTTTATAAAATCTAATGTCACGTCGTTACGCTGCCGAAATCGCACCGATTTTCTAAGCCAATGCTATTGTGTAGTGAATACCATTCCCATTTCTCCATCATGGGTATTCACCTTTATGTACATTTACTTATTGATTACAATGTTTCACGTATGAATTCCACATTCCTTTATCATGGAATAAATGATTATGTTTTATGAATACATGTTTTATGATCCATGTGGCCCACTTATGCATGAAATGAAATGTTTAAGAAGGGTGCGCCCTTATAGCGCTCCAATGCATTGGGTCAAGTATAGTATCATGATTAGTCATGTGCAATGAGTTTTGACTCATGCTAATTCAAGTGAAACGAGGGTTTACTTGTTCTTCATGTGCAATGAGGATTTACTCATGCTCTATGTGCAATGAGCCTTGGCTCATGCTAATTCCATGTTAAGTGTTGTTGCCACATTTCCATGTTATGATTATCATGCTTTATCATGCCTTTATATTACTATTTCTTTTATTCTCTATTGATACGACTATTGTCTAACATGTATTTTACTCCTCATGTTATTCCATGTTTACTCCCTTACTGGGCTTTATAGCTCACCCTTTTCTTATGCATGTCCTCAGGTTATCCCATGCAATGATAAGTATGAGGGAATGTAGTGGTCATGTAAAGGAAGTTTTCAATAAAGATGTTGTATTTCATGTTTTAAGTTTTTATGTAATGATCCTAATCCCCAAAGGCACTAAACCTCTTGATCTTCTTTGTTGTATCAAGTGAAGTTTTATGTAATAAATCATGTTTAAGTTTGTAATAAAACCAGGGTTTTCATAGTTGGTATCAGAGGATAAGTTTAGTTATTTTTGGGATTATGAAACCCTAGTAAAGCCTTAGATACAAGACTAAGTATAATAAAAACATCCCTATGTTTTGGTAAGTACTTAGTAAGTGGTTTATCAAACAAATACATCCCTCTCTGGATACGAACAGGTAGAGGTGGCTCTGGCACAGATGTATCCTAGGGGTAAAACCTGAAAACACCGCTTTGAGCTAGACTCAAACGGGAACTGGTGCACGACAACGGGTCTTGCTGCACTCTTGGATACGACACTCCCGAGGGATATGTTTTGATAAATTCAAAAGCTTAGTATGAACCCTTATTAAGGGAATTATAAAAAATTCCCCTACGAATATATGTTATAAATTAGATCATGAAAAGCCTAGATTAAAGCCTATAGACTATTGAGTAAGGAAATAAAAGTTTATTTATAAGTCATCAACTTTTGTCTTTGGATTACCCTTTATGTGTTACCCCTAACTTTCCTTTTATTCCACCCAATGGCCGGTAATAGGAGGACTCGGGCTAACAATCGTTGTGAAGATTAGTGTGATGACTGTACTAATGAGATGCCCAATCCAATGGTAGCGGGAATCACAAACTTTGTCACGCTTCTCTCTTAGCTAACTCAAGTTTTGAATAGAAACACGGGTCAAGAGGAACGTTAAACCACCCCCCCCCCTAAGAAAGAACAACTTTCTATCGAGAGCTTCATGAGACAAAGGCCTCCAACTTTTAGTGGATCATCTGATCCCACAATCGCTGAACAATGGATCAACTCCATTGAAAATATATTCTCCATCCTCCAATGTTCTGAACAAGAGAAGGTTCTCCTGGCGGCTTATCGTATGGAGGGTGAAGCTGATCAATGGTGGACGTTGATCAAAAATACGAAGCCTGAGGAGGAGATCGAGGAGTTGGAATGGAAGGATTTCTGGAAGATATTTTTTGATAAATATTTTCAGCGCACCCTCCGTCTTAATATGGAAAGGGACTTCCTTTCCCTCAATTAAAAAGATGAATAATTTGTTGGAGTGTACGAGGAAAACTTCACAAGGATTGCACGATACGCTTCTGGCTTTGTCGTTACCCCTGAATGCAAGGTTGACCGCTTCTTTGGTGGGCTGAAGCCTAGCTTGCGGAAATCATTAGTGATCCATGACTTTGATAGCTATGAGGTAATTGTCCGATGTTCCCTCAAGGTAGAAATGAAGATCGGGGAATCATAGGGGTATCATGGGGAAAAGAAGCGTAAGGTGGACTTCAATGCTAGTGGTCCGATGGATAAATCCAACGGTGCTAAGAAGATCTAGCACCCCACTTTCCAAATGTGCGGTAAGAAGTACCCTAGAAATTACCTTAAGGGGATGAGGAAATGCTTCAGGTGTGGAAGAGAAGGACATCTAGCTGTTAATTGTCGGCAAGAAAGACACGCAGTTGCAACAGAGGAGAGGAATGCTCCGTTCAAACCTCAACGCATTTTTCAATGCTACAAATGCAAAGAACCGAGTCATTTTGCAAATCAGTTCCCTAATCCAAGGGTTTTCGGAGACAACCAACAACCTCCAAGGCAGCAAGGAAGATATTTTGCCATCACTTCTGCCGAAGTGAACCCCGACAACGAAGTGGTGATAGGTATGCTAGTTATTCATTCAAGAATAGTGAACATACTTTTTGATTCAGGTTCTACGCATTCTTTTATATCTCTAAAGTTTAGTAGAACAATCCCAACACCACCACAAATCATGGAAGTAAAGATGTCAGTGAGTACAGAAAATGGGGCAATCATTGCATCCCATGAATATAAGTCCTCCCCTATTATAGTCTGTGGATTGAATTTTCTGAAGAACCTCGTCATACTCCCTCTGGTGAATTTTGATGCAATTCTTGGCATGGATTGGCTTTCCTTATATAGATCCAACATAAATTTTAGGGAGAGGGAAATCACACTCCATATGGAGAATTGACCCCCGATTATTTACAAGTGTCAGGAGGAAGATGAATCTCCTTTAGCTCCATCATCTCAAGCATGGATATTACTGCCCTATGAGCATGCGTATCTAGCTCAGATGATTGAGTCCAAATAATAAACTATCCTTGAAGAAATGCCTATTGTGAGGGAATTCGCTGAAGTGTTTCCCGAGGAACTGCCTGGTCTTCCTCCTAGAAGAGATGTTGAGTTCTCAATTGAAATTATACCCGGGGCATTACCAATATCCAAGACTCCATATAGAATGGTTGTTGTAGAGCTTTAAGAGCTGAAGAAACAACTACATGAGAATCTAGATAAAGGGTTTATACGCCCAAGTGCTTCACCATGGGGTGCACCAGTCCTCTTCGTTAAGAAGAAGGATGGGTCAATGAGGCTTTGCATCGATTATCGTGAACTTAACAAAATCATGATAAAGAACAAGTATCCTCTCCCATGAATTGATGACTTGTTTGATCAGCTGCGTGGAGCACAATACTTCTCCAAGGTGGATTTGCGGTCGGGATATTATCAAGTAAGGGTGAAGAAGGAAGATGTCCCCAAGACTGCTTTTCGTACAAGATACGGGCACTATGAATTCATAGTAATGCCTTTCGGACTCACCAATGCTCCAGCAATATTCATGGACATGATGAATAGAGTCTTTAGTGATTACCTTGACAAATTTGTGGTAGTATTTATAGATTATATTCTAATATACTCCAAAACCAAGGAGGATCATGAGGGGAATTTAAAAACTGTACTAAATACTTTGCACAAGGAGAATCTCTATGCAAAGTACAACAAGTGTGAGTTCTGGTTGAAGGATGTCTCATTCTTGGGCCATATCATCACAAGTAATGGGATATCTGTGGACCCCTCCAAAACAGATGCAATTGAGGGATGGCTGAGGCCAACATCGGTAACAGATATCCGTAGCTTCTTGGGGTTAGCTGGATATTATAGACGATTTGTGAGAAATTTCTCACGATTGTCCAACCCCCTTACCAAGCTAAATCGAAAGGGAGTAAAGTTTTCTTGGTGTGATGAATGTGAAGAAAGCTTCAAGGAGTTGAAAAGGAGGCTTATCACTGCACCCGTGCTCACTTTACCCACAAGTGGGGAACTTTTGTTGTTTTCAATGATGCTTCAAAGAAGGGATTAGGCTGTGTGCTGATGCAGAATGATAAAGTGATATCCTATGCCTCAAGGCAGTTGAAAATCCATGAGCGAAACTATCCTACACATGATCTGGAGTTGGCGGCGGCGATATTTGCCTTGAAAATCTGGCGGTATTATCTCTATGGAGAGAAATGTGAGATATATACTGACCACAAGAGTATTAAATATATATTCACACAGAAAGAGCTTAATATGCACCTGAGAATATGGATAGGGATCATCAAGGATTATGAATGTTCAATACATTACCACCCTGGGAAAGCGAACAAGGTGAAAGATGTCCTAAGTAGAAAGGATCCAACGATTCTATCAATGGTGAGAATTGATAAGGATCCAATCTTCTTAGACTTGATGAAGATGGACATGGGAATCATAGATAAGGGAACATCTTTCAAAAATGATTGCTCAACCATCTCTTTTGGAAAGGTTAAAGGATGCTCAAAAGGATGATGTGGGAATTTAGGAAAAAGTGGAAGCTATCAAAAAAGGGAAATCCTCAGATTTTAATGTTAATGAAGAAGGAATTGTGTGGTTTGAGAAAAAACTATGTGTTCCATCAAGTCTGGAGCTGAAGAAGGAAATTTTGGATGATGCACATAGTTCAAATTTCTCTATTCACCCAGGGAACACAAAGATGTATCGAGATCTCTGAGAAAACTTTTGGTGGGATAATATGAAGAAGGAGATCGCTGAATATACATCAAAGTGCCTGGTGTGTCAGCAAGTGAAGATAGAGAGGCAGAAGTCTAAGGGGATGATGCAACCATTGCCCATATCAGAATGGAAATGGGAGAACATCACCATAGAATTTGTCACCAGACTTCCAAGGACATCCAAAGGCAACAATGCAATCTGGGTTTTTGTGGATCGTCTTAAAAAGACTGTACACTTCATTGCTATTCAGGAGGATTTATCTTTGGATCAACTAGTGCAGATATATATCAGGGAAGTGGTAAGGTTTCATGGAGTACCACTATCTATTGTGTCTGAACGAGATCCAATATTCACCTCTATGTTTTGGAAGAGTCTTCAACATGCTCTGAATACTGAACTGAACTTCAGTACGACCAATCATCCTCAAACTGATGGCCAATCCGAGCGGACTATCCAAACACTTGAGGATATGTTGAGAGCATTCTCAATGGACTTGAAAGGAGGATGGGATCAACATCTTCCTCTGGTTGAGTTCTCTTATAAAAACAGTTTCCACTCGAGCATCCAAATGGCACCATATGATGCCCTATATGGGAAAAGGTGCAGAACACTGGCATGTTGGAATGAGGTCAGTGAGCATAAGCTTCTTGGACCAGAAATGGTCGAAGAAATGGTGGAGAATGTGAAAACAATTTAGTAGCATATCAAGGCAGCCCAGAGTCGACAGAAGAGGTATGCAGATAATCGTCGACGAGACCTTGAGTTTAAAGTTGGAGACATGGTGTTTCTTTGCATATCTCTGTGGAAGAAGGTCATGAGGTTTGGAAGGAAAGGGAAGTTAAGTCCAAGGTACATCAACCCCTAGGAGAATCTTGATCGTGTCGGGGTTGTGGCCTATCAACTAGAACTTCCACCGGCTATGGCCAATGTACATAATGTCTTTCATGTATCCCTCTTAAGGAAGTACATACCGGACCCTTCACATGTACTCTCTTCTGAGGTGGTACAATTGGAAGATGATATTTCTTATGAGGAGCAACCAGTGAAGATCTTAGATCATAGAGAAAAAGTTCTATGAAATAAGACAATTCCCCTCATCAAGGTGTTGTGGAGAAACCACAAGTTTGAAGAAGCGACTTGGGAATCAGAGGAAATGATGAAGCTGAGTTACCCACATCTGTTTTAGTGTGGGAAAAGGAAAATTTTGAGGGCGAAATTTCTTAAGGGGGGAATATTGTAATGAACCAAATTTCATTAATGGATTTCCCTCTTGATCTAATTAAGTGTCTCTTTATGTTTATATAAAATGTCAACTTATTTGGTTTTATGATAAGAAATTTGACCATTGCTAATATATCCATTCAACAGTGATAACATGATTAGTATAAATATAGGGCTTTAACAAATCCAAATTTACTCAGAAAAAGGAAGCGATGGCTTCATCTAGTAGAATTGCCCCATACAAAGCCCATTTGTCAGAGCTCAGAAAAGAGGTGGCATCCTTAGGCTTCACTATTGACCAAGCCCAAGTTGAGCTTCATCATGTCAATCTCGAACGGGACCGTCTACAGGAAAAGTGGAAGTTGATAGAAATTACCACTCGAGCGATGTTATCCGAGCCACCCCAAGAGTCTTTCACCATCGCACACCTTACCCTTAGGTCTTATGTGGCTGTTTTAAGGGGTTATGTAACAAATAAGTAGTACTATGTTAATGTAAATTATTTTTGTATATAATAATGAATATAATTTCTAGTCATTATTGATACATTGTAAATAGTTTTTAAAATACAAATAGTGTTTTTAGTTATTAGTTAATTAATAATTCTATTTTATTAAATTAAGGGATTTTTTAATTAAATATTATGTTAATAAATTATTATTATTATTATTAAATTAAATTTTATTAAATATAAATGATCTTAGAAATGCAATTATAATTTTTATTAAGGTTTGAAAGCCATTTCTGTCAAAACCCGTGAATTTTCGATAAATGTAGGTTTTTATTATAAAAATAAAAATTAACATATTTTGAAAATTATTTAGATAAAATAAAATTTATTTCTGGAATTAGGACGTCGAAATTATCCAACGGTCAATTTTTCATAATTTTCTGAGACAGTCAAATTTTTGGGTAAAAATGAAATACCGTTTAAATATATAATGTGTTTTATGACATAATAATGACCCAATAGTGATGTAATAAAATACTATAATCTTTAAGTTCGGCCAATATATGTTTTACCATTAAAATAATGTTATTTTGGGTTTGTTTGACTTACTTTTCAAACCATTAATGGGCCCCTCAAGACTTATTCAACACCTTGCCTTTTTAAATTAATTTCAATGGGAGTGTGACTCACCTCCACATAAGCAACCCAAATATTTTAAGAAGTTCGGACTTTGGCCTTATAAAATATTGTTTTCCACTTCCCTTTTCCAAAAACCATGGGCAAAAACCATGGGATGGTTTGTGGTTTGGATTAATTTAATGTATGGGGACCCAAATCTAAATAATAAAGAATTCCCTCACCTTTCCTATATAAACCCACCCAAGCTCCAACTTCCTCCTCACTCAAATACCTTTGAGTTCGTCCAACCTCTGACCTACTCTCTCTATAATCCTCCCAAGGTGCCCCAAGCTCCCAATACGACTCTCACAATCCTCTCTCTATCCTTTGGAAGCACACTTCCAAGTAAGGGGTTTTTCTTCCTTTCTCTTTTTGTCCAATTTTTTTAAAGTTGTTTTGACCTTTTAATTTCAAATATGAATGTTGGGGTATGGTGTCGCACCTCCCTCATACTTCCCACTTTATGTTTGAATGATGGGATACCCCTTTCTCTCTCATTAAATGCCTCCCATGTACACCTGTTACTATGCTGAAATTCCGAAAGGAACTTCTCTCTCCTCATTTACATTCAAGAAATACTTTTGTATCATGAATCTAAATTAAATTTCAATTGTTGGGACATGTGTCTATATGACCTAATTACTGTCCATTACATGTAAATATGATGAGTAACCCCTTTCTCTCTCATCAACAGTTTTTATGAATTCTTATGTCACGTCGTTACGCTGCCGAAATCACACCGATTTTCTAAGCCAATGCCATTGTGTAGTGAATACCATGCCCATTTCTCCATCAAGGGTATTCAACTTTATGCAAATTTACTTATTTATTATAATGTTTCATGTATGAATTCCATATTCCTTTATCATGGAATAAATTATTATGTTTTATGAATCCATGTTTTATGATCCATGTGGCACACTTATGCATGAAATGAAATGTTTAAGATGGGTGCGCCCTTATAGCGCTCCAATGCATTGGGTAAAGTATAGTATCATGATACGTCATGTGAAATGAGTGTTGAATCGTGATAATTCAAGTGAAACGAGGGTTTACTTTTGCTTCATGTTCCATGAGGATTTACTCATGCTCTATGTGCAATGAGCCTTGGCTCATGCTGATTCCATGTTAAGTGTTGTTGCCACATTTCCATGTTATGATTATCATGCTTTATCATGACTTTATGTTATTGTATATTTTATTCTCTATTGATATGCCTATTGTCTAACATGTATTTTACTCCTCATGTTATTCTATGTGTACTCCCTTACTGGGCTTTATAGCTCACCCTTTTCTTATTCATGTCCTCAGGTTATCTCATGCAATGCTAAGTACGAGGGAATGTAGTGGTCATGTTGAGGAAGTTTTCAATAAATATGTTTTATTTCATGTTTTAAGTTTTTATGTAATCATCCTAAGCCCCAAAGACACTAAACTATCGATCTTCTTTGTTGTATCAAGTGATGTTTTATGTAATAAATCATGTTTATGTTTGTAATAAAAGCAGGGTTGTCATAATTCGAGTCGAGTTAATGAATCATATTTTATCACATAAAATATTTTAGGTGTTAAAAGTATGTGATAAAATATCTGCAACATTTGTGGTAAGTTTTAAGTTTAATTTGTGTTGTTTTTAGGTACGTTTAAAGGATTAACTTTCCTAAGGATATAAATGAAATTTATGGAAGTTATAACCTAATTATATAAGAATTTTTATGTCCCAAAATGAGGAAGATAAGGTTTTTTTTGAATTCTATATCCTCTCTACATCTTTGTTGATCCCTTGAGATTAAAAACAAAGGGAATACCAAGAATCAATAGATCCATGTTCTAGGATAATTAGTTCAATTTCCCATGATCATGATGATGTTTAATAGCCTTATATTCTTCATGTTAATACTAAAATTTCATAGGCTGATGATATATCAAGATTTCAAAATTCATTTGGATGATCAAGAGGGTTCCAGTTTTGGTTTTTTGAGTGAAGATCGCCAATGATGAGTGAAACATGTTTCCAATAAAAATCTAATGAGGTATGTTTTTGATATTTTTTTCTTTTATTTTTTGATTAATTAATTTCTACATGACACGTGGTTGAATCTGGGATAGGGTATAATGAATTTTATGTCTTGATATAAATCTAGACTCAAAAATTTTGAATAATATTTTTTAGGATTCCACAAATCCCCATGTCCCTTTATGGAACCCATACCAAAACAGACTCCTCCTGAGCCTTTGGTTCATAAAAAACTGATGGGGGACGAAATATAAAATATGGGTTTTCCCCTATTTTAAAAATCCCACCATACCTTGAATGCAATGTGATCGGGAGGATCATGGAACAATGTGCACCTTTTCTCGAAAAATTCATATCATGGTTAGGAGGTTTCAGCATGAGAACTCCTACATAGAGTAGGAGGCATTCCCTCCCTCCTTTACTATTCAATTCTTAGAATTATGCCCCATAATACCACTAATATTGTCTATTTTGAAATGAAAAAGGGATCATAGTGTGACCTATAACAGTAATAAAATTTCAGAAAGGCCTTCGAGCCTTGCTCTGAAACCCACTTGAGTCCGTAAATCACCAACTAATCCTTGTTCTATATATAAAAATATATTCTCTATATGTTCCAAATTTTTTAGATTCCTATCTGAATCCCAATTCTCAAAACAACCCCTGCTCTAGAGCCAAAATTAAAATTCCAAATTATATTAACAACTTAGAAAATACGCATCTTTATAACCTCCCCACCATAGAACTTCTTGTCCTTGGTAATAATTGATGACCTTTCTACTAACAAACCTGACCTATCCTAGTCGTCAATTCGAAGATGAATCATTGTGTTATACCCTGGAATGTTGAATGAGATTATACTGTGCAACTCCAAAAAAAGGCACAATATTCATTAAAAGCCAAGTTAATACTCACCACTACCATCAAATCACTATGACTACACTTATCTGTCCATATATACCTCATGAAACCCAAGCATTATTGACCAATTCATTCATAATATCATAATGCACTCCACCATATGGACCTTCTAACTAAGTATTATTTCAAGTCATGGTTCTCCCCACTATCATAATTTCCTACCAAAATATATTTCCAATGGTCCAATGACCCATTTTGTGAGGTTTTTATCTCATCACACTCAATCACATGCAAAAGCAGTAGCCGAACGTCCTTTGATTATCCTTTCCCAAAAACACTCAACCACACCCACCAACACATTGTCTTACCACACGATCACAATTCCTTAACTTATGAAGGAATCCCAAGATCATCTAAATACACACATTTAAATTTGAACCTGACACTCAGTGTAATTATATGATTATATCCTTGACCAACCAAATCAACCATCATACTATCACCACAAGCACCAACACTCCACCGATCTGACTCGTGATTGGATCACATAAAACCCAACTTGAGCCTAATTTCAATGTATGAAATCCATCCAATATCACATACAAGCCTTAAACTAGAATTCAAAAAGGAACTAGATATAATTGGATCCACCTTCACACTAACATACAAATTCTACCTCGACCATCCAATGATTGGTCTCTTTACACCAATGAGCCTATCCACACGGGGTCATACCTTCATGGCTCATGTTTTTTCTATTACCATATGTAATGAATGGTTGTGGTTTCCCTATTCACACCTGAATATAAACATGAAACATCAAATTCCACCTATTTCTATCTCATAGGAACATCATCTTCAACATCCATTAAAATTCCATGCATAATGAGGGTTTCACCCTCAACAACCTATGGTGCACTCCCCACCCCATTATTTCACTTACACTACTCCTTGAGTGAAATATTAAAAATTTATAACTACACTCCTTCCTAACAATCAATGTCAGGGCTCACACTTGGGTCAACCATACCATGACTCCACAATTCCTCTTTGATGTCACCTCTCACTATAGAGGGATGTTTTCTATTTCATCAAAACTCTTAGAAATCATGATCACAAACATTTCCTTGAATCCATTGGTCCTCTACCCATACATGAACACTCACTTATTTATATATCAAATGAAATCACACATAATCGGAAAATACTACCATGTTCTCATCAAATGCTGAAGGGTATACACTCCCATATAACCTAGTCACAAAACTCAAATCATGCTCCCATGAGCTGGACATCATTGGACCTAGGATAACACACCTATATCATAGAACATGATCACCTCAAATGTCAATATAATTTAACCTGAATCACCCTTAGTGCTTTATTTCCAATAATCCTGACATCTCACCCATGCTAAGGCTAACCACACAATCACCTGATAGTCTGTGTTTCATTATAGAACCTGATGTGTCTACCCTCTATCTAACCACACTAGATTTGACCATATAGGATCATAATATTCAACTTAATTAGGAACCATTCCTAGAATCAATGAGGCCATACATCCTACTAATCCTTCCCATCAAAACCAAACTTCGATACCGAAAGAACCCCAAGTTCTCTATATCACGAATTCCCAATACATCTCCATGCCTATACCATATACCTGAAAATACCTTCCATTCACTAATATAACAACCTAAAAATCTACCCATTCTTCTCATATTTAAGGCTTTCATAGGGCTAGGATAAACCCTCCCTTGAGTTACCCTCACATATATTAACCAGATCTCCAATATCCTGAGCTATATTCGAAAAGACCAGGCTCTCCCAGCTGGACCATAGACCACATCTGACATAGGTTACCACTCATGCAGAAACATCTCTGAACCTATCTCAATATCACAAGGAAACTCAAATTACAAAGAACCCACTCTAGGGTTCTCACATACTTATATATTTGGAATCACATACCAAATCATCTGACCATACCAGAGCACTAATCCTTAACAAGCATACGCATGTGAGAATACCCCTTGAGAATCACATTCTTATCCACACCAATATAAAAAATCACCTATGAAAAACTATGTCAAGAAAGACTTAGTTATATGGTTCATTTTAATATAATCCCACCAATAATATATAAGGGATAACATCGTATATTTTGTTATTAACACTTTAATAATTTGAAACCCATTTCTTTCCAAAACTAGTATCAAGGAATCAAATACCCATACCAGCCCTCTACGGGTCATTATACATCCCTTACAAGATGGAATGCATATTAATCACAAAGTAAAATCTCATTTTAATATCCAAATGATCATTCCTTAGAGAAAATATATTATGGTTTAGCTGAGTAAAATTATACCAATAGTTATATAGGAAAACACCATATAATTAATTATTGAATATTTAAAAGGTTGAACCCTATCATCAATGATATCAATAAAACCCAATAATTCATAATTCATATTAAAATTATATGTGAAAAATTATGCATGTACACATAACTCTTAACAAAATGATGGGATCTAAAAACTATTAAATCACAAATCCAAAACTCAAGTGCATTACAGTAAGTAAAATCTCACAATTATAAAAGTGGAAATGAAGTGTAACAACACCATATCTCTAATAACCTTGAATTTTCATTAGAAAAGGGGTTTGTGATGCACTAGTCTATGGTATATCATAATCTCTAATACATCCCCAATCCCTATCCACCATATCCCCAAATAAAATACATAGAAAAAGATGATTTTATGCCACTTTGTAACATCCCAACATGATTCAATCTATAATAATTTGACCAGTTTGTCATGTGATCCCAGACACACCTCCCCATATGCCATAGGATAATGACTATCAAGAAGGTTCTATGGTGTTACTGTGGGGAGACTATACCCTCATATCACAGTGAAATAATAATAGAAATAACCAAGTGACATCCACCACAATAATTAGAGTATGCATAATAAATAAAACACTAATTCTATAATGAATGAATGTAGAATCATATAGTCATATTAACACATATTCATACATCTTAACCAGTCACCCACTGGTTCAACCAAATATACAGAAAAAGGGATCTATTACCATACATGAGCCTCATCACATCTTGATAACCAATCCCATCTAAGTTATCTTACTTGATCCGGAAATAATAGGCCTTTTCCCTACCGGAACCAACAACTAGTGAAGTCTTCTAGGGAACCCAACTTCCATGACCTCCCAATCAATGTGTGAGTGCAACTCAGTTGAACTCCACTAATGGGGCCCATACATAACTTGTAAATAAATGTATACACATTTGATATTCCCAGTTTAATAAATAAATACAATATGGAAGTGTAAATAAATAACCACCATTGATCCTAGGGTTATAAGGTGACACCTAGGATCAACTATACCAACTTCAGTTTGTTCTAGAGTTTCACTAAGCACACAACTTAATCATACTAATAAGTATTAACATCAACGACTGAATCCTAGATAATCACATAAGCATTATATATAGACCCAAAATCTAAATCCCAAGTAGTAAACTAGGCATTCCATGAGTAATATATGAAATCATTGATTCCTAGGGGTAGTCTTAAAAAATCTAGCAGTATCAGACCCAAGGCCAATTCCTAGGAAGAAATCCTATGAAATACATCATACCAGGAATAAGGACAATTCTTAGTAGGTAATACTAAGTAATCATTATATCAAGCATAAGTCAATTCCTAAGAGGTAATACTATGCAATCCATTATATCAGGCACAAGTTGATTCCCTAGAGGTGATATTAGGAAATCCAGTACCAAGAACAAAGTCAATTACTAGGATATCATCCTAGGAAATCATCATATCTAGCACAAGCTAATTCCAAGGAAGTAATCATAGGTAATTTAGTATCAAAAACTTGGTTGATTCCCAGGTGGTAATCCTATACAATAATTATATTAGGTATAAGTTGATTATTAGGAGGTAATACTAGGTAATCCATTATATCTTGCATAAAATGATTCTTAAGAGGTAATACTAGGAAATATAGATATCCTTGAAAGCCTAATCCTAGGTGAAATCCTTGGTATTAATTTGTAAAACACAAGGGAAATGTGTCCCTCACATAATATCTCATATGGTCATCATTATATCCATATCCGGATCACACCATCAGTTTAGGTTTTAAGGTGACACACATATTCATCAATACCCATTCCCATACTAACCCTCACTAGGGTTAACATATCTATAGGGAACCTACCGAGGTCCCCTAGGTCTCACTTTAATATAGACACCCTATACAGGATCCTCAATCTTTGTCTAAACACTCAAGATAATCCCATCACTTAGAGGGCATGGTTACCCTCAAAATAATCATGATCACATTATGGTATCATTGGACTTATAGTTTAATCTCCATCGGTACCACTATAGAGAGATGACTTAATTCCTATCTATGTTCCGAAGTTCATCCTAGGACATTCCTCACACACCCAACTTATCCATAATCCATCCTAAGGAATATCTACCCTATATTATCATATATTAGAGGAGAGTAACACTATCCCTACATTCCAATCAACTATCCAAAAAAACTATAAGGTGCCTCATAGTTATATGTAGCCTACTTAGTACAATCTTTCTCAATCCATAACTTTTCCTAAAGTATCTATGGTCACCTATACCAAGGTCTTCTATATCCAATTCATTTCATTTAGTTCATACTCTTCTAGGGTCCATAAATCTCAAAGAACAAAATTATAATAAATACCATATCCATTAGTAGATGAGGCATCAACTAATATTCAACGGTGCATCTTGGCCCTCATCACCTGAATTTTTCTCATAGGCATTTAGTTTTACATGAAACAATTTATTTTAAAAAGGGTCTGATTTATAAGTTGAAATTATATATGCATATTGGAAACATTTATTTAAGGTTTATTCATGATTTTTTTGATAATTCAATAGTTTATGGTTTGATTTCACAAGAATTATGAATTCTGGAATCAAAGGTAGAAATGATGAAAAATTGTCAAAAATAAACTTTACACATCATGTATCACATACATGATGTGCGGGCCTCATTTATAGCATACCTACAAGGCCACTAACCAACCCGTAAAACCTATACATGATGTGAAGCTAGTACATGACATGTACATTCATTACATAGTATGTAGTTTCCAAAGATCAGAATCCCACTAAAAGTGAATTACATATACGATGTGTACGGATTTCTTGACATGAAAAGTTCAAAGGCTTGTCCAGTCAAAGATACAAATGGATTCTTCGGTGGGAATTGGGGATCTCAAATACACAATGTGCAACCAACCTACATGATGTGTAGATGTTGGGGATGAAATCACTTAAGCCAGTACACAACGTGCATGAATTACACATCATTCATGAATTAAAATTCATGTACTTTTATGGCCTATTAATATTTCAAAACTTCTCTATGTACAGAGAGTGCCACATAGATTCCTTTTCTCTCATTTTATTTTGTAGTTTTCTCCTGTTTTCATATTTTTTTTCATTCTAAACCCATTTTAATTCATTTATTTAATTATTTTCTAAAATTATTTTGAGTTATTTTTGAATCTACATTCATTCTATACCTATTCAATATTCATTGCGATTTAGATTATGTTTGACGTTTGTTTTCAACAATGATTACTATTCTTCATCAATACTTACAAATTTCTTCATTATTTCTTTGCAGGAAATTATTTTTTGAATGGATGTATATCAATTTTAATTGTTTTAGCTTGATTCTTAATCCCAAACTATTTATTTTTCAATTGTTTTATGATTATATATAGTATGTTTAGTATTTCCTTTCTTTTGATCATCACCACCATCCGTGACTAATCTGCTTAGGGTTAGGGGTCAAGAGTAGGGGTGGTTTGAACCTAATGAATATCTAAAGATCAAAATTGGGTAACCCTGTGGATATTAGAAAAATTATATACAATTTTTAATCTCATTATTTTTCATTATCCCTAACTATCAGAGGTGAAAATTGAAGGACCATGACCTAGTTAGAAAAGACAAGGGTATGAAAAATATTCTATGATTATTTCTAGATAGAAGCCATGATTCCCGGACTTAGGTTGTCAATTAATCCAGAATAAGGAGTCTTTTTCAGATTGGGTTGATCCAATTAGCAGTACCAAGGTCAATTGTTGTTATTCGAACCACTTCACAACATATTCCATAGGTCTATCCCAATTTAGATTTAGGATGAACCCTTTGCCTATACCCTAAAATTGACCTTGATACCTTCATTTTAATTTATATTAAATCCAAACTACTTTGATTTAGTAAAAACCAAACCTAAAGAGTAAATTCAAGGAATACTTTCCAAGGGTTTTTTTTGACTGTTTGCTAACATGTCGGTGATCCTCATGGGTTCGACCTCGCACTGATGCTTTTCTACGACCTAGTGGTAAGGGTAGTTTGGGACTATACATTTCTAATATTATCATAGCTCACCCAAATTCAATGTCACATCTAGGCACGTCAAAATTTAGAACCGTTGTTAGGGATTACTATTTCTCCGACACAATGACCTTCAGTTCGAACCCCAAATTACCTCACCCTCCAACTTTCTTCTTTTATCCTTACCCATTTATTTTTTACATTATTATCCTTTAGGTTCACCCATTCTCTCTCTCTCCCTCCCTCTTTTATCTCTTCTTCAGATCTAGTGCATGCACCATGGACCCTTGACTTGTTCAAGAATCCTAGACACAAAAGAAAAACGTATTTTGGATCTTGAGATCTATAAAATAATAACTACATACTACCACTTTACAATTGTCAAGTGTAACAATTTTTCCCCACCACACTAGAAAAACATGCAATATGAGCCACCTGCTAATCAGGGTGAGTGACTAGTGCTTTAAGAGTTCACCATAATGGATTGAAACTTAACATCCCTTAGTGGTGCTTCACTCAGCAATATGCACCCACCAATTCAGGACCACACTTTGGATATCAAGCCTGAACTCATTCATATGATCCAGAACATGGGGAAGTTTAGTGGACTATAAAGTGAATACCCCCATGAATATATTTCAAATTTTATCAACATTTATGATACCTTTCACTCCCAGGACGCATTTCCAGATGCAATAACACTCAATATATTCCATATATCCTTGTGCGATAGAGCCAAAGATTGGTTAAAAAGTCAAACTCCCAAGTCAATCACGATTTGGGATGAACTAGCCAAAAATATATTGGAAAAAATACTTCCTTCCAATATGTAATTGGAAACTCTATAATGATATTCAAAACATCATGTAGGTAGACATATAATTAACATGGGAAACATGTGATAGATTCAAATAGTTAACCCATGAATTTCCACACCACATACTAGTTGTTTGACTATAACTTTAGGATTTCTACCAGGGACTCCATCCCACTTCATGTACTGTGGTAGACGCCGCTACTAATGACAAACTCTTGCTTAAGATCTCAGAATTAGGCTAAAAAATCCAATATAAAGTTTTCCATAATGACAGTTAGTGGAAAAATGATACAGGACCACCTAAACGTGGAATCCACCAAGTTTAAGAAATTACCCACCTGATAGATCAAGTAGAATCTTTGACAAAGAAGTTGGATTCATTTTAATTACCCGCTGCACTACCACCCCCTCCATATATTGTACTAGAGATTCAATCCTATGAGATGTGTGGAGGAACCCATTCTTACCAATATTTCAGGGTAGTCTTAGAGGAACCCCAATTCCAAGATTGTAATTATGTCAATTAAAATCAACCAAATCAGGAGTACCAACATCCTCAGTAATATCAACAACTATAAAACTAAAAGAAAATACTAGTTCTACAGCCATCACAACAAATCCTAGTTTTTTAAGTAGAGGAGTAGCCAAGTATCAAAAAGGAATCAGGGAACACCTAGGTACCTAGTACAAGATCCATCTCCTCTACCTTAAAATAAATTAAAATAAAATTTTCCTAGATCTCAACAGTTTCCACCTGTACAACAATAATAATTTCCACAAGTTCCACTAATGTCTCCACAACAAGCCTAACCTCTCCCGAACAATCATGAAAACCCGATCACTACCTTCATGTAGAAAGCATATCAAAGGGTGAAAACTCAAGAAAATGAGATACAAAACCATAAGGCTTCACTACACAACCTAGTGTATCAAATGGGGTATATCTCTAAGACACTATCTAATAAGCTATTAGGTACTTTTCCCGGTAACACCAAAGATCATCCAATGGAGGAAGATAAAGATATCATTGTGAGGAGTGGAAAGATGTTGGATTTATAGTAACCACAAATAGTTGAGGAAATAAAGTTAATAGAATTAAAAAAATATATTCAAGAGAAAAATCAAGAGGTAGAACCAACTAAGAATGCTTAAGTTCCAGAACATCCTAAAAAGGAAGATGTCAACGTGGAACCTCCACCATATAAGGCACCCCTCCCCGTTCTTGAAAGAATGAAACAATCCAAAAATTGGGAATATATATATATATATTGGATATTTTTAAACAATTACATATTGATATTTCCTTTGTAGAAGAAATTGCTCAAGTACCCACTTATGTAAGATTCATTATATAATTATGGTAAAAAAAAGAAAATGGAGGACTTAGAAGTTATTTCACTAAATGAATAATTCTCCACAATTGTCCAATGGAAGATTCCTCCTAAAATTTGAGACCATAGCAGTTTTTCAATCCATTGCACTATCGGGAAATGCAATTTTGAAAAATTCCTATGAGATATAGGAGAAAGTATCAATCTAATTACCATGAGTGTTTACAAGAATATAGGGATGGATGAACTAAAACCAATAAGGGTGGAACTCTAAATTTTTGACTGCTCAGTCAAGAATCCCGAAGGATTTCTTGAGGATGACTTGGTAAAGGTTTTAAAATTCATTTTCCACACTGATTTTATTTTTCTGAATATGAAAGAGTAAAGAAATAATACCCTCAGTTTAGGAAGACCATTTATCACAAATAGAAAGTGTTTGATTTATGTTAACCTAGAGATATTGATTTTTATAGTTAGTAAACAATTTATTATGTTTGATGTGGAGAAAGCATTTAATAAAAGCAACGAGTCATTGAATTTTAAAACAACCTCTATTACTGATAAGATAGATGATCATACGACTAATGAATAAAAAAAAATTAAATCCAATTGAAAAAGGATCCAGTGATCATAAGAATGAAAATTGAAATGCACCTCCGACAAGGGAGTCCATCTCTCCTTTTGTCCCCTCTATTTTCAGCAATTGTTATATAAGGGGTATAAACTCAAAGTTAAAGTCTTCATCTTTTAAAAAATGACTATATCTAGATAATAAATCAAGCACTAACTAGGAGTTATCTTGGGGTAGGTTTAGTATACTAGGATAGGTTAGTATAGTCTTTAGGAATAATAAGGGTCACCAGAAGTTTATCAAAAGGACTATTCCTAAAAAGGTTCACATACAAAAAAATACAAACCATGTAACATATACACAATGTGTTAATGTCGAGAAACTGAATCAAAAATAAAAATAAGATTTTCACATCATGCATTAATTACATGAAGTGTAATTTTCAGGGATAGTTTTAAAATACTACGAAATTTTGGTTCATGTTGAACCCCACCCCCATCCCAACGTTCCCTCTTCCACGAAACCCTATCCTGATACTCCATCTTCCAAATAGCCCTGATCCCAACCCCTCAACTCCTTCTCCCTTCATTCAGACACACCTCCTCCCCTGTGATCTTCTCCATCCTCTCCTCCATCCTCCTCATTCTATTTCCTCAAAAATGGCCATAACCAAGACTATCCACACCCCTCCATTCAACCACTTGCTTGAGAATGAGGACAAATCTCCACCAACCAAACAGTGGAAGGCTAATCCTTTTCCACCACCCATTGAGCCCTCCACCTCATCTCCCAATTCCGCCTCTATATCCACTTCAGCTTATGGGTACTCAAAGTTAGCTTTCAGCATATCGTATTTCCCTACACACCATCACCTTCATCCCTAACTTCTTTTTTCAAACCCTCAGCATTAGATTCAGTTGTTATATCTCTAGGAAAAACTGATACATACAAATAATAAGTTGGACCTCACTGTACTCGAGCACATCCATATTCATCAGGAGGTCCTTGAACTCATCAGCAATATGAAAATGACTATGATCACCTAGGTGTGTGAGTTTATGTTAAGGGATATCTTCCTTGTATTTCGGGCCACCTTCAAGTTTTCTATTGATTCTATATGCTTCAGACTCATAGGTAGTCATGGGAGATCACCCTCGATGGCCTCGACATCAATTCCTCAAACTTCGTCAATTTTATAGTCTTCCTGACATTACATATCGATCCTAACAAGGCAAAGACTGCATGAATTTCGGATAGGATAACTAGATAATAATAGAGTGCATATGATCCTTTCACCATGAAGAGAACCATACTCTAAGATGATACCCTCAAAATCCTTCACAGGGACCTTGCTTATGCTTGGTTGGACAATAGTGATGCTCATGGGGGGGGGGTGATCCAGATTGAGGTACTCATTCTCAAATCAGCCATGGGCATCCCAACCATCAACATGGATTGTCAGTTTGGTGACTTCTATAGGACCCTGGTGAAGAGGACTCTTGGTACGTTGATGGGGGTCTCTTTTGTCACCCATTTATTCAGTCATCTTGGTGCCTTTGAGGCTTCCCAATCCCAAATACCCCTAAGTACTATAGAGGATATCATCCTACCATTTCTTCAAAAGATGGTGATACTCAAGAAGGATGGAAGAATATATCAATGGGCACTGGCATGTATGGAGGATGATGGCAAGTCCCCTACTCAACATGCAGCTGACCTAGCTGCACCATCCTCCTATTCTCATTCCCATGTAGTCACCTCTACCACCACCTCCACCACAGCCTCTAGACCTATTACCACTGTTTCCACCACCAAAACCACTCCCCCTGCCCCTGTTTTTACCACCACCACCAATGGGACTACCACATTTTCACCCACCCTATCCATTCTATATGACTTATGGCCTGCTATTTAGTGTATGCTGGAGAACTTGTTCCAGGTCTCCCACCACTTTGATGTTCCATTTTTTGACTTTTCACTTTTCACCACCCACCCCCCAACACTAGCTACCAAAACCTTCTACCCACTGGCTTCTTTTGGCCCTTCATCTTCCACCATCCCTCCCATCTCAGACACCCTTTACAACCTACCCTCAAAGTTCACTGAATCTTCTAACCATTAGTGTTTTCTTGTAGAGAAATCCCAGTAGGGAAAGGGTCCATCCATTCCACCATCTATCAAGGTGCTGTTCATCGACCCTACTTCCAGACACATAGCCACCATCAGGATCAGCACCTCGATACCACCATCCACCAAGATAGCTTCTAGTACTACGACACCTTCAAAGGCCATAGATGATCCTCTGTCCATGTCCATGGAGGAAATATATATAGCAGGCTAGATCAAAGGACCCATTATTCAGGAGGGTACTTTAGATGAAACAAATGGAGAGAGTTACCCTAAGTCTTGTTTTACCATTGTATCCTCCCCAACTATACTCTGTTTGGGTCTGTTTTTTTTTTCATTTTATCCATGATTCCCCATTGTATTCTTTTATACACATTTATGGATAAGATACACTTTTTGGACTCCCATGTGTGCTTCACATTTCCATTCCTTTTTTATGAATTTTTATATCTACTTATAGCTGTTATGCATCCTCTATGGTCATTAACACACTGATCCCACCACCACATTCCCTCCTACATCAGATATCTCAGCATCTAGATGGCATCGAGTTACCACTGGAGGAGATATCACTTGAGATCCATGCTCAGTAGGGTTCCCCATCACAATGAGAATAGAAGCTATTCTTTCCTCCTGATATTCATTCTCGATACACTTCTGAGGTGGTAAATACAACTAATCATCCCTGTGAGATTTATGAAACAAATACTGGTTCTTGTAGGAGGCAACAAAACTCTAAGTCCATGGATGAAACTACATGATCTCATTGTCTATCCCTCTAGATAGCGTTGTTATTGTTAGTTATTTATGAGAGGCAACCCATATTTTTTGTTTTCTTTATTTTAAGTCATGTACTTAGGATTTTTTTCCTTTTAGTAGTATTCTTATTCATATTTTTTCCCTAAAATTCACTATAATCACCTATCTACATTTATATGAGCTACTTTTCTTTACTATTCACTATATTCACCTTCCCATTTCACTACTTCCAAATTGGGTAACTTTATGTACTAATGTTTTATATAGTGATAGTTTTTCATTTAAAAAAAATTATAATGCAAAAAATCCACTCAATATCCAAAAAGTTTCTTGTGCGATGTCAATCATCACAAGGAGCTCTTGATTATAAAAATTCAATTTCAAATATCTATTTAATTTTTTTATGCTTTTATTGATATCTCTACCATGATGCTTTCCAAGACAGTCCAAACACTGTCTCATTTTAAGTATGGGGGAGTCTTTCTGGTGATTTATTTTAAATAAACTTGGATTATTTCCTGTTGTCATTTATCTAGGACACAGTTTTCACCAAAGGCATACTTTAAATCTAAAATCACATTAAACCCATTTAAATAAAATAAAAAGTTAAATTAGAAATTGTTAAAATACATGTTTTACTCCTATTTATATTTTATCATGATTATTGAGTTTAATAATTTAAATCAAATTTATAATTTTTGAAAATTAATTTTGATTGACTTATTACAAGATTTTATACCTTGAGTGATTGACAGTTTTTTTATAATCCCATTTTCGAGAGGATTTTGGACCCATGATTTCATATTCTTTTTATGATCATATTTATTAAGAGACAATTGGGGAATGTAAACTTATAAAAACTTTCATTGATATCTTTTTGAGACTTTGATTGAACAAATACATTTTTAATATGAATGAGGCAACCTTTGTGGAGCCATATTTTCCTAATACCCACGTATACATATTTCTTTATTTATCCTATAGTAGACACGAATAAATATGTTAGGTTGGATCTATTTCAATCCTATTATACCTTCCCACCCTACTCTTGGTAAAATGAATGATTATACTTTGAATAAGTTTGGGTTAATTTTCACTGCTGATGGACACAAGATGTTGTTTTTGCGGATATGTACTATGAAAATTTCACCAGACTAATATGATGTGGTCTATGATTAATTTTATAATTTTCTAAACCTACCCTATTCCTTTGAAAAAATTATAGGTAGAAAAAGAAAAACAATATTGGGTTATGTATTAGGAAGGTCAAAAATCACAATTACCCGACCGATGAATCCTACAATGGATCATATGTGGTTCAAGGATGGATGTGAGACCTGTCCTGAACCTAAATTTTTAAAAATAAATAAAAAGAAAAAATAAAGGGTCATGGTACATTTTTGATACTTACTTGATATATTCATGGATCCAATTTGAGTTTTTTAAAGCATATACATTATTTGATCTTGGAGGAGTCACTTCATATCACTGTTCATGACTTTCGAACATTTTAATTTAGAGATTAACCTTTTTTGAGCGTGATTTTTATTTTATTCGCACTTTCCCCCAACCTTAGAGTCATTTGAACCCTTTTAGATGAATCCCTCATAATTTATTTTGTATTTTTCTTTACGAAGTGGATATGTTAGAACCAATACATGCTTATGGTTAGGAACATGTATTTGGGGCATGATAATAACTCAAGTTTAATTTTTTACCTTTAGTGATGAGAGATAATTTATTATGAGGTAAATTGAAAAATGGTGCATGGATCGAGGTGGCGACCTGCTCGAGACGGCCCGGTAATCGAGACTCATGATGGTTTTCTGGTTTGAATTTGAAATTTTAATTTCCGGATGGTGGTTTGTGGTTGTAATCCTGGTTACCGGTTTTCCTTAAACTGGCTTTGGAAAATATAAAAAATGATTTGCAGGATGGTATAGAATTGAAGGAACAATTATGAAATTATAATTAAAATAATAAAGAATCTGGATAAAGAACTGAACTATGATGCATGGATGATTTTCTCCATAGGATTGATTCTGGAGGACTAACATTTTCTACTTAAATTTAGTTTTATTTTCATGGATTTAATGAATATTTACTATTTTTTTTATATTTCGGAATCCCTATTGAGATTCTTCTTGATTGAGGATAAGAAATTATACAAGTGTGGGGGAATTTGATAAGATGAAATTATATATACATATTGGATACATTTATTTAAAGTTTATTTATGATTTATTCAATAACTCACTGGTTTATGGTTTTATTTATCAGGAATTTTTAATTCTATAATCAAAGAAATAAATGATAAAAAAGTACAAACAATAGACTTTACATGCCATGTATCACATACATGATGCATGGGCCTCATTTGAAACATTTCTGCAAGGCCACAAATTATCCCGTGAAGCCTTTACATGATGTGGATCCAATACTCTATGTGTACATTCATTACATGACAAACCGATTTCAAAGATCTAAATCACACTAAAAGGGAAATACATACACAATATGCAAGGATTTCATGACGTGAAAAGTTATAAGGATCACCTAGTCAAAGATACAAATCAATTCTACAATGAAAATTGTGGATGTCAAATACATGGAATGAAATATACTTACATGATGTGTTGATTTTGGAACCTACGTCACTTAAGCTAGTACATGATGTGCATGACTTACGCATCATGTACCTTTCTGACCTATTAATATTTCAGTGATTCTCCATATATAGAGTGTGCCTCATAGTTTCTTTCTCTATATTTTTCTTCTATAGTTTCTCCCATTTTCATATATTTTCATTCTAAAACTCTTTTAATTCATTATTATAAATTTTTGTCAAATCCATATTGGTTATTATTGAATCTATATCCGTTCTACACCTATTCTATATCCTTTTTATTTCTTCTTCCATTTGACATTTGTTTTCAACACCGATTATTGTTATTCATAAAAGATTACAATGTTATTCATTGTTTCTTTGTGAAAAGTTAGTTTTTGATCGTATTTATATTGGTTTCAATTTTTTTATCTTTATTATTAATCCAAGATTGTTTATTTCTCAACTGTTTTATGATTATATATTTCATGTTTATTATTTCCTTGCTTTTGATCATCACTATCATGCATGGCTAATCTACTTTGGGTTCGGGGTTGAGAGTAGGGGTGGTTTAAACCCAATGAATATATAAAGATCAAAACTATGTAAACTTATGGAAATTAAATAGGTTTAAAAACATTTCAATATCATTATTTTTCATTTTCCATGACCATTGGAGGTGAAAATTGAAGGACCATGACCTAGTTAGAGAATATTAGGGTAGAAACAATAACCTATAATTATTTCTATCTAGAATCCAAGATTCATACACTTATTATGTATATTACTCTATAATAAGGAGTATTTTATATCTTAGGTTGATCCAATTGGTTGGACTAAGGTCAATTGGTGTTCTTTTCATCGCTTCACAACCAACACCATAGGTCTATCCCAAGTTAGATATATGATTAACCCTTTTTATATAACTTGAAATTGACCCCAATACATTGCTTTTTATCTAAATTAAATCCAACCTAGTTATCTTTAGTAAATACCAAACCTAAAGAGTAAACATGAGGAATCCATTCCAAGGTTTTTTTGATTGGTTGTTGACCTTCCTGTGATCCTTGCTGGCTCGAACTCACACTATCTCTTTACTATTCTCTAGTATTAAGTGTAGTTTGGGACTATAAATTTCAAATATGATTGAAGCCTGCTTGAATTCAATGGAATGTGAGGCCGCATCACCAATAACCTATAGAGAAAAGACCACACACAACAAGAAACATAAGAAAAATTCATTAACCTAGGGAAATATAAAGGGACCACCTATCTTATTTGTGGTGTAATTTCCATTACAACATGGCTTGATAACTCTCACCTGAGCTCGTCCAACCTTTGTATCATCTTTCATCACCTCTCAAGAACCTATCTCAAGCCATAACATACAATTAATTTAATTATAAAAATTTATAATTAAATAAAAAAATTAATTTAAATATGTAGAATGAATAGAATATTACTAAGAATCATCATATCATCAAGACCTCAAGAAATGGGGATGCGGTCCACTCATTACATGCACCAAAACCCAATCCACACAAAATACCTAATCATGAAGCCTAATTAGATAAAAATTTTATCCAATATCACAAAAAACCATAATAAAATACATTGGGTGAAAACATTTATTGAAATAGTGATATATGACATGAAAAAATCATTCGAGGACATCCTTTAACCAATCCATGACAAAGCCTCATTATCCTCACTTGATTCCACCATGCTTTGGTGGAATAAACACAAAAAACTTAGCCTAAATCAAACCAAAATCAAAGGGATATAAAGGGGGGAACCAAAAAAATAAAATATGGAAGAAAAAACTTGTAAACACCATTATAATTAGCAAGAAATCCCCCATGACATAGGGGATCCATAGGAAGAAGGGGAGGAGGATCACTAGCTAAAATGGCATCCTCTGGTTCCCAAAAAAATGGAGTGGGGGGGGGGGGGGGGTTAAAAAATTGGTATGCAACCTAGAGGGTCATGGTGTGATGTAAAAAATCTCTCAAAACATTCACAACATGACTCTGATTTCATGACACGACATAATATTATGTATAGAAGGAGGCACTGCCTCCCTCATTCACAGTGTAATGCTTCATGCAATTCTCTGTGATCCTCATACTATTATCCATTGTTGTGTGACCAAGGGGTCACAACGTGACCTGTAACAAAAACATAATTTCATTAAAACCTTTGATCCTTTCTTTGAATACTATAGAAGAAATTGAACCACCAACCGAGTCTTGTTCCATATCAAAAAATATTTCGATAGATATTCCAACCCTCATGATTCCAATCTAAATCCTGATTCTTAAAATTATCCCTGATCTGAATCCAAAATTCAAATTCCTTCTAAAATTCACAACCTAAAAAACATGGGTCTTTACATTTCAATAGATTTTGATACAAAAAATGAGAAAAATAAAATGAATAATGCCTTATTTAATTATGGTTGAATATTACAATAGAAAATTAAATAAATTACAAGATAACTAAATGGAAAATAATTTGTAAAATTATTAAAGGAATGAAATCGAAAGTAAATAAAAATACTATAAGGTTGAAATTCTCATAAGAATGATCTTCCATGAAGATCATACCACCAATGATAACTATATACAGAATACAATATCTTATAAATATGATAAAAATATAGACAAATAAATTAGAGAATTGGATAAATGATTTTAGAGATGTATGTATGGCTATATATAGGAATATAGTATGACTGTTATATATATAATTTTTGGTTATATGGTCATTGGAAATATGACTACTGGATATATGGTCATTAGATATATAGTCATTTGAAATAATAGTATCCAATAGGTACATTTATGTTTTCTAATTATCTATAAAAAATAAAATTAATACAATTCACATATAATAAATAATTATGTAATGAAATAAAAAAGATAAAAATTAATTAAAATAATTTATTATAAAAATATGTATTTTTATTCGTTACATATTATTATTATTATTTTAATAATTATTTTATGTTATTATAAAATTCCAATAAATAATCTGATACTAATAAAATGATAAAATTGAATGTTTAAAAGATAAACAATTAATTATAATGGGATATGATTAAAATCATTAAATGTTAAAAAGGTTTTTTAAATTTTTTTATAAGTGTTGCGTATATTTATCTTAATAAATTAAATTTATCAATTTTAAAGGATGGATATAATAAAATTTAATGTTTATATGTATAAACAATAGATTAACACCCATTTAATTATTAATTGATGTGAAATAAGATTATGAACATTTAATATTTAAAAAGTCAATTTTCAATAAAAATTATGTTTTTTATATATTTTATGTTTTAATTTAAAAGTTAAATTTCTCATATTTTGATTAAATGGATTATAAATCTTGAATTATCATATCAAAATTCATTATGAATATTAATTTCATTTTTTTGGAAAAAAGTAAATTATCGAGGTGAAAAATTAGTTACCATGTTAAATGTAAAATGAGATAAATGAAATGTTAAAAGACTAAAATATCTCTATAATTATATATTAATTTAATTTATAGGGGAACTAATGACCCATATTTATTATTTATTTTTTTTATCCACTTTCCATGTAAAACAACAATCTTACACCTCAAGCAATGAGTATTTTTGGGAATGTCACTCTAAACTTACCTATAAAAGGACCCATTCTATACTACTCACAGAACACTTTTCCTTTAGTTCAGACTTGAATACCTACAAAAATTCTCTTTGAAAAATCCTTATTTTAATTTTTTCAGCCTATGTTTCTAAGAATAAGGCCTAAACCCTTTATTCTGAAGGAACCCATTTCAAGGAGTGAATTCATCAAAGTATCTAATTCTTTACCATATTCTTCAATTACCTTATGAAATAAAATTTTTATAAATCTAATTATTCACTATAATGATGTTATATTAATATAATTATGCTTCTATGAAAATTATATTTCCATTATATGACTATATACTCCTCATTCATTTGTATAACTTATTATTTGGGTTGGTTCATCCACCTACAAGAACGATGCTATAAGGACACCACTATTTTCATTTTGGATGTGTATTAAGACATTAATAATGGTAATTTATGATATTAATATTCTTTTTAAGGATGAAACAAAAATTTGTGGTCATTAAATGTAACTCATTGTTTTCAGTAAATTATCCAAACATGCTCGTCATAAATTCTATTCTCATAAACCATACCCATACCTTATATAAAATAATCATGGGACTGTATAAATCATTAAAAAAATTATTTCATTACCTTGAATAATAGAGGAATTATGATCTTGTTATCAAATAATTAGGATCGACATCTGCATTACAAAACTTGTATGAAACAATCAAAAATTACAACCACATGATGATGAAAATAAATAATAAATAACTAATAAATGTGTAATAAATAATCATTATTTAAGAGTATAAATGGTAATATATTTAAATAAGGTTTTAAAATAATTTATTAATATGGTTATATTTATTATACAAGAGGTTAAATAACCTTTAATGAAGTTGGGAGTAAAGTTAAGGGTTTCTTTTCCAATCTCATTTTTGAAATAGAGATTGTTTATATCAAAATTTACATTAAAGAAAATTTTAAGTTATTTATCTCTAAAATACCTTATATTTTATTCTCCTATATTTATTTTTAGGGTTTACATGTATTCTTTCCATTTTCTCTCGCATAATATTATAATTCACATAAAATTATAATTGTAAGTGAAATCGACCATATCTCTACTTTTCAATTGGGAATATTTCTTCTCCACGTACTTTTTTTCATATGATTTTATAGATTTCCTTATCCCTACTCCTATGATTACTTAAGGCTATTTTATATTAAATTAGAATTTATTTTGAAAAATTTTTAAATGTATATTTTTTAATGTTTTCCTCACATTCTCTTTGTCTATGTTTTTTCTTAGATTTTATTTATGAATATTCCTTTCCAAGTTTTGATGGTTTTTACAAAGTAAATTTTATTTAATTTATCATTATATTTCTAAATATATTGTTTTATAAATTATTTTATTTTAAAATTAAAGTTATAAAAGTCTAAGGGATATTTCTTCTTATCCTTAAAAATAATTTTCTAATGCCTTTATAATGTGTTTTTCATCTATGTTAATATCCGTTAATGTTTATTATGAATCACTAGGGATATACTCTAATGTTACCATCAAAATTATCTCTCTTAATGGATTATGATCATATATTATGGATGTTTTGGTGAAAATAATTACTTTCACATAGGTTAATTAATCTAGGATGGAATTATGGATTTTTTTAGGTTCATATGACACACATATGTTTTTTTTCATGATATGATGGGTGGAAAAAAATTATATATCCCTATAATGAATTGGAAAAATATTTATATCACATGAGATGAAATGTAAGGGAGTTTAGAGTGAACCCAATATACTATGGGACTCTATCCATTTTGTTTATAGAAATGTGGAGTAAATCCAATACACTATTGAAATCCATACACAATGTGATGATGGTTTCAGAAATAATCATTGATATAAGAAGTGAATTTATATTCTTATGTATGTTCCACATTCTTATATCATATTTTTAAACTAGTATTTTATGTTATTCCATATTAACATGTTCTTTTTCCATAGATTATGATAATCGTCTCTTAATTCTACATTCTCATGCCTATTGTTTCATTCTATATAAAAATATATATGTCATTATTTATGATTTATAATCCTTGTTTTATTAGGTATGATTTTCTTATATTATGTTAATGTACCTTGATTATGTTTTCATACCCACATGTTCATCTTATTCTCACTTATGATCTTCTATTTATATCTATTACTTACACCCATTATTGAGAATACGAGCTCACCCTTTTTTATATTTCAATTCCCCAGGTCATGAAGAGTAGTATTATGTATGATATATTTAGAGGAGTATCATGTGGGGTATGTTGAAGACTATTTGCAAAATAATTTGGTTTTATTTGTAATCTCGAAAGACACTAAAACTATAGGTTGTAGGGTGTGATTTATTGTGAGATGAAATGAATATTCATGTAAAAAGATGTAATATATATATATATATATATATATATATTTTTTTTATGGTTGCATAATATCATTTGGTATTAGAGTAGAGTTTAGTTATTTTTGGGGATTAGGTTATGAAGAATAAGGGGATGAAACTTAATTCAACCTATGTTGAACTAAAAGTGTTATAGGATAATCCAAGTGTGTCATAAGTTAAATATAATAAATTATTGGTTGAAATGATGGTGTTTTAATTCAACACATGTTAGGATTTTTTTTATTATCATATGACTTTTTACTAAAGATATTATTGGTAAAAAACCACACTAATAATTTTGTCCTTAGTAAGGGAATGAAGACAAGATCATGATATTGATGTGGTGACATATATGATCAATATTTAAAAAATCATATTTTATCATAGTTTTATAAAGTAACATATTCTTTGAAAAGTACTTAAGACTATTAATTCCTATCCTCAATGAATAGATTTTGAATTATTAGTGAAAAATCCTCGTGGTATGATGATTTCTTCCTAAGTATATAACTCCTATTCAATAAAGTTTTGTGGGAATGTTATTCATAAAAATATTATTTTTATACCTTTAGTCATATTTTATGTGGATTTTGGAATAAATTAGATCTCTCAGCATAGATACCATTTTAATTTCCAAGATAGAGAAATCACATTTCATATCCTAAATCAACTCATGATCATCTATTAGTGTAAGGTTGACTATGAACTCCATATAGAAGTTACTTACCTCGTATGGGTATTATTAACTAATAATGATATATATTTTACTCAATTGGTTAGGGAAAACTAAATATATAAGATATGTCTATTGTATGGGGATATGCTGATGTATTTCCAGAAGAGTTACCTAGTCTCCCCTAGATCATGGGGTTTATTTTTCAAAAGAACTCACACTTGGTAATTTTCCAATATGAAAGACTCCATATAGAAAAAACCTGATTGAATAGGAGGAATTAAATAATAAAATCCAAGAGAACCTATATAAGGTTTTCATACAATCAATTTCTTCATCATGGGGTTGAAAACTTCTCTTTATTAAGAATAAATATAGATCAATGAATATCTCTATTGATTATCATGAACTTAAGAAAATCATAATCAAGAACAAGTATCATCTATCCCATATTTATGACTTGTTAAATCAATTGTGAGGGGATAAATACTTATCCAATATTGAACTTCAATCTAGATATTATCAATTAAGACTGGAAAGTTCGGATATACCTATGACAACCTTCTATACATGTAATAAACCAAATCAGGATACCACCTGAACTGACACCCAACCTAGCTCACTACTAACCTAAGGGGTTTACTAAATCCCAAAAATCTAACAACAAGGATATTAGGTATCAAAATAAATCATTATGGATGATTTTGATCTTAAATCAGAGTTAACACACAACAAATTTTCTCCCAAAAAACCGACATGAACCATCCACAATTCGAACATCCACACTAAAACAAATGAGAAAATTTTAAAATAAAATTAAATTATTTGAACATGTATAATATATAAAAGATGAAAAATAATCCCTAATCTCACCCACTAACAATCACCATAGAAACAAATTCTTATATTCTACTTCCATAACTCCACATTGAAGTGCACCTCCCCTAACCATAACTGAAATCAAGAAAGTCCTAATTTTTTTGAAACTAATAAAGATTTAAATATAAACACTAACATAACTTATCAAATCATCCCATGTGACTTGAGGTCAATCTATATCCAAACTCAGATCTATTCTAAAAATCAAATCCAAGAACTATAAAGACACTCAGTCTACAAACACTAAGTGGTGTGAGTAGAGTGTGAGATTGACAACCTTGTAGGTAACCACCATAAATTTAGTGATTTTATTTTACAAAATCAAAAAATATAGTATGAAATTAATTTAGAAAATAGATTTTATAAGTGAAAATTTTAAAACAAAACATCACAATCATCCATTTTATAAAAATTTCCATTTATTTTTCTTTAAATGAAAACAATCACTTGAAAAATAATGCCTCAACCTCAGACTCATTTATTTAGAAACATACATTTAGAAATAAATTTTTCTAATAAAACAACCCTTGTAAACCATTCATTTTAAAATTCATTTTTAACCTAGTTTCACAATGGAAATAAAAAGGGAATATCAGAATAATGAAGTGAAATGATGGTGAATTCAATAAATGAGACCATGATAAATAAAAAACTAAAGTGAAACATGAGTAAATAATAATGGTAAACAAAGGTAGTAAACCATAATCATAACATTATAAATAAAAGTGAGAGTGGGAATGAAATAGTAAGTGAAATTGTAGAAATAATCCATGACACATGATGAGTATCTCTGACCTATATTTTCCCGAGGTAATTAAATCACTATTGGAACACTTTACAACTATTAAAACCTAACAAATTAACTAAAATTGGGCCTCTCGAGGACACCATAATGACCCCTATATAGTACCTCAACTAACTTGAGAAGCACCCATCCTGTTTCCCACCTACCAATGGTCTCCCATGTGCCAACCACAAAATGAATTACATAACAATCATCCCATACATCATCAATAACAACACACAATCAACTGCACACTTTGAAACCATGTATCATTTTAAAACCTCTATTGAAAGATCAATTAAAAAATCAATCATTTTTAGAGTTCATTTCATAAATAATCAGTAAGATCAAACCCATTTTGAATGAAAACAACCATTTAAAACACCTCTTTGAGTACATATTTGAAAACCAAAGTCAAACATCCAATTTAAATTTAAAAGCTTCTTTTTTACATCATTATATACATATGAACTTATATATATATATATTTATCCTTCTATGAATGTACATATCAACATATTTTGATGTAGATATGTATATATATATATACAAACACCCACAAATATGTGTTTAATCACTAAAAATAATATTAAACAATCTCAATACCAATAAAAGGTAAATCATACATGGATGGAACAAATACTATATTAAAATTCCTAAAGTATTGTAATCTAACACATTTAACCTCTTTAACTCACACAAAAACTTATTAAATTTCATAAATGATCTCAAAAAAATTTAAAACAACCAATTCATTTATTAAAACCATCATAAATATTTTATTAGAAAAAATATATTTTATTCTTTAAAGGTAAAAAGTAGGGCCAAATTCATAAGAAAAAAATTGGAAATCAATTTTAATTACTTAAATACCTTTAGAAATATAGGTTTCTAAATCCAATATAAATTAAAATTGGAATTTAAAAAAGAAATCCAATTTGGTACACTTCAAGAACATGTGAAAAATTAAGGAAACATAGAAGAAAAGAAACACCTACCTAGGATTTTCATAGATGATGAAAATCATTTAAAAGTGATAAAATGAAGAGTTAAGGAGGATTCCACATTCTATTGAAGATGAAACCATAAGAAATAAAAAGTGTAACCATACTAGGGTTTGACCTATACCATGCATAGTGAGGGAGGGGGAAGAAAATAGTAAATAGAGACAAGGGATAAGAACAAATAAAAGATTGAGACGACCAAACCTTGAAGATTTGGATACAAATCATGAAGTAATAACTCAGATTCTCCAAATAGAAAGGGATATTGGGGGATGGTCATGCTTGGAGGGTTTATCCTAACTAGGGTGTGTCAAATGGGTGAGTGAAGGAGGGGTGGGGGTGAGTTAGGGTAAAATGAAGGATTGCAAGTTTCATAATTTAATCTTATCATTTTTTAAATACGGGTGTATCACATGATTACCATATAGTTTACCCAAACTATACACCAACCATGAACCCTTAAATGGCCACACATGGAACCCATATGACCAGATTTCTCATTTAGAAAAATCATGCACCAACCATGAAAAATAGCTCTATCACATGACATTCCATAATTGTATGGTCTCTGAGTAGTTAAAAATAACTGTGAATTAGAGAAAATGTCTTTAAAATTATAATATATAAATGGTTAAGGATAAGAACTCCATCCCCAATAACACTTTATACCCCCAAAAAGTTTCTAGACTCAAGGAAACTTAAATAAGAACCTTAATCAGAAGTAAATGACAAGATATATCATGATTCATGAGCTACTCGAAACCAAATTTAATCCAAAACACTAAAATAATATCCAAAAGACTCAATAATCTCTAAACCCTTATGGAACAACTCACACCTGGCCTCTAACAAGGAAATCAAGAAATGGAAACCCATATTGGGTTTCCCCACCATTTAAAAATTAACTAACTTGGTGGATTAAAAGGAATAAAAGAATTTCCAAATTAATTCTATGAGTGAAATTTTAACCCTTAAACCAAGATACATGGACAACCATTAAATAAATAGAACATTCTAAGATTTAATGAATCAACTTTTTACTCTCCAAGTAGGTCTAAATAGAAACAAACAAAAATAATCAACTCAAATATAAGAATCTAATCATTAATAGGAAAAGGAAAGGAGGAAAAGAAACACCTTACAATACCTAATGAACCATTCCCAAAGAATACCATAAACTTAATAACACTATAAAAATTTCAAAACAAAGACCATCATACCACTCAATTTCATCCTCTAACCAGGAAAAAAGGGAAGAATAAATAACCTATGAACATTCCCCTTCAAACAACCTGGGTTAAACCATGGTTCAAGAATAGATAAGTAGTAATATATTCCCTTATACTTGGGACACACATCAGGGTAGTCCTACCAAGTCAAACTAACATTAATCGATACATAACCCCAACTAGTTCAACATACTTCCTAAGTACTTGAAGGACACACAAGTTTTCCCCCATAATCAAGTAACTTAAATAAAAAATCACCGACCATAACCACAAAAAAACTATAAAGGAACCAACCATTTTGATGAGACATGAAGAAAATTAAACGAATATCATACTATAGGAAACAATTGAGAAAGATCCCAAGGAGTTACACCTGAAAATAATTACCTCAAAAACTTGATTGACTATACCCCTTAAAATATATAATCACCCAAACCTATAAATTATCGAGGTTATTTTTGGGAGAATACTTTCAATAAAAGGGATAAACAAAAGACACAATACATTACATATCCAAAAAAATAATCACAATCATCCAAAATCATATTCCAATTCAGAACAACCAATTCAATAAAATCAATCAAGAATACCACCAAAGGGATCAAAAAAAGTAAATAAAATAAAAATAAAATGCCCCCTTTCAAACCATTTCCAAAACTAATACTCTAAAGTGTAAAATATTAAATCCATATTTAAAAAACCTTTTCTAAATTCTACAGTTCCTCCATTGAAAATGTTTCTAAATTACCAAAAACTAATTCCATATTTAATTTATTTATAAATATTATTTAATAGTTTCAAAACCAATTTTTTTAAACCGAGATTTCCAAAAAAAGGCCAATATAATCCCTCCCCTAAAACATTTTCTAAACACAAAACCTTATTTGAAAAATTTAAAATAAACCCCACCTTTAAAACCCAAATTTCCACCTTTAAATATATTTTAATAAAATTTTCCATTTAAAACCCATTTCAATACCATTTAAAAATGAAAATTTTCATTTTAAAACATTAAAGATTCCCTTAAAAACGATTTTAGAAACATACCCATTAGTTTTAAAATCATGAAACAATACTTGAAAACTATATTAAACTTGAAAAAATCTCTTTATAAAATATCAATAACAAATCTAATTACCCAACATCATATGACATAAGGTCACTTAAATGGGACTAGAGACTATGTTTGAATTGGATGAATGGATCTATTGACCATATTACAATCACATAAAAGATACTAAGAGTAATAAAGAAAAATTTAGTTGGGATTTAAATGTCTTACCAAGCCATGTGAGCTCACTGTGTACCACTATATCAACTTCTATTTGATACCTAAATATCATAAATCCATCAACATAAAATGAATAATATTAAAACCACAAAACAATAAATGAAACCTAACATCCCATGGTGACTCGGGGTTCATAATAGAGAATATATATTAAAACTCTTATTAATCCAACATCTTGAGTCCTGATAGTCTTACCACCACCTACCATACACACCCTAAATAATAAAGGGTGCCTTGAAACCTAGAATCCCTTAAGAAATCTATACTCTGATACCATTTTTACCAAAGCGGTCTGGGATTCTAAGAGAAATGATACCCGACCTAGCTCACCACTAACCTAAAAGGAATATTCAATTCCATAGAGCTTCCAAAAAGTGTCATAGGCATCAAAATAAATCGTTAGGGATGATTTTTATATTAAATCAATGTTAACGCACAATGAAATTTCTCCCAAAAATCTAGCTTAACCCATTCATAAGTCAGAAATCCATGCTAAAAAAACCTATTTTTAAAATAAAATTCAAAAATTTAAATAAAGATATAATAGATGCACAATAATCCCTTATCTCACGCTCCTACGCATTCCATAGAAACAACCCCTTCTATTATAATTCTATAAATCCACATGAAAGTGCACCTCCCATAACCATAATTGAATTAAGAATGTCCTAATTGGTCAAAAATACTAAAGTATTAAAATTTAAAACTGATACACCTGATAAAATCATCCCCTGTGACCTAAGGTCACTCTCTATCCAAACTTGGATCCATTCTAAAAATTAAATCCAGAACCTGCAAATCCCCTTAGTTTACAAATACTAAGGGGTGTGAGTAGGATGTGAGCCTGAAAAATAAATAGTTAATCACCAAAGTGTCCCTGCTATTTTTAAAATAAAAAAAGTTATATATTTAAATGAATTTAGAAAATATAATTTTTAATGATATATCTAAAAACGAAATATCATGATTGACCATTTTAGAAAATCATTCATTTTCCTTTAAATGGAAACAGTCACTTGAAAAACATTTCTTTCACCTTATCCAAATTTATTTAAAAACAAACACATTTAGAAATAATTTTTCAATAAACCAACCCATGTAAAACATGCCTCTTTAAATTCCTATTTTAACTTTATTTTAAAAATAAAATTTAAAAGGAAAACCCAAAATAATGAAATAAAATGATGGTGAAGAAATAAATGATACCATTATAAATAAAAAACTAAATTGAATTAGGATGAAATAATAAATAATGTATACTATAATATTAAAATTAACCAAAAAAGTGAGAGTGGGACCTAAATAATAAGTAAAACTACAAGAATAATCCACAAAACATGTGGAGGTGCTCCGACCGAAAGTTTTCAAAGGTAACTGACTCTCTCTCATAACAATTTCTAACAATATAAACCTAACAATGTATTCAAACCCTAGGACTCCTAATAACACCTAAATGACCCCTATCTATTAAATAACTAACTAGAACAACACCTGTCCAGTTACCCACCTTCCTATGATCTCCCATATTCCAACCAAAAAAAGTATTACATTTTAATCATCCCATCCATTATCAATAAAAACCCACAAGCAAGAACACACTTTGAAACCATGATTCTTTTTAAAAAATATTTTTAAAGATCAATTAAAAATAAAACATTTTTTGAGTCTATTTCATGAATACTTCATATGATCAAACCCATTTTAAATGAAAACCATACCATTTAAAACAACTCTTTGATAATATATTTGAAAACCAAATTTAAACATCCAATTTAAATTTCAAAGATTATTTTTTTAAATCATTCTGCAAATATGAACATATATATATATATCCATCTCTCAATGCACATATCCATATATCATAATGTGTATATGTATATATATAAACACACACAAATACGTGTACAATCACTAAACATAATATTAAACCATCCCAATATCAATCATATATAAATCACACAAGGATTGAGCATATAACATAGTAAAATTCCTAAAGTAGAGGAATCCAAAATATTTCACCTCTTTAACTCCCCCATAAACTAATAAAATTTTATAAATAGAGTCAAATAATTTTAAAATACGAAATTCATTTAAGAAAAAAATCATAAATATTTTACCATTCAAAAATATGTTTTATTATTTGAAGGTGGATAAAGAGCATGGAAAAATCCCTAATAACCTAATTGGAAATCAATTTAAATTCCTTAAAAAACATAACCAATATAATTTTTTAAATCCAATTGATCTTAAATGGAATTTATAAATTTAAAGAAAGATAATTTGCAACACCCTAAGTACATGTATAAAAATAAGGAAATTAAAAAGAATGGAAACACCTACCTAGTAATTTCATAGATGATGATAACTGTTTAAAAGTGAGGAAATGAAGGGTTAAGGGGGATCCCAAATTCCCTAAAAACCAAAACCATAAGAAGTTAGAAGCCAAAACCACTTAGGGTCTAGACTACACCATGGAAAATAAGTTAAGGGGAAGAAAATGATAGAGACAGAGGATGGAGAAGATGAAGGAGAAGAAGGAGAAGAACTAACCTTGAAGAACTGGCCCCAAATCATGAAATAATCACTCAGATCATCTAATGAGGAAGGGAGATCTAGGGATGGTTTCATGAAAAGGGAGGTCTTCTTGTTGGGGTGTGTTACACTAGTGGGTGAGGGAGGGAGGAGGGGGCATGAGTTAGGGTAAAAGGGTGGAGGGTTAGTTTTGTAATTTCATAGTTTTTTTTAAAATATGGTCATATTATATGGTTTCCACATAGTTTACCCAAACCATGTTCCAATTATAGAACCCCGACCTCAGTAATCCCAGAGCCGGTGTCTACTACAATTATATTAAAATGATTAAAAGGAATCAAATCCTAATGGACCGAAGAGTTTAGTAGTCTTTGTAAACTAGATACATACATGAGTATTTTTATTAAAAATGAATACACTAATTAGAACATAATTTTTTCCCAAGGATAAATTTATTCTCCCTTATAATATCCTTGAATATTATTCTTAGCACAATTCTTGGATTCATGGGGAAAGGAAACAAAATAAGGGAGAACTCAAATGATCAGTAAGGATTAGGTATAAAAAACAATAAATAATCAATGAGAATAATCAATATGGAAAGGTAAATAACTGAACACACATTCCATTTAATAAATAAACAGAGAGGGAGTGTGTAAAAAATACGGCAATGTAAATAACTAACAAACATTCCATTTAATCAAAAAACTGAGATTGAAAATTCATCCATAGATAATGTCAAAGAAAAAATATCATTGATAATAATAATAACTGAATTCTCAATGATGAAAATGATTAATTATTGGATGTCATGTTTTCCAAACTCATGATACCTTTAACATTAAGATCTGTTCTCAAGACAGTTTAAATCTATGGGTGGATCCTGTCTATTCTGATTGAAAAAAATGAAGGGTTTTCACCAACTGATTTTATCTCACGAGGGTACTGATATATCTAGGAGCTTGTTTACAATGGTCCCTAACTCGTGTTTCGCATGTACAAATAATTATTCATATAATGAATACTCAATTTAATTAATGAACAATGTTGCTTATGAAATATCTGTATTGAGTACAGAATACAGATTTATCAATATTTCCTCAGAAAATCATATAATTATCAAAGTAATCACCATATGTAAAAAAGGATACGGTTTAGGAAATGAACACAACCATGATAAATGATATATATAATTAGGAGAAATTAAAAGTCCAATGATCACCAGAAGGTGAATATTTCAAGGGGACTATAAAAATTGAATCAAGGAAGTGAATGTCAATACTATCCTTGGACAAATCAATCAAAAAACCATATAAAAGAATAATAAGGATGGTATTAATAAAAAATATCCAAAGTGGAGTAAAAATAAATTTATTTTTTCTCTGATGAATGGAAATACTATAAAAATATATTTTAAAAAATTTTTTGAGGAAAAAATACTTTTAATTTTGATTTTTTTGAAATAATTTTCTTTAAAAAATAAATTTTTAAAAAAATTATTTAAAAATTATCCTTTTAAAATTTCAAAGAAATATTGAAATAAACAATGGTAGATAATTCCATACATGTCAAAAAAGTTAAAAAGAACATTGCTTTTGTAAGTTAAAAAATCTAAAAAATTACCTTATTTAGAAAGAGATAATAAGATTCCTTTGAAAACATTTTTAAATGAAAAAAGAGTAAATATTTATTTAATAAATTATTTTTAAAAATTTAAATACATTTTTGAAAAACTTTTTAGAAAATAGGTTTTTAGAAGAAAACATATTCTCTGACTAAAGAGAGAAATTGAGTCTGGTTTTATTAAAATCATTTTCTAAAACATTTGGAGTACCAAAGAGTGTAAAAAATGTAATATTACTAAAAAAGATTATTAATAACTATAAGATAATAAACTAAAAGGTTTTATTATAAAATTATCTTATAAATTCCTTTAATGTAATTTTAAGAATAAATAATCTCGATTAGATTGAGATTGTAAAATAAACCCTTAAAATGATCATAATGTTGAAGTGGGAATTTATAAATGAATTGATTATGTAAATAAACTATAAATAAAAATATAAAAAGTGTAAATACATCAATATATAGTCAATTTAATTATACACAAAATCATAGAATATTAACAACAATGGGGAAATAATTTAACCTAAGGAAAAGGAATTGCGTTCTGAAATTTATTTACCACTTAGTAAATTTATGTTCAAATCCCCTTAGATGAAATAATTAAAATTAAATCTAAAAATAAAATGAATAATTAATTAAAAATTATATTTTATGTCAAATGTCATTATATACACCATATAAAATTAATTAGGTGCATAACAACAATTAAGTCTCAACAGAATGTAAATTGAGAAAAAATCCATTACCTTATGCTCCCTTTTGGTTGAATAGTATTTTAACCTCATGTATATTGGTTTGAAACATTTTAATAAATTATAAAATAACCATAATCATATTTATAATATCATATATTATATTCTTATAATATATTATTACCTGTTTTTATAATCTTTAATTATTTTAACTATTTTGGATGTTAATTGCCTAGTTTTTTCAACTATGCTTTGACTTTTTATTTTTTTTATTATGTATATCAAGATTTAATAATATAAAAGATTTAAACCAATATTTAAGTATCATATATACTAAGTATATATGTATTTATAATAATCCATAAATTTTGGATATATAAATTAAATGCACCGTTCATGGAGACGGTAGGTTGTACGTACGCATGAACACTGTTTCCATTTTCTTATCATATAAAAATAATAAAAAGTAAATGATATATAAGTATATTATAATTCTATTTTAATATTTATATCATATAAATAATACTTGTTTACTAAAATCATCTTTAATACATTTCATTTAACGTGTGAACGAATCACATTACATTGAGGAGGCGATAGTCCATACGTACACAAATGATGTTTTTGTATGCCTAAAAAATAGAAATCATGAAGGTATGTGTTATATAATACTTAAATAAGAATAAATAAATTATAAATATCATATATATAATATATAAACCATAATATCCTAAGTTTTAATAAAAAACAATATGTTCAACAGCGTACATGATACGCTACATCGAGTTTAAATGAACAACTAAATATTATTAATTAAATGTTACCCTTATAACCTAGACATTGGAATAGAGATAATGAATAGTATCTACTAAATTATGAAAATATGTTTTACACATGTTTAAATAATGATTCATTTTTAGCAAAATTTATTATAAATGGAAATAAAAACCAATTGAATAACAAGTATGTGATTTTTATGAAAACCTATTTAAAAGAGAATAATTGTGTTTATAAAATCATATCACACTTTATGGATTTTTATTTAATGAAAAATATATTTTATAAATTCAATTTATTGTTTTAAATTCATCTTATATGTTTTCTAGATATGATATAAGAACAAATTCAATTTTTCAGATAAAAGAAGTATTTTTTCAAAAAAAATATAGGTTTACCACCTTTTGATGGCGATACCTTTTAAAATTATTTTTTTTGACAATTTTATAAGTTCTATTTGAAATAATAAACTTCTTATTTGGAATAGGTATATCAAAATTTATATTGGTTGAAATTTTGGTATTTTTCTGATGATATTCATATTTTAATGAATAGTGAAAAATACTGTATTTTAATACAAAACTGCCTTTTCATCTAATTTATTTATATAGTTAGATTATATTTTTAATTGGTTTTAAAGTGTAATTAGATTATTTTTTTATAATTTAATCCAATTTTTTTCATTGGAAGTAATTTCTCAATTAAATTGGGCCTAAATACATGATAATATTTTGATAGTTTTTAATTCTTAAAAACCTACTTTCGAGTTTTAAAAATGGAAATTAATTTTAAATTAATTAATTAAACTTATGTGTTTTAATTTTGATAAAATGGATCCAATATTTTTAATCAGAAGGTCCAAATTACTTAAATAGGCACCTTTTATTTTTTGACATTATGAATAGTAGCTTCAGTAATTCTTTTTATTTACCACGGTTAAAAGGTAAACTAGGTAAATAAGGGTAAAAATAATATTATAATAATATAAAACTACCATAAAACATGTCTTAATCTTATTGTATGAGTCTTGGGAGACCAAAAAAAACTTAGGCCAAACTTTTGGCATTTGGGAGCCACTTGGGTGTGAAAAAGACATGTTATAATAATTAATTTAATTTAAAGGGAAATATAACATAAACCTATATCTTTTTACTAAAACAATTTTAAGGCGGGGTTATATAATTGATCTATTTGACCATAAATAGTAATTATAAATATAAAAGTATTTAATACATCATGATATTTTATTTATAATTTTTAGAAGTTAAATAAATAAATTTATTTATGACACAATGATGATGCATTGATTACCTTATTAATAAAATATTAAAATAAATTATATCATAAGTATTAAAATAAATGTAATTTGAAAATTTTTAAGAAATAATTTTTTTTTATGATTATGACATGTTATATTTTATTTAATGTAGTTTTTTAGAATCAATCAAGTTGTTATAACTTTAACAAATCAATTACTAAATAGTGTCAAAATTGACATAAATGACTGAAAACTACCATTTTTATAGGAATAAAATCCATAGTACAAAATAAACACAAAAAACACATCAAGGTGTTCGAAAGTAATGCAAACCCAGAGCATCATTGGCCACAAATTTCATCCCCTCCTTAGGAAACACACCCAAGCAAAGGAAATATAATATCCTCTGATCTGAAGAAGCCATGGATGCCAGATAATCCGCCACCATATTCCCCTCTCGCCATGTGTGAGACACCATAATATTGCTACCCCTGAATGCATTGTATTTTCTAATGGTGTATGAGATATGCCAAGGAATATTACCCTTTCCAAGCATTTCATTACAAAACAGCAAAGAGTCAGACTTCACCATTTGAACCTCAATATGTCTTTGACTACAAATTTCCAGCCCCGTGGCCATGGCCAAAGCCTCCGCCTGCAGCACATCACCTCGCCCAAAGAATACCGTGAATACTGCAACAACAGAACACCTATGATCTCTTACAACCCCACCCCCCGCGCATCTCCCCCCCAATTAGAGACCCATCCGTGTTGAGTTTCAAACCATGTCGAGGGGGAATCCAACATACCCAGGATCCTTGTTCTGGACAGCCAGAACGAGGTGCGGTTGGAAGAAAAGGAACAAATGAAATCACAGAAGAAGCATGATGACAGTCTGGGAAGAGGCGTAGTAGATCGAGCAGGGTATTCTTCATTTTGAAATTAATGATTACTTTAGATCCTGATGCATCATTGTGTCGCCCCTCATTCCTGGCCTTCCAGATCATCCAGCAACCTGTAATTAGAATAACATATCTGGTCTTCCTCTCGGCGCCGTGGGAGCCTGCTCCTCTAAACCATGACAGCAAGAATTCCTCCTACTCCACTCCAGATGGAACCCAGCCGATGAAAGCCCCAAAAAACGTCAAGATACCGATATCCCATTCACTCGTGTAAAAGAGATGCTCCACTATTTATTGGTTTGGGAGCCTGCAGAACCAGCACCTGGAAGCCAGATTCATTCCCATCCGCTTCAAATTTTCATCAGTTGTAAGAGCCTTATTCCTCACTCACCATAAGAGGAAATTGTATTTAGATGTAATCTCCTTGAACCACAGCTGAGTCCCCCACTGATCTTCACCTGAAATATCTCTCATGATGTGCATAATATCTTTGATGGAGAAGATACCTAACATAGAACCTGTGAAAATAAGTTTATTTGGGACATATCTAGAGACAATTCTATTGAAGATATCAATTTGATCCTCATCAATAATAGCCTAAATAAATATGGGATGACCACTTTCCTCTTTGAAGGACATGTTCGGGCTGGGGCATCTTGGGAAGTAATGTCTCCCTGCCCCCCAATCTTGTTGCTAGAAATTGATATTCCCTTTACCCACTAACCACCTAGAGTGATGTTCCAGAATCTCAATTTAGGGGTGAATCACCTTCCAGATCCTGGAGGGTCTTGATCTCTAGGCACAGATATCCTGCCCATACATATCCTGCATAGTCCTGCCCCAAAGGGACCTACCCTCTATAGCCTCCCATGCTAGCATGGAATGAAGTCCCCTCATGGTTGAGAAAGCACTCCTCAGATTAATACCCCCTTCAGCAAGAGGCCTTTCAAGACATTTCCCTGATGCCCAATGATGCTTTCCTTCCATCTGACCATCCCATACAAAGGATATCAAAATCTTATCTAAATTGGAGGTTACAGTCTTGTGAACCTTCAGGGTGGGAATAATATGCATAGTAATGGAAACCAGGACACTGTTAACTAAAGTTATACGACCTCCAAAGGATAAAAATCTGTTTTTCTAGTTGAGAATACAACCCAAAATTTTGTTGATGAGCTTATCAAAATGCTAGACCCTTAGAGAAGAAGGACTAACCGGAGCCCTGATATATTCCATGGGAAATAATCATCACTCCATATTCAGAATATTCCCCATATCCCTCACCCTCCTTTCCGACACATTCCTTGATATGTAAAAGGTACTTTTCTCTTTATTGACAACCTGCCCACTCCACTTGTAGTATTCCCCTAAAAGATCATTCAATACTTGTACTGACCGGATACTTCCATTAATAAAAATTATGGTGTCATCTGCGAACATCAAATGCAAAATCCCCCTGGTAGCTGACCTATTATGATAGTGGAAGATTGTCCCCGTGGTAAGACCATGATTGATAAAGCCGCTGAGAACATTTTGGGAGATAATGAAAAGAGTGGGAGATAGGGGATCTCCTTTCCTAAGACCACAACAAGATTTGAAAAAGACAAATTTATTACCCATAAACGAAGAAGAAATCAAAGAAGAGATAAAGCACCAGAAGAGTAATTTAGAAGTCCATGTTGAAAACCCCATGCAATTCAAGACTCTGAGCACAAAACCCCATTCCACTCTATCATAGGACTTGCTCATATCTGACTTAACCACCACATTGCCCTCGAATGACTTGTTATTAATTCCTCTTACCATTTATTGGGCTACTCCAATAGCACCATGTATAGACCTCCCTTCAATAAAACCATGTTGTTCCGAGGCCATACAGGAATCGAAATGAGGGGCTAGACATTTGTTGAGAATGCTATCGAGAGTCTTGTTTGGGATGTTACACATGCTAATGGGCCGATAATGGTTAACAAACTGAGGATTACACACCTTCGAGAGATGAACCATCTTTGTGGAACATGCAATCAGCGACAAGTTTCCCCACTGGAAGAAGTCTTGGACTGCTCTCACAAGATCCCCTTTTATACAATACCACGACACCCTGTAAAAAGAACCTGGAAAGCAATCTGGCCCAGGGGCACTTTCCGGGTTCAAGGACCAAAGAGCCTCCAGAATTTCATCCTCCTTTGGAGTCCTCCTCAATCCTCATCAATGCCCTCTGAAACACATCTAGGAATACCTCCCAAAAGATCAGAATATCCTCGCGGGTACCCCCTACCATATTTGGATTGGGGTCAGCCAGTAAGGATCTGATAGCCCCAGTAATCAGTCCCCCAACCTCATCATAGTCATTGGAGTAAGACCCATCTTCTCTCAGGAGGTTTGGCCACTGAACCCTACAGCTTTCTCTGATGCAAGCATGAAAGTGTCCAGAGTTCCGGTCCCCCTCATGAAGCCATCTGATTCTAGATCCCTCCTTGGCCAGTCTTTCTTGACATAAGAGACTATCAGTAAGCTTGTCATTTTTGATCGTAAGATAGTTAAATAGAACATCATCCCATTCTACTTCCAACAGCTTCTCCATGGTTTCCACCTATTTACTAATTTCAATCACAGCTTGATCGTGAGCAGGGATTTTCTTTATCCAGCGTTGAAGAAGAGATTTAAGCCGTCTCAAATTGTTATGCAGAGTAACCCACAGATTTCCTCGGTGCTGCAAACCCCATGCTTCCCTAACCACATCAAGAAAGTCAGGTTCCTCCATCCACATTTTGGAAAACGAAATGGTCTCCACCCTTGTCATACCTGTTCCCAAAGAAACACGATGTGGCAAGTGATCAGAAAGGCAAAGAACTAGATGAGTAAATTTGGAGTGTGGGAACATTGCTATTGCGGCCTCATTCATCAGGCACCGATCAAGACGACAATACATTCTTCTATCTCCTCAATGATTATTACACCAGGTGAAGATACTACACTCATAACCCATATCCATCAAGCCGTTCCTAGCCATGAAAGAACCAAAAGAAAGACTGGCATTCCTCGATAAGGTTCCCCCCTTTCTTCTCTTCTGGGCAAGAAATGATGTTAAAATCTCCCGCAAAAATCCATGGGACATTCTCTGGATTAGTAACATCTAACTCGCTCCAAAGAGACTCTCTCTCCAGGTCATTGCATTTAGAATAAATGAAAGAAAATAGAAACACATGACTCCCTGCTGAGATTTTTGTAGTCAAGGACTGATCATATGTCCTTTGTAGATCAACAAACAAATAATCCTTCCAAAATAGCCAGATATGTGAGTTAAGAGGGTCCCCATGCATGAAGCCAGTGACCTTGAGCCTCTGAGCATACTCAATGATCTTACTTGAAGCCTGTTTTTGCTCCAGAATAACCACCATAGAAACTTGATTGCTCCTAAACTCATTGACGATGAAGTCAGTCTTCACCCGGGCCCCAAGAACCCATGCGTTCCATATGAATACTTTAGAAATTAAAATGGGCACATATGGATTTGGCCCCAGACTCATGGATATTTAAGTGAGAAGATACAAATACACCTTCTTGCACACCATTCTTAGACTGAGATCAGGTTCTCATACCTGCACTCACCTATGAGGAACCTGCCCTGGAGAAGCCACATAGTTCAAACGTACCTTGCATGATGCTTCTGGAGATTCAAAGGACTGCCCATCCAACCTGCTGTGAGCCAACTACAACACAAGATTAGGAGAGCACGGAGGATAAGGAGGAGCAGAGGGATCCCGAGCTGGCGAAGATTGAGGGGAAGATACCACTGGGCATAAAGACAGAGCCTTGGAAGCGATCTTCCAAGATTCTTCGAGCGAAGACCCTAGCTCCAACATTGTGATCTTAGAGATGCTGATGGAATGCATAATCCAGTCCGCAACAGACAAAAAATGCCTCCAAAGTCCTTTACTGAGAGACACCCCCAAGGAAGATAGGCCAACCTCTGGAATGACCATTGAACCCCCACCCAAGGATCTATAAACTGGAACTACAGCGCAAGAGGAATCCATATCACTAACCACAAATACTTGCATGTAAGAAGAAGCCTCTGACAACTGGATGAAAGGAACCACCACAATCCCTTTGCCCTGATCATCTCCCTCTGGGACTGGGGGGACCTGAGAGCTAGAATGCAGAGGAACGGAACTCTGGACCTCCTTTTGATAAGAAGCTTCCCTTAGAGCTTTGCAACAGACATGAAAGGAGTGTCCAAAGATATGTAAGTGTTTACAATACCTGGGGTAGGCCGGGTAAACCAGAGGTTAATGAAGATCCGAAAACCCTTCGATCCTAATCAATAAATGATCCTGCAGAGGCCAGGAAACATCTAATTCAACACAAATCCTCGCAACTGAAGCTTCCTCTAACCTATAGGTCCTCTCATCAGCGCACAAAAAACTCCCCAGGGAATCCCCAATAGCTTTAAGAAAGGACCCATTCATGAGAGGGAGGGGGAACCCTTGAAGGGAAATCCAGACCGTCACTAACGGGAATTCTTGACTGAAATGGGCCTCTATTTACCATCTTGTGAGGGAGAAATGCCAATGCCCCACGAAACACAGACTCATACACCATGCCTTCACGAAGTCCACCATAGAAGCCAAAACAATGTAGAAAGCCTTGCGATCCAGGATTGAAACTGTCGCCGGAAGATCAAAACCCCAGCGTCTGACACAGTCCTGGAACAACACAAGAGGAGGATTATCGGCACCAAAGTGCGCAACCAGCATCCACTGAAGGTCTGAAGCATCCGCATCGATGGACTCCACCAAAACCTCTAGAACTGGGGACCCATCCTCGGAGAAGGAAGCCACTGGATCGGGAGACGAGAAAACCTTATTCAGATCCACCCCTAGTTGAGGATGAAGGAGAAACTCCTTGATGGAGAGGAGGGGAGATCGACCAGATCCACCACCAGGCGCCAGAGAACCAGAAGCATGACCCTATGGGGGCACCGAAGTAGCGGGCTGGAGGGAAGAAGAAACCACTGGATCGACTGAATATTTAAATAGATCCAACCATGGAAGCGGATGAAGAAGCGCCTCCTTGAAGGAGAGAAGAGGTTGACGAGATCTGCCACCAGGCACCGGAGAACCATAGGCAAGACCCTCTGAGGGCACCAGAGCAATGAGCGGGAGATAATTTGAATCCATTCACCTTCATTTCCAAAACTGACACAAATGAATTTAAAAAAAACTATTTTATTAAATAATATAATATTAATAAAAATATAATATTCAGTCAACTGAATTATATAATGTTATAATTTTCATTAATGATCCAATTTAGGTTCTATTTTCATTTTATACTAACTATATTGACCATATAGTGTAAAAATACAAAATGACATGGTAAGATTTAATTTATTTAACTAAGGGTGAAAACCAAAAGATAGGGTTAAATTTGTGACCTGAACATGTCTAAAACCTATTTTTTGAGATTATTTCTACCCATACTAATATTATAGTCTTAATATATCACGTTCTATCTATTTTAATTTGAAAATAAATTTATAATAAAATAATATTTCAAGACTTTCATAAAGTACCCCTCCTCCCTCTTATAAAAGGCCACCACCTCTACCCACTTACTCACACCTATCAAGCCCCTTGAATCATCTAAATTCTTCTAAATTAATCTCCCAACATCCCTTACTTCCTCCTATAATCCTTACCTTTTGCATAAGGCATCTCAAGGAAGCCTTTTGGATCAAATCAAAAGGAGCTACCCAATTTAGAGGTAACATATTCTCTCAAGATCCTTTAATTTATTTTCCATATCCAAACCCCCTAACCTATATTTATTACATTATTTTGTAAAAAAAACAGTATTCTAAATATTCTAGGATGTTTTTATTTTAATGTTTCTACCTACACTTACACATAACTCCATCTAATGGATATAGAACACAATGTTTCTGTGTACGACGAACTACTGTCTCACGAAACGATGATTGTTCAATTTTCTCCTACCACCTCTCATGGTGAACATTATGATGGAACTACATTTATATATGATATATACATTATTTATATTTTCTCTATGATTCTGTAAATTTTATTTAGAATAAACCTTTATTCTTTTCATGTTGTGTAAATACAAAAGATTCACTTAAGGAAGTGTGGACTACCGCCCCTTCAAAGTGATATGACTCGTTCATTCAATACATGGAACATATAAAAGATGGTGTTAATAGACATATGTAAAATATATAACATAGATATTATAATGGAGTTATAATATTCATATTTATCATTTAGTTTTCATTATTTTAATATGATAAAGAAATAAAAGTTGCGTTCTTGCATATGTACGACCTACCGTCTCCATGAACGGTGCATTTCATTTTTTATATCCAAATATTATGGACTATTATAAATACATATATAATTCATATATATTATATTTAAATCATTAATATCATTTTGGAGATGATGTAATTATGACCACATAGACAATTCACAATAAATCAAGTTCATTTTCGACTCAAGTACTGAATATCGACAAAACGGCCGATATGAACTTAAATAATTATTTAATTTTTATAACATGGTAATAAGTTATATAAAGGGAATAATAAAAATGAAAAAAATTTATTAATAAATTTTAAATTAACCTAAGTTTATTATTCAGGAACATAATAATTTAACATGATGAGTCGAACTCAAGGTAAGGGAAATTTTATCTCAATTTCCATTCATTGAGTAAAATATCCATGTCATTGGTTTTGTTTTTCCAATAATATGTGTGAATGAACTATGGTTGTTTTAAATTGAATATAAAATTATTTTGGGTGTATTTATATTTTCACACATAATTATTTCATTGATTTATCCTTAAACTAATGATACAATCCTTGTTTGTGACTTCGTCTCAATCTCCTTTCATTGAGGCATATTTTGATTTATACATGAATTTATTTTATATGGTATGTAATAAGTCCCTTTTAATTTTAATTTCATTCAAATATTTTCAAAATAATCTTTTTCTACGTAGCATTTTACTAAATGATAAAAATAATTCTTCTTTTTATCATACATGATGATAACGACCTTTGCACCATCGTGAGAATTATTTTATATCTAGATTCCTCTATAAGCTGTAATGTTTTTAAAATAAAAATAAATACTATATACCCTTTTTATGTATTTTTTTACTGAAAATTTTTTTGATAAAGGATTAATTATTTCAATATCATGAAATGTTATATTGTGATTGCAATATGGAAATTTTATTTTTCCTTTATGTTTGTTTTATGTGTTATGATTAGGTTATGGTTATTTGGAATTATTTATGTATAAGGGTGGTTTTGTGATAAACCGAGGGAGGGTGAGCCCATGATAACTCTCTAATTCTTTGGGTAAAATGAAAGAGGTAAATGATAAGGTTTATCCAAATAGATTTAGGGAATACACTGTGATGGGTATTCCAAACATAACCATGAAGGTTACTCTCTATGTAACTGTGAAATATACAATGTAAGTATGATAAGGATTCCACAAGTTACATTTATGTTTAATGATTTATATATAGTTTTGTAGAAATATTATGGTTACATGATATAAGCTAAGTAGTTTATGTTTTATGGGTGAAAAGTATGATTTTCTTGAAAATGTTTCCATGGGTTTTAAGTATTCATGGACTAATAGTTTAATTCCTTATTTTATATTCCTTACTAAGCTTTTTATGCTCATCCCAGGTTTTTGAAATGTTTTCCATAGGGTATAAGGATGGGTAAGAGAAATGAAGAGTCTAAGAATATTTTTAATAAGAAAAAGAAATCATTTTTTGTTTAAAGGGTTTCCTTTGGTGGAAAAAGTGTATAGTGAGTGTAACTGTCCACATGTAATGTATTGTCCTATTATGTAATAGTTATGGCCTAATTCCCTAATACTCTAAACCTAAAAATATCCTAAATGTGAATTCTTTACTTAACTAAATATTATGTAATGTTTAAGGCTGGGGCCTTATAGTTGGTATCAGAGGTTGGTTTAGACAACATTAAAGATTATGATAATCTCTTAAGAGTAAGGTATATCTTCATGGGATTATAATTTTATGGTTGATCATAAGTTCAATGTCTTAGAAACACATTTTGAGGATTTATGTTCTGAAATATTAAGGATACTAGTGTTATTTAAGGAGACATTCACCATTGATGAAATTATGGGATTAACAGGACTGTAAAAATATATGTCTACCAATACCTAATTACATTCCAATTGAAGATGAGGGAAATGAAAATGACCTATGAATAATATGGATTATTTCTTAGATTATGATTTGAAATTATTGAATCTTAGAATATGAGTCATGTTTTTGTTTTAGGAAATATTTATTAAGGAATAATATGGAAAATCATGTTTAAAGGATCATTAAAGATGCTGAATCATTATAAGGGAATTCAAGAGTTATAATAGATTGTAGGATGATGAATGTTTAAAAGTATTAATTATTTTTTGATAATGGTATTACTTTGGAATAATTTTCCCAGTATGTGTAACACTTAATTTTCTTATGTGAACATGTTATTTGAGAAAGAATTATCTTTTTATTTTATGGATATAATTACAATGGACCTTTAGGGTTTATATGATCCTTGATTTTGATATAATTATGGGTTATTACTTTTTGGGATAAAAAATGAAAGGCATGAGATAAACATTGAGGTTAAAATGTGTTATAGTTATTTTTGATTATTTTATATTGTTTTAGGAATGTTATAAGAATTATATAGTTTTTGAAAAAGGAAAACACAGACTGTGTAATAACCCATCGTTTCGGACAAGGCTACGAGAATCGAACTGACAACTGAAGTGCAACTAGGATTTATCGCCTACCACTGGCCTATGTGAAGTCCCTGGTTTGTATAACTTATTATTTTTAGTTAAATGATTTTAGGGATTAAGAATAATTTGATTTTACAAACTTATGTTTTGACAAATGGATATCCTTAGTACAGGGGAATAATTTGGTGATTAAGTGAGAAATTTTATTTTGGAAGTCGTTCAATATTTTCGGAACACTATATGCATAAGGAAAATATAATAATATGGTATTTAATTTGATGAGTAATGGTTGGATTTTATTTACTAATAATCTATGTTTTTATTGTGGACATTTGTCGATTTGAGTTATTTTTGGAAATGATTAACCTATCATAGAGAATATGTGATTATGTTAATTACTTTTTCAGTATGATACTTTAAGAGTAGTCAATGTTATTTGGAGATAAATGTTAAGATTTATCATGGAAGACTATGAGATCAAATCCTTAGGAATTTTGAGTTTCAATCGTAGTTTAGATTATTTTTAAGTAATTTTATGGACATTTTTTTGTCGAATGGTCTATTTATAAATTGGGTATTACTGTTGAATTATAGAGATTAAAAGTAGTCCTTCTCCTTATAAAGTATTATTCTATTTGGGGGATTGTCTGATCTTTTACTAACCTTTTTTTGTTTTGGTTAATGTCTAAAGACAAGGTAAATATATGGTTTTTATTTTGTGTATTATTTGATTATCTAGAAGTTGATTCTAGTGCTTCAGGAGTGACCAAGTCATCTTAAATACTCATTGATTTGGAAAAAATTTGAGTTTGTGGTGGAATTAGATTAATGGATGAAACTATAAATTTCAAGTAAGTATACTTCCTTACATTATTATTATAAGTATTAAAATAATTCCTCAACTTTATAAAGTGGATCTTAAATCAAAAATGTTTTTCGTTTATAATTTCCTACTACGAAATCAAATACTGTTTAACCCATCATAAGTTTGTGGTTTTCTAATTGTTAAATTTATCCTTATCATGTTTTCTATCACTCTCTATCAGAACAAGATGGTTAGGTTTTCTTTCATATCCATGTTTTCTAACATGTAAATATAGTATGTGTTATCTTGGATGAGCTTTGTACTTCACTTTCCATATTTTAAAGTGGATGTTTTATTAACCCTTTTTCGATGTGGGTACGTGATAAAGGTATTTTGAAAATTCATACCCTAGTTACCGACCCAAATTCAAATTACAAGGACACAATTTATTAAAAATGGGAGGATGTAACATCTCTAGTTTTAATAAAGAAACACTATGTTCAATATCATACAAGATACACTACATCTAGCTTAAACGAACAACTAAATATTATTATTTAAATGTTAACATTATAACACAGTCGTTGGAACGGCGAAAATGAATAGTATAAACTGAATTATGAAAATATTATTTACACATGTTTAAATAAAGATTCATTGGTTAAAAAATTTATTATAAATGTAAATAAAAACCAATTTAATATAAAGGATGTATTTTTTATAAAAACCTATTTAAAAGAGAATAATTGTGTTTATAAAATCATATCACTCTTTATGGATTTTTATTTAATGAAAAATATATGTTATATATTAAATGTAATGTTTTAAATTCATCTTATATATTCTCTAGATATGATATAAGAACAAATTCATGTTTTTGGATAAAAGAAGTATTTTTCAAAAAAATACAGTTTTATTGCCTTTTGATGGAGAACCCTTTTTGAGTCTAGTTTTTCATAATTTTATAAGTTATATTTGACACAATAAACATAATATTTTGAATAAGAACATCAAAATTTATATTGGTTGAAATTTTGGTATTTTTCTGATGAAATTCATATTCTAATGAATAGTGAAAAATACTGCATCTTACTTCAAAACTGCCTTTTCGTCTAATTTATTTATATTGATATATTATATTTTTAATCAATTCTAAAGTATAATTGGATTATGTTATTATCATTTAATACAATTTTGGTCATTCAAATAAATTTAAAATTTAAAGTGGACATAAACACATATCAATATTTTGATAGTTTTTAGTTCTTAAAAACCCGCTTTCCTTATTTTGACAATAAGAATTTATTTTAAATTAATTAATTCAACTTCTATGTTTTGAATATGGAAAAATTTATTCCATATTTGTAATTATGAGTTCCAAATTATGTAAATATGTACCTTTTATTTTTGTAAAATTTGAATAATAACTTCAGTAATTATTTTCATTTACCACAGTTAAAGGGTAAATTAGGTAAACAAGGGTAAAAACAATATTATAATAAAATAAAACTACCTTAACACATGTCATAATATTATTGGATGAGTCATAGGAGATCATAAAAATCCTTAGGCTGAACTTTTGGTATTTGGGAGCCACCTGGGTGTGAAAATGACATGTTATAATAATTAATTTAAAGTAAAGGGATATATAACATAAACATGTATCTTTTTACTAAAACAATTTTAAGGTTTGTTTATATAATTTAACCCTTTGACTATAAATAGTAATTATAAATATAAAAATATTTCCTACATCATTGTATTTTATTTATAAATTTTATATGTTATATAAATAAATTTATTTATGACACAATGATAATGCATTGATTACCTTATTAAAGAAAGATTGAAATAAATAAAATTATAAATATTATAATAAATGTAATTTAAAAATTTTGATGCCATAAAATAATTTTATGGATGATTATGACATGTTATATTTGATTTAATGTAGTTTTTATAATCAATATAGTTGTTATAGATTTAGAAAAGATAAATTACTAAATAGTGTCAACATTGACACAAATGAGTTTAAAATAAATCCAATTTTATTAAATGATATAATAGTTATAAAAATATAATATTCTAAAAAATGACTTATATAATGTTAAAAATTTCATTATGATCCAATTTAGGTTCTATTGTAATTTTATAGTAATTATATTGACCATATAGTGTAAAAATACAAGAAGACATGGTAAGAGTTAATTTATTTAACTGAGGGTTAAATCCAAAAGATAAGGTTAAATTTGTGATATAAACTTGTTTAAAACCTATTGTTTGAGAGTATTTAGACCCATACTCATTTTAACCTCTAAATATATCACTTTGGATCTATTATAAATCGAAAATAAATTTATAATAAAATACTATTTCAAGACTTTCCTAAGGTTCCCCTCCCCCCTCTTAAAAAAAGACACCACCTCTACCCACTTACTCAAACCTCTCAAGCCCCTTGGATCATCAAAATTATTCTCAAATAATATTCCCAAATCCAGAAATTCCTCCTATAATCTTTACCTTGGGCATAAGGAAACTCAAGGAAGCCTTTTGGATTAAATCAAAAGGGGTTACTCGATTTAAATGTAACGTCTTCTCTCAAGCTCCTTTCATTTATTTTCCTTCTCCACCCATAACCTCTCTTTATTACATTAAATTATAAAAAAATAGTATCCTCAATATACTAGGATGTTATTATGCTATTGTTTCTATCTAAACTTACACATACCTCCATCTAATAGATATAGAACATATTGTTTCTGTCTATGGTGAACTACTATCTCACGAAATGATGATTGTTCAATTTTTTCCTACCACATATCATGGTGGACATTATGACAGAACTATATTTATATATGATATATAAGATATTTATATTATCTCTATTCTTCTATAAATTTTATTTAGAACATACCTTTACTTTTTCATGTTGTGTAAATACGATAACTTCACTTGAGGAAGTGTGGACTACCGCCCCCTCAAAGTGATATGAATCATTCATGCCATACATGAAACATATAAAGGATGGTTTTAATGAACCTGTATAACATATATAACATATATATTATACTATAATTACAATATACACATGTTTCATTTAGTTATAATTATTTTAATATGACAAATAAATGAAAGTATTGTTCATGCGTACGTACAACCTACCGTCTCCATGAACGGTGCATTTCATTTCTTATCTACAAATATTATGAACAACTATAAATACATATATAATTTATATATATTATATTTAAATCCTTAATATAATTCTGTATATTATGTAATTATGAACACATGGACAATTCACAACAAAACAAGTTCTTTTTCGACTCAATTACCGAATATCAACAAAATGACCAATATGAACTTAAATAATTATATAATTTTTATAACATGGTAATAAGTGATATAAAAGGAATAATAAACATGAAAAAGTTTCTCAAGAAATTATAAATTAAACTAATTTTATTATTCAAGAACATAAATATGTTACGTGATGAGTTGGACTCAAGGTAAGAGAAATCTTAACTCAATTTCCATTCATTGAGTTAAATATCCATGTCCTTGGTTTTGTTTTTACTAGAATATGTGTGAATGACCTATGATTGTTTTTCAATAAATATACACTTATATTTGGTGTATGTATATTTTTTTCACATAATTATGTCACTGATTTATCCTTAAACTAATGATATGATCTTTGTAAGAGACTCTGTATCAATCTCCTTTTATTAAGGCATATTTAAATTTATAAATAACTTTATTTTATACGGTATATAATAAACCCATTTGAATTTTAATTTCAGTAAACAATTTTTAAATTTAATATTTTTCTATGAATTGTTTTACTAAATGAAAAAATTAATGTTTATTTCTAACATACGCGGAGACAACAACCTTTCCACCACTGTGATCATTATATGATATTTGGCTTCCTCTACAAGCCATAATGTTTTTAAAAGAGAAATAATTACCATATACCCTTTTTATGTATTTTAGTATTGAAAATGGTTTTTATAAAGTATTTATTAAGTCAATATAATTAAATTATCTATTTTTATTTTAATATGGAAATTCTATTTTACCATTTATGCTTGTTTTATGTGTTATGATTATGTTATGGTTCTTGGGAATTGTTTATGTATATGGGTGGTTCCATTATAAACTAAGGGTGGGTGATCATGTGATATCTCTCTAATTCATTTGGTAATGTGAAAAAGGTAAATGATAAGGTTTATCCTAAGAGATTTAGGGGATATACTTTGATGGGCACTCTAAACGCAACCATGAAGGTTACTCCCTATGTAGCTGTGAAAGCTACAATGTAAGTATGATATGGATGCCAAAAGTTACCATCATGTTTTATTATTTATATGAAGTTTGTTAGGAATATTATGATGACCTAATGTAAGATAAGTAGTTTATGATTTATGGGTTAAAATTATGATTTTTTTGAAAATGTTTTCACGGGTTTTAAATATTCATGGACTAATAGTTTTATTCCTTATTTTATATTCCTTACTGATCTTTTTATGTGCATCCCAATTTTTTGAATAGATTTACACAGGGTATAAGGATGTGTAAGACATATGAAGACTTCAAGAATATTTTTATCAAGAAAAATAAATCATGTCTTGTTTGAAGGGTTTCCTTTGGTAGAAAAAGTGGATACTGAGTGCAACTGTCCACATGTAATGTATGGGTCTATTATGAAATAGTTATGGACTAATTCTCTAAAAATCTTAACCAGAAAATCTCCTCAATGTGATTTTTTTTACATAACTCATTATTAGGTAATTTTTACGTATTTATACTTATATAAACTATAAATGAATCATTATTTCCAACCTTGAAAGATGGTAAATGGAGGAATGAATGACATAGTTTTATGAGGTGATAGTCCGCTGTACACACGAATGATGACTGCATATCCCCTTTGATGGGTGTTTGTGAAAGTGTAGGTTGAGATAATAGAATAAAAACATCTCATTATATTAAATATACTTTTCTTATTATATAATCTTAATATAAAAATAATTCATGGGGTGGATATGTAAATAAAACAAAAGTGACCATTGAAGAATGTTACCTATTATTTGCGTAACTCCTTTTGGTTTATACCAAAAGAATTTATTGGTTTGATTTATATATAAATTGATTCATCTATGATTTGGGGAGGAATTTCAGGATATTATTTGATTAGGGTTTGGATGATACAAAGGTCTTGATGTGAATAAGTGGGAGGGGTGAATGCCTTTTTATATTGGGGGAGGAGTGACATTCTTGTAAATATAAAAAGTTAAACAATATTGAGAGGTCTCAATTACACCATGTGCTTACTATAATGAATTTTTTTTGAAAAAATAGAGTATATGGTCGAAATATTTCCACCCAATAGGTTTTGGAAAAAAATCGGTCATTTTGGCCTTTAAGTTCAAGGTTTTGTCCCTTGTTAAGTTATTGTTTCTCTTAATTGCTGTAATTAGTTTTAATTACTCTCACTAAATGTTTTGGTAAAAACTAATTTGAAATTACTAAAAATTATAAATAATTATGATTGAAAATATAGAATCCATTTTTCCAAATTCCAATCACATAAGTGGAAAAAATTAATTTAAAATTAATCCCATATATGGGATGAGGAAACAGATTTTTAATGTAAAAATATTCAAACGTTTGAGATGTGGTTATATCCAATTTTAAGGTGAAATTGATTCACTGAACTATAATATATTAATTTATGTAAGATTTATATATTTTGACTTTAATACTAATTTAAAATATAATTTATACTTATAAATAAATGAGATTAATAATCAATTTTCAATTAAAAGCCAACATTTTATCACTATTCATCAAGAAATTAAACATCATAGAAAAATACCAAAAATTAACCCTTATATAATTTTGAAATTATTATTTCAAAAATGAAGTTTATTTCAACATATAAACTTTATAAAATTCTCAAAATTCAGTTTTAAAATAGGTGTTCCATTAAAAGGTTGTAAAACCACCTTTATAAAAATACAGTTTTCTATGCATAATATTGGGTTTGTTTTTATCTTATGCTTATAAAATTGATTGGATGAATGTAAAAAATATTTTATTGAATATAAAATATAAAAATTTCATTAAGATAATTCAATAATAGTAATTAATTTATTTTATTAGGATAAAATGCCCTTCTGAGTATAAATAGATTTCCTTTATATTCAATTGGTTTTTATATTAATTTATAATTAATTGGTAATCAATGAATTCATTTTATATTGTGTAGAAAATATATTTTCATAAGTTAGATAATCCTTTTCATAATATATAATTTAATGGCAAGGTTTTATCTTATTAAATTATACAATAATATTTTAATAATATATTATTGTTCTGTAGAACTTGGTCTTGCATGTAAGGTAAGCTATCGAAGAAACTCATTAGTGCATGAGACACAGGCTAATTCAGTATTACATGAATTTAAAGATATAAAATATTTTAAAATGTTAAATATACCATAAAGTATAATATATTCCTTTCATCATTTTTTAGCGTGTCATACATGCTATTGAATAAAAGATACTCTTTTAGAATTTTCAGGGTGTTAGATCTCCCCACCTTAAATAAATTGCATCCTCACAATTTAAACTTGATCTCGAAACTTTAGGGTTTAATATTTGAAAATTACTTTTTTTTAAATCTCACATCATGAGAAGAGTTAATAAAATATCCTCTTAATAAGTGAGAATGATAAGTACAAAGGCCACATATAATTACATAAAACTAGGTGTCTCAGTCGGAGAACATTAGTGAAAAGTGGAGATACATACATAGTTGTAAAGTGTAAATATTTATAGGGTTGATTGATTTCATTGATCACAAACTTGTAAAAAATCAATGTAAAGTTGAGGCCCTCAAAACCATAAATCATCGATGATTTAAAATACCATAGGTTCAAACAAATTAAGGTATTTTGGAATAAATTTTATTTCAAGATAATTTTCCTAATGTTGAGTAATTATTTTACATCCTAATAATATAATAAAACATACTTACTTAATATATTTTTAACACCCCGAGTTTTTATAGACCTTTTTTTTTTGAATAAATTAAAAATTAATTTGTGTATTGCAATGCATTAAGACAAAAATTCCTTTCACATGACACTAAATAAGCATAAATTACATGCAACACCGACTTAAAATATGTTACACACAACACTAACTTGGAATATGATACACACAAGAATAACTTAATGTAGATCACACATAACACAATGTTTCTATGAAACATCATTTTAATGATATAATAATTTAAATGAGATAATTATTAACTATTAATTAAACTTAGTAATATGAATAGTAATTAAAGAATTTCAAATATTATTTATAATTATTTTTTATAAATAAAACATATTGATAATGAAAGATATGATTTATTATAATGTTCTTTTAATTTTTTAAATACCATTTTCTCAAATAAACCACTTTTAATAATAAAATTAAATTTAGAAACATTTAAAAATTTAATTTTATAAAAAAAACTTCATTTTTTGATTTCATAATGTCGAAATTATCTATGTGTGAATTTTTGGTATTTTTACGATAAACTTTGTTTTTTGATGAATAGTGAAAATACTGCTTTTTAGTTAAAAACATCGCATTTGTTTAATTAATTATTACTGTTAAATGATATTATAATTTTTTTAAAGTTAAATTAGATAAATATTATATCAACTAATACAATTTAATTAATTAGAATCAATTTCTCTTTCAAATTGAATATACAATCTTAACAATCTTTTGAAAGGTTTTCTATTTTAAAAACCCGTTATTTCATCCCGTCTATGGGATTGGCATTAATATTAATTTTTCCACTTCTATGATTTGAATTTCAAAAAACATACATATAAAATGTTATTAAGTATAATATTTAGAGTCTAATAATAATAAGTTAATTTTTGACCAAAATGATTAGTAAAAGTGAATAAAATAAATCAGAATGATTAAGGCAAAATTAAGTTTAATTAGGGACTAACCCTTAAAATTAAAAGAAAAAATGACCTATACACTTGTAAAACACCCATTGGATGTCCATATTTTTTAGATAAACCTTAAATTCTTGAGTGTTATGGTTTTTTATGAATTTTTTAGGTAAGAAAATGTGTACACATAACTTGTTTCTAAAAATTCTAAGTGAGTTGTTTTCCTTCTATATAAAAAACCACCATATCTACCACTTCCTCACACCTCTAAAACCTATTATTTCTAGAAAATAACTAACCAATAAACTTAAAAATATCCCTATATTCCTCATAGAAGCCTTCCCTTGTCTATAAGGAAATCCAAGGAAGCCTTTTGGCACAAACCAAAATGAGTTATCCGATCAAGAGGTAACGTCTTCTCTCAAGTCCTTTATTTTATTTTCTTTATCCACCCATACAATTTATTTTTTTACATTATTGTATAAAAAAATAGTATCCTAAATAAACTAGGATGTAGTTATGATAATTATTCAAACTAAACTTACACACACCTCCATATAATGGACAACTAACACACTGTTTCTGTGTACGACGAACTACCACCTCACTAAACGATGATTGTTCAATTATCCTTACTGCCTCTCATGGGGACCATTATGATAAACACACTATTTATATATGTTATATATTATATTTATTATATCTTTAATATTATTTAATCATCTTTACAACGCATAACTTTTACTTTCCATTTGGTGTTAATACGATAATCTCTTTTAAAGAAGTGTGGACTACCGCCCCCTCAAAGTGATGCAATTCATCAACACACCACATGGAATGTATTAAGGATGTGTTCAGTGAGATAATATGATATATATTATATAATAATTCTACTATAATAATGATATATATATATATATTCCAATTTAATTTACATACTTTCTTTTCATATGATAATAAAAATGGAAACAACGTTCATGCGTATGTATGACTTACCGTCTCCATGAACAGTGTATTACATTTCATCATTATATATTATATAGATTATTATAATATATATATACTGAATATAAATGGTATTTATATCATGGTTCACATTCTTTAATAAGGATATAATTATAAGGACCAACAATATAACAAATTAAGATATATGCAAAGAACAAAGCGAATATTACCCGAAGTGAAACCGTAACATATGATCATTAAAAAGTGAGTAATATAAGGTAATAATTAGAAAATATATGATATTAGATATAATTATATGGTTTCTTAAAAGATTTATAATAAATTTATATTTATTATATAGGTGGTTTGAATGAGTACGATAAGGGTCCAAATACAAGGTAATGAGATTTCTTCTCACTTTTTATTTTTGTGAGATACACGCTATGTTCACCACTCATTACTTTTTCATGGTGTATGTATTTCCCAAGATTTTATTCTATGTATATTTTAATTAAATATATGGGTATTAACATATCTATTTTACAAACTTTATTTCATGTGGTTTATGTTTCAAAAGTTACCAAATCGGTCAAAAATGTTTTGTCTCAAATTTGTTTCTTTGAGACTCATGTATTGTTATTCACCTAAAATATTTTTCAAGGTGTATATACTTCCATGTTATGTCATTAATATTCTTATTTTCATGATATTTGAAGTTTCATGTAATTTATTTTTTCTACATTAAGAGTACGGTCCCAAGTAGACAAGTGGTAAGAGTTTATTGAAACAATCCCATCGATTTTCAAGATTGTCAATAACTATACATATTTGATGAAATATTATGATACATATCTCAAGAAAACTCATGGGTTTAATTATCCTTTATTTATCCTAGATATCCTCATGTTTTACTACAATTTTTTTACTCTTTTATACTTAAGATAATATTTTTAAGTAAAATATAACTATATCTATCTTTGGTCATAAATCAATTATATTCAAAAAACCAAGTTTTTGAAAATGTTTTCAAAAATGATTTCAAAAGATACTAAAAGATAATTTTCAAATTTTTTTTAATTTTTTAAAAGTTTTAAATTATTCCTTTATAAATTTTCAAATCCATTTTAATAGAAAAAGTTTTTCAAATAGTTTTATGTTATAAAAAGAATTCTTTCAAAGAAGATAGTATATTTTCCTCAAGAAATATTTTTAAAACATCTATAAAATTTGTTTCAAAAAATAAGATGGAATCCACTAGTGTTACTCATACCTTTATTATGAATTTATTCAATGTTTCCATTCATATTATTTCTCTGAATTTATTATGGAATGATATTTATAGAACCCGTTTCATATTCATAGGTTATATGATTTTGAAACCCACTTCTTTTCATGGTTTTTATTTACAATGAAATGATTATGAAACCTATATATTTCCATAGGTTATGTTATGATTTCATGTTTATAATACCTATTTTATTTAATGGTCTATGATATGATTATTTATGATCTTGTGGAACATGTATGCAAGATTTCATCATGAGATGGGTGGGACCTATATCACCCTCCAATTAATTGGTTAAAAATTTATATCTCATGAGATAAAATAATATGGTCTTGGGAATGTACCTTGACTACTAAAATGGAAATGAGAGTAAACCATGACTGCCAAGATAGTATGAGGAGTGAAATCATGCTACCAAGATGGCCATGGGAGTGAACCATGACTACCAAGATGGTATAGGGAGTGAACCTATACTATCATTTTTGTCTTGGAAGTGATGCCTTGGAAACTATATAAATCATATTATATGCTTATGTGTCTGCCACAATTCCATGTTTCATTCATAAGTTATGATTTCACGGATTATTCTCCTTATTTCCTTATTATTCATGTCTTATGAACTGCTAATCTTTATGCTATTTTTCATGTATATGATCTTTGATATATAGGGTATGTTCTTATCTTTTCATGATCATGTTCTCATACCCTTATGGTAATGATTATTCTTACATGACTCCCTTATTTACCATTACTGAGCATTTGAGCTCACCCCTTTTTATGTTTCCTTTCTTATATCCTGAAGATATGTATTATGTATGATCTGTCTAAGAATGTTTCTCATCCAGAAGAACCTAGTGGGACATAATGCAACTTATTTATGTACGTATATTTATGTTTCCATGTTTCCAAAGGCACTAGACTAGTACAGTCATCAAGTTTTTGTTTGTGTAATGTTTTATGTATTCTGAAAAAAAAAATTAATGTTAATTTTTTTCAATATTAAGTCATTATAGTTGGTGTCATAGGAAATATTTATTTAACCTTTTGAAAGTAGGATGAGAAAACCTTAATGAGAACCCTAAGGACAAGACTAAGGAGTATAAGGAAGATTCAATGTTTAGGAAAATGTCCTGGAATTTTGGAGAAGGATAGAGCGAGTGGTTTCCAAGAAATAAATACCTATCTAGATACTAAAAGTGGATTTGGATCTGGAAGAGATGTAACTAAGGATAAAAAACCTGACAAGATGTTCCAAGCTTGACTCAGGGTAATCTAGTACATGAAAATGGACCTTACTCCACACCAGGTTTGACACTACCATCAGATATGATTTGGGAATTAAAAAACTCCTAAAGAACCATTATGAAGGATTTAAATATAAGTTGGCCATGAATAACCTAGGATAAACCTAAGGTTCCATAGATTAAGTAAGGTTTCATAAGTTAGATATATTATAAGTTATTTTTCAGGTTTATACAGTTCCTCATTATGATAAAAGTTTCTTACTCTATGCTTTTTTCATATTTAATTCTGGATCCTCCAACTGTTTCATATATAAAGAATTTTATAAGGGTGTTAATATTCATCTGAAAAAAACTAGAAGAGGAACTAGCAGTGCACACCCCTAATGGTATTATTATTTCATCTCAAGTCAATGATTCGTCTACAATTTATGTTTATGGGAATGTACTTCCTATAAATATTTTTATTCTTCCTTTGGTTAAATTTGATGTCATCTTAGGCATGGATTGGATTTCTCTGTATAAATCCCTCATCAATTATCAAGGAATAGAATTTAATTTTGATATTTCAAACCATCCTATGATCATACATCCATGTGATGATAATTATGAACTTCCTATGGAGATTGCATCTAGTATATGTGTCTTAATTATCATTTAAAAGGGTTTTTTATCTCAAATGGTTAGGGAGAAGATCAACATAAATGATATTCATATTGTTCAGGATTTTGTGGATGTCTTTTTAGAAGAGTTTCCTAGTCTTAAACCAAAACATGAAGTTGATCTCTCAATTGAACTCATACCGGGTTCCACACCAATTTCAAAGAATACTAATAGAATGGCCCTGATTGAGTTGAAGGAAATGAAGAATAAACTCCATGAAAACCTTGATAAGAGATTCATTCAGTCAAGTGTGTCACCTTGGGGTGCACCAGTTCTTTTTGTAAAAAAGAGATATGGATCAATGGGACTCTACATTGATTATCAGAAGTTTAATAAGATCACAATCAAGAAAAATTATCATCTTCCCTGTATTTATGACATGTTTGATCAATTTTGTGGAGTTTAGTACTTTTCCAAGATTGAAATTTGTTCTGGATATCATCAATTGAGAGTCAAGAAAGAGTATATACCCAAGACTGAGTTTTGTACAAGGTACAAAAACAATTGATATATAGTGATTCCTTTTGGTCTTACTAATTCCCCTACCATCTTCATGGATTTAATTAATAGTGTCTTTAGTTATTACCTCGATATGTTTGTGGTAGTATTTATAGATGATATTATTATCTACTAAAAGATCAAGGAAGATCATGAAGATCACTTGAGAATTGTACTAAAGACCCTAAGGAAGGATAATCTATATGAAAATTTTAAAAAAGTGTGGATTTTGGTTGAAAAAGGTATCATTTTTGAATCAAATAATCTCAAAAGATGATATAGTAGTATATCCATAAAATATGGAAGTTATTGAATGATTTCATAGAACAACCACAGTGACTGAGATCCAAAGATTTATTAGTTTAGATGGATATTATCGAAATTTTTTGGAAAATTTTTCAAGAATATCTAATCCTCGGACTAAGTTAACTTAGAAGGGTGTCAAGTTCCTCTTGATAGATGAATGTGGGGAAAATTTCAAGGAACTGAAGAGAAGGTTGGTTAGTGAACATATACTTACATTACCCTATTGTGGGGAAGAATTTGTAATCTACAATGATGCATCCATGATGGGATTGGGATGTGTTATTATAAAGAATAACATGGTTATAGACTATACCCCATGATAGTTGAATATTCATTAGAAGAATTACCCAAATCATAATTTGGAGTTCGAAGCAGTAATTTTTTCATTAAATATATGGAGGTATTATTTTTATGGAGAAAAGTGTGATATATATTCCAATCATAAAATTATGAAATATATATTAACACAGAAGGAGATGAACATTTACAAGAGAATATGGTTAGAGTTGATAAAAGATTATGACTGCTCAATACATTACCACCATGAGAAAGTTAACAAGGTGGTCGATGCTTTGAGTTGAAAGGATCATTCTATCTTATCCATGACGAGGATCACAAAAGATCCAATATTTCTGGATTTACAAAGGATGGATATAGAAATCATAAAGGAAGGGGGGAAATCGAATCTTTCTAAAATAAATGTTCAACCATCTATCCAAGTAAAAATTAAGGAGGCATAGAAGAAAAATGAAGAGATGAAAAAGAAATTCAGAAATGTTCATGAGTTTAACCTTGATCAGGATGGAATGATATGGTTTAAGAACCATGTATGTGTTCCTACCATACCAAATTTGAAGAAGGAGCTGTTAGAGGATGGTCATAGTTAGTAATTCTCTATTCATCTGGGAAGTATGAATATGTAGAGGTAATTGAATGAATACTTATAGTGGGATTGGATGAAGAAAGATATCATAGAGTTTGTATCTCAGTGCTTGGTGTGCTAACAAGTTAAAGATGAAATAAAAAATTCAAAGGGGATATTTCATACATTACCCATACTATAATGGAAATGGTAGAACATCACTATGGATTTTGTTGTTGTACTACCCAAAACATCTAAAGGGATTAATTATATATGGGTGGTAGTCGATCGCCTTACTTAAACAACACACTTCATCACTATCAGAGAAGACTTCTCTCTGGATCAACTTTCCAGGATATACATTAAGGAAGTGGTAAGGTTTCATGGATTACCACTTTCCATTGTATTAGATCAGTATCCAAGGTTTACCTTGAAGTTTTGGTGAAGTCTTTTGCAAGCACTTGATACATAATTGAGTTTCAGCACTACATCATCCTTAGACAGATGGTCAGTCCAAAATAACGATTCAAACCCTAGAGTATATGTTGTTATCTTGTTGTATGGACTTCAAGAGTGGTTGGGATCAAAACCTTCCTCTAGTTTAGTTTTCATACAACAATAGATTTCACTCAAGATTTTAGATGGCACCATATAAAGAGCTTTATGGGAAGAAGTGTAGATATCCAATGTGCTGGGATTAAGTTGTAGAAATAAAGCTATTGGGACCTAAGATCGCTGAAGAAATGGTCAATAAGGCTAGAACCATTTAGCAGCATATCAAGGAAGATCAAAGTTAGTAGAAAATTTATATTGATAACCATCATCATGATCTAGAATTTGAAGTTGGTGAAAAGGTGTTTTTATGAATCTCATTATATGAGATTAAAGAAGAAAGGGAAACTAATCCCAAGGTATATTAGTCCCTTTAAGATTCTTGATTATATCGGGACGATATCATATCAATTGGAACTTCGTCCAAATATCTCTCAAGTCTATGATGTATTCTTTGTATCTCTATTGAGGAAATAAATACCTAAACCTTCACATATGAAAACTTAGAGGTCATATGGATAGAGTAGCATCTATCTTACAAATAATATCCAGTTGAAATTATGGATCTATTAGAGAATGTTCTACGAAACAAAAGCACTCACCTAGTAAAGGTTTATGTGGAGAAATCACCAGTTAGAGTAAGATATATAGGAACTTGAGGATATTATGAAGTATAATTACACTCATTTTTTTACCTGAGTGATGAATTTTGAGATAGAAATTCATTTTAAGAAGGGTAGAATGTATCACCTTGGGTTTTTATGAACATTTTTTTTCAAATAAATTAAATATTAATTTGTGTCTTTCAATGTTTTAAGTCAAACATTCCATTAAAACGACACCAAATCAGTGTAAATTACATGGAACACTGACTTGGTGTTTGTTAAGTGCAACACCTACTTGGAATATAATACACACAACACCGACTTAGTGTACATCACACACAACAAAAAGTTTATATGAAACATCGTTTTAATGATATAATTATTTAAATGTGATAATTATAACCTAGAACTTAAAAATAGTAGTATGAACAGTAATAACTACTTTTCATATATTTTTTGTAATTGTTTAATTTAAATAAAACATATTGATAATGAAAGATATAATATTTGGTAAATTCCTTTTATGTTTTAAAATACTATTTTATGGAATGGACCACTTTTAATAATAAAATTAATTTTAGAAATATTTAGAAATTGAATTTGATAAAATAAACTTCATTTTTAATTCAAAACTATAAAATTATCTTAGGGTGAATTTTTTGAATTTTTCTGAGAAACTTCATTTTTTGATGAGTAGTTAAAAATATTGCTCTTTAGTTAAAAAAAACTTTTTGAATTAATAATTAATGTTAAATGATATTCTGATATTTAAGTTCAAATTAGATAAATATTAAATCTATTAATATAAATTAATTCTTCAGAATCAATTTCACTGTGAAATTGAATATGAAATCTTAAGAAACTTTTGAACATTTTTATACTTTAAAAACCCGTTATTTTGTCACATCTGCGGGATTATAATTAATCTTAATTTTGATAATGATATGATATTAATTATTAAAAACAAACATACAAATTTTTAGTAAGTATAATATTAATATTCTAATAATACCAAGTTAATTTTGGACAAAAAATATTAGTAAAAGTGATTAAAATTAATCACAGTGATTAAGGCCAAATTAAGCATAATTAGGGACTAAACATTAAAATTAAGGGATGAAATGACCTATCCACTTTTCCAACACCCATTTCGTCCATAAAACTTAAATTATTTAGTTTTTTAGTTTTTATTACTTTTTTAGGTAAGAACATGTGTACACCTAACTTGTTTCTAAAAATTCAAAGTGAGTCCTTTTCCTTCCTAATAAAAATCCACCACCTCTCCCACTTCCCCACACCTCTAAAAACTCTTAAGTTCAGAAAATAACTACCCAATACACTCCCTAAAATCCCTATATTCATTATATAAGCCTTTACTAGGCCATAAGGCAATCCAAGTAATCCTTTTTGCACAAACCAAAAGGAGTTACCTGATCAAGAGGTAACATCTTCTATTAAATCCTTTATTTTATTCTCTTTCTCTACCCCATCCACTTTATTTATTCCATGATTTTATAAAAAATTTTTTTCCTAAATATACTAGTATGTTTTTATGATAATTATTATAACTAAACTTACAAACACCTCCATATAATGGATAACAAACATATTGTTTATGTGTACGATGAACTACTGCCTCACTAAATGATGATTGTTCAATTTTCTTTACCACCTTTCATGGTGGCCATTATGATGGAAAATATATTTATATATTTTATATATTATATTTATTATATATTTAGTCTTATGTATTCCCTTTTACAATATATACATTTTACTTTCCATTTTGTGTTAATACGATTATCTCGTTTGAGGAAGTGTGGACTACCACCCCCTCAAAGTGATCTGATTCCTTCACACCCCACATGGAATGTATTAAGGATAGTTTTAATAAAATTATATGATATATTTGATATAATAATTCTACTAGAATAATTATTTATATTTATATATACATACATATATATATATATACATTTATATATATACATATGTCATTTACAAAATTTCTTTCAATTTGATAATAAAAATGGAATCATCTTTCATGCATACGTACGACTTACAATTTCCATGAACGGTCTATTATATTTTATAATTCTATATTTTTAGATCATTATAATATAAATATAATTAATATACATTATATTTATATCATTTTTCACATTCTGATATCATTATATAAGTATAATAACCGAATATATAAAAAATTAAGACATATGTGAAAAAGAAAGAAAATATTACTTGAAGTGAAACCTTAAGATATGATCATTAACACGAGGGTAATATAAGGTCATTATCAAAACATATACTGTAATAGATATAATTATATGGTTATGTAAAATATGTATTTATATTTATAATATAGTTGGTTCGAACGAGTATAACGAGAGTCAAGATACAAGGTAAGTGGATTTCTTCTCAGTTTTTATTTTTGTGATATACACGCTTTGTTCGCCACTCTTTCCTTTTGTGTGGTGTATGTAATGACCATGATTTTATTATATTTGTATTTTAATTAAATATATGGTCATTAAAATTTCTATTTTATGAAATTTCTTTCATGTGGTTTAATTTCTAAAAGTTACCAAATCGGTAAAAAATGTTTTCTCTCAAATTGTCTTCTTTGAAACTCATGTATTGTTATCCACCAAAAATATTTTTATAGGTGTATATTCTTACATGATATATCATGAATCTCCTTATTTTAATGATATTTTAAGACACATGTAATTTAATTTTTCTACATGAATATTATGGTTCCAAGTAACCAAGTGGTAATAGTTTATTGAAACAATCTCATCGCTTTTCGATATTATTAATGATTACGCATGTTTGATGAAATATGATGACATATATCTCAAGAACACTAATTAGTCTCGTTATCCTTTATTTATTCCATATATAATAATGTGTTAGTACCATTTTGTTTACTCTTTGTAACTTAAGATAATATTGTAATGTAAAATCTTATTGTCTCTATCTTCAGTTGGAAATATATTGTATTAAAAAAACCGTGTTTGTGAAAATGTTTTCAAAATATCATTGAACATAATTTTAAGGGAAAAAAGGATTTTTATTTTATTTTTATTTTTTTCAAAGATTCCTTTATATGTTTTAATATCTATTTTCAAAGAAATTTTTTTTTCAAAAGGTTTTATGTTATCAAAATAATTATTTCAAATAATAAAGGATGTTTTCATTAAGAAAATTTTTAAAAGATATTTCAAAATTATTTCCCATATAAGATAACAAGAATTTGTGTTAATCATTACTTTATGGGGAATTTATTCTACATTTCCTTTAATATTCATTCTCTGAATGTATTATGAAATGATACTTATGGAACTCGATTCACATTCACAAGTTATATGTTTTAGAACCTAATTCTTTTCACAGGTTATGTTTATGATGAAATTACTATGAAACCTATCACTTTACATAAGATATGATATGATTATAGGTTTATAATTTCCATTTAATTTCATGGGTTTTGATACAATTATTTTTTATCTTGTGGCACATGTATGAATGATTTCATTATAAGATGGATGGGACCTACATCTCTCTCCATTGTAGTGGGTAAAGATTTATATTTCATGAGATAAACTAGGACAGTCTTGGGAATGAACCTTGAATACTAAGATGGCCATGGGAGTGTACCATGATTACCAAGATAGTATGAGGAGTGAACTCATACTACCAAGACGACCATGGGAGTGAACCATTACTACTAAGATGGTATGGGGAGTGAACCTATACTACCAAGATAGTATTGAAAAATATGTCTTGGCTACTATGGAAATCATATTATATGCTTATGTGTCTTCCAGAATTCCATGTTTCATTCCAAAGTTATGATTTTATGGCTTATGTTCATTACTTCCTTATTATTTATGCCTTAAAAACTTCAAATAATTATTCCATGATTCATTTATATGATCTTTGATATCTAGGGTATGATATTATCTTTTCATGATCATGTTCTCATACCCGTATGCTCATGATTATGCTTACATGTCTCCATTGTTTACCCTTACTGAGAATTTGAGCTCACCCCTTTTTATGTTTCCTTCCCTTGGTTATGAAGATATGTATTATATTTGATGTTTCTAAAAAGGGTTATAGTCAATGAGAAACTTGTGGGAGATAATATAGCTCATTTATTTACCTATGTTTATGTTTCCATGTTTAAAAAGCACTAGACTAGTACGATCTTCAAGCATCTAATTGTGTAATGTCTTATGTATTCCAAAAAAGTTATGTAATTTTAATGTATGTCAAGACTGGGTTGTTATAGTTGGTATCCATGGAAATTTTTTGTTAACCTTTTTAAACTAGGATGAAAAGACCTTATCGAGAACCCTAATGACATGTCTAAAAATAAGTATGAGGATGAGTCAACATTTAGGAAAATGTATTGGAATTTTGGAGAAGGATAGAATGATTGGTTTTCAAGTAATACATTTGTATCTGGATACTACTAGTGGATGTGGCTTTGGCACAAATATACCTATGGGTAACAACTCTGACAAGATGTTCCAGGCCTGACTTAGGGTAATATAGTACACGACAATAGGCCTTGTTGCACACCTGGTTTGACACTCCTGGGGGATATGATTTTGGAATTCACAAACTCTTAATGAAAAATTATGAAGTATTTAAATATAAGTTGTCTATGAATAACCTAGGATAAACCTATGGTGTCATAGATTAAGGAAGGTGTCATAAGTTTGAAATCCTCTAAGTGTTTTTCCTGATTATGTGGTTCCTCAATATGATAATTGTTTCTTAATCTATTCCTTTTTCATATTTTATTATGGATACACCATATCTTTAATATATAAATAATTTTATAATGGTGTTAATATTCCTATAAAACAATTATATTTGGAATTATCAGTTCAAGCCTCTAATGGTACGAGGGTTTCATCTCAAGTCCATGATTCCTCTCCAGTTTATGTTTGTGGAAATATGCTTCCTGTAAATATTTTCATTCTTCCTTTAGTTGAATTTGATGTCATATTAGGAATGTATTAAGTTTCTCTACATAAACCCCACATCAATTTTCATTTAAGGTAAGTTAATTTTGATATTTCAAACCCTCCTATTATTATCCATCCATGTGATGATAAGTATAAACTTCTTGTGGAGATTACATCCAGTGTATGGGTCTTAATTACCATTTAAAAGGGTTTTTTTTATCTCAAATGGTTAAGGAGAAGATCGATATCAATGATATACCTATTGTTATGGATTTTTTGGATGTCTTTCTAGAAGGGTTTCATAGTATTCTAGCAAAAATGAAGTTTATTTCTCGATAGAACTCATACTTGTTTACACACCAATTTCAAAGACTCCTTATAGAATGACCACAATTTAGTTGCAGGAATTGAAGAAGAAACTCCATGAAAACATTGATAAGGGATTAATTAAACCAAGTGTGTCACCTTGGGGTGCACCAATTCTTTTTCTGAAAAATAAATATGGATCACTGTGACACTGCATTGATTATTGAGAGTTTAATAAGATCAAAATCAAGAACAAGTGTACTCTTCCCTATATTGATGAATTATTTGATCAACTGCATGGAGATCAATACATTTACAAGATTTACCTTTGCTCTCGATATCATCAATTGAGGGTAAATAAAGAGGACATACCCAAGATGAAATTCTGTACAATTTATGGACACTATGAACATATAGTGATTCATTTGGGTCTTACTAATTCCCCTACTATCTTCATGGATTTAATGAATATAATCTTTAGAGATTACCTTAATATATTTATGTTAGTATTTATAGATGATATTTTTATTTATTAAATGAGCAAATAAGATCATGAAAATCACTTGATAATTGTACTAAAGACCTAAAGGAAGGAGAAGATATATGAAAAATTTACAAAATGTGAATTTTGGCTGCAAAAGGTTCCATTTTTGGGTCACATAATCTCAAGAGATGGTATAGTTATAGATCCATCAAAAAATGGAGGGTATTGAATGATTCCTTAGACCAGACATGATGACTCGTATCCATAGATTTATTGGTTTAGCTGGATATTATTGACAGTTTTTGGAGAATTTATAATAACTATCTAATCCTATGACCAAATTAACTTAGAAGGGTGTCAAGTTCCTCTGTATAGATGAATGTGTGGAAAATTTCAAGGAATTTAAGAGAAGGTTAGTCATTGTACATGTTCTTACATTAATCTATAGTGGGGAAGGGTTTTTAATATATAGTGATGTATATAAGAAGGGATTGTGATGTATTAATTTTAAGAATAACATGTTTGTAGCCTATTCCTCACGACAATTGAAGATTCATGAGAATAATTACCCAAATCATGATTTGGATTTAATAGTTTTAATTTTTTTGATTAAATATATGAAGGAATTATCTTTATGGAGAAAAATGTGATATATATTTTGATCATAAAATTATGAAAAATATATTCACACAGAAGGAGTTGAACATGTGACAGAGAATTTGATCAGATTTGACAAAGGATTATGACTGCTCAATAAATTACCACCATGGAAAAGCGGACAAGATGGATGATGCTTTGAGTTTGAAGGATTGTTCTAGCTTATCCATGATGAGGATCACAAAAGATCCAATATTTCTAGATTTTCATAGGACTGATCTAGAAATACTAAAGGGTAAACATCATAAACTTCTCAAATGAATGTTCTAAACTCTATCCAAGTGAAAATTAAGGAGGCGTATAAGGAATATGAAGAGCTGCAAAAGAAAGTCAAAAATGTTCCTCAGTTTAACCTTGATCATGATGGAATGATAAGGTTTAGGAACCATGTATGTGTTCCTTACATACTAGATTTGAAGAAGGATCTATTAGAGGAAGCTCATAGTTCTTCATTATTTATTCATTCAGGAAGTACGAAGATGTATAGAGACATGAAAGAATACTTCTGGTGGGATTACATGAATAGAGAGATCACAAAGTTTGTATCTCGGTGCTTGGTATGCCAACAAGTTAAGGTTAAAGAAAAAAATAAAAGGGGATGTTACATCCATTATGCATACCAGAATAGAAATGAGAGAACATCACTATTGATTTTTTTGTTGGACTACCCAAAACCTCTAAGGGGTTTAATGCTATATGGGTGGTAGTTGATCACCTTACTAAGACAAAACACTTCATTTCTATCGTAGAAGACTTCTCTCTTGATCATCATGCCACGAAATACATTAAGGAAGTGGTATGGTTGCATAGAGTACCACATTACATTGTATTAGATTGGGATCTGAGGTCTACCTCAATGTTCTGAAAAAGTATTTAACAAGCACTTGATATAAAATTGATTTTCAGCACTGCATATCATCCTCAGATATATGGTCAGTTTGAAAGAATGATTCAAACCCTCGAGGATATATTGAGATATTATTCTCTAGATTTTAATGGTGGTTGGGATCAACACCTTCCTCTAGTTTAGTTTTCACACAACAATAGGTTTCACTCAAGCATTCATATGGAAGCTTATGAATCCCTTTATGGGATGAATTATAGATATATAAAGTTCTAGGATGAAGTTGGATAAATATAGATATTGGGACCTAAGATCGCTAAAGAAATGGTCAAGAAGGTTAAAACCATTCGACATCATATCAACGTAGCTCATAGTCAGCATAAAAGTTATGCTGATAACCATAAGCGTGATCTAGAATTTAATGTTGGTGAAAAGGTGTTTCTAAAAATTTCACCCTGGAAGAAAGTTATGAGATTCAGGAAGAAAGGTAAACTAAGCCCTAGGTATATTGGTCCCTTTGAGATTCATGATCATATCAGGATGGTAGTCTATCACTCAACACTTCCTACAAATCTCTCTCAAGTCCATGATGTGTTCCATGTATCTCTCTTGAGAAAGTACATACCCGACCCTTCACATGTATAAAACTTAGAGGCCATATCACTAGATCAAGATCTATCTTACAATGAATAACAATTTGAAATTTTGGACTGATCGGAGAAAGTTCTACGAAACTATAGGTTTCGGGCGTAGTAGAAGCCCGTTGGAGGGTGTACCCACGTTTAATTTTTTTCATTAATAACATTTAATCCGAGATCTGTCACAATAATAAAATACCAAATCTTCAGAATAGAAAGAAGAATGAAAGAAAAAAATGGAGTCCTAGAACCATAGAGAGGATCATCATATGTTGGTTATAATTAATTTAATTAAAATACACGAATTATCTTGATAGAATTCTCTCTCCATTGATGTTTTCGGTCATGATTTGATGTGATCCACCATTTTGTCATAGAATCCAAGTGTAGGATTCCTCTAGCGGTGATCCACATGCTCTCCACATATCTTTGGACATTGCTGAAGGGATCTCCAGGTGCTAGCATGGAAGAGCCTTCACTTGGGAGGTTCGCCTTCGATCAACTTGATCCAGTGGATAAGGATCTCTATCTCGTATCTTGAGAGAGTCCTTGGAAGAAAATAATTCTTTCTTAGCTTGATAACTTTCTCTAGATCCGTTGTGCACAACCCCCCAAAATGGCTAGGCTAATGATAATTAAATAATTGGGATTTTAATTACTTAGAATAATAAAATGAATTAATTACCTGAAATAATTTATTCATTTCCTTTAATTCTTAGTAATACCCCATGTCTAATAATAATAGTTGACTATTATTATTACTTGACATGAAACCATGGAATTGCACTTAATATTATCTAATTAAATAAATATTATTATTTCTAATAAATTCCTCGAAAAACTACACGACATGTACTTTTGTTTTTCCATTCTCTTTATTTCCCCCATCACATTTATTAGACATTGAATAATGGATATTTATTTCTCAAATAAATATTAATTAATTAATCGCTAATAAATATATTATTTCACCCAAAATATATTCTCTTGAATAACTAGTGTTGAAATAAATATGATCAGACATACTTGAATAATTATTAAACCACAATCGGGAATAATCTTTATTCAACTTGTAAAATTAATATTTAACTGAGATACTTGGACACACTTTGTGTGTGACCCTCTAGGCCTCTTTCTCAGTAACATTAGGCAGAGCCTGACTAAAGTCCTAGGTAAGCATCTAGATACACTCTAAGGCACCCATAGAGAAAGAAGATAATGTCGTAATGACGTGTCACCTCCTAAAAATGATTACCGTGTAATGTAATACCTTTTTCTTGATATCTCGAATCAAGCGGGTTGAATGCTGGTGTTATCAACCCATGTGTTTGATTATTCTTTCTTTGACTTTTCAGAATTGAACTCGCACTTTCCTCACCATGTCCATGAATTTATTCAGGCTATATCAATTCCATCAAAGGGCCTGAATATCTACTTCCATTACAGATCAGAAGGGAAAAATCCTTTCTCGCATTATCTATTAATGTAGTATTACTCGCGATGCACCCAACATGTCCTATCTCACTGCGAATAGTGTGTCGTCACATTTTTCATTAATACATCTAAGCGCACGAGTTGCAATACCCATTAATAATAATAATATTAAAGTCTAAGGACCAATGAACACATCCGCAGATAGGAACATCCAATGACACTATGAAATGTGGATTTCCTACTGGTGGGTCTCATTCTCGTAATATCCTCATGGATATTACCAAGGGCACACACCATGAGAAGGCGCCTCAATGTTTTACAATTCCTCGCCCCTAATGGCCTATATTATTTATGTCCCTCAAATAACATCATCCGACCATAGAACATATATTTAAGAACAGTGTTATGACACTTCCGGGTTCTCATCATAGAAGGGATCCACTATGACCCTTTAATGAAACAAATATCCTTATGACATTATCACATGAATTGTCACACAGAAGAATAATCAATATGTGATAAGGTATTTATTAATGAATAAAGTAAAAAGTATTTTGTTATAGGCCACCAACTCCAAAAGACTCCCACATGGAATAGATCCATCTGCTAATAACCATTAACCCACTAGCTCTCACATGGTTTTCATGCTTTTTTTGAGATAGGCCTTTAGTCATGGGGTCTTCCACATTCTCTTCCTTAGACACTCTACTCACTACAAATTCACCCCTTTGATATAAATCCCTCAAGAGGTGATACTTCTGAAGTATGTGCTTTGTTCGTTGATGTGACATTGGTTATTTTGCAAGAGCCACCACTGTAGTATTATCACAATATAATGTGACAGGATATTTACTACTAGGTACCACATCAAGCTTCTGTACAAAGTTCCGAATCCAGAAGGATTCCTTGGCTTCATCAGACACCGGTATATATTTGGAATCCACTGTAGAATCGGAGAAAATTGGTTGTTTTGAACTCTTCCAGCTCATAGCTCCTCCATTGAGACAGAAAACATATCTAGATTGCGACTTCAGATCGTTCTGATCTATATGAAAACTAGAATCATCATACCCTCTGATGATAAGCACCTTGTCTTCTCCATAAACCATGAACATATCCTTAGTTTTTCTCAGATACTTAAGGATAGTCTTAACAACAGTCCAATCTTGTTCTCCTAGATCTTCTTGATATCTTCCTACCATCCTAAGTGCATAGGCAACATCAAGATTGGTACATAACTTGGCATACATGATAGATCCTATAGACAAAGAGTATGGGATCTTACTAATTCTATCTTTCTCCTCTTGTGTCCGAGGACACATTTTCTAAGAAAGATGTAGGCCATGAGGCACTGGAAACAATACCCTCTTGGATTGTTCCATACTAAATCTATTTAGTATCTGGTCAATGTATGTACCCTGAATTAATACAAGAAAAATCTTGTATCTATCCCGAATGATCTTGATCCCTATAATGTAGGCTACTTCACCTAAGTCCTTCATGGAGAAACACTTGTTCAACCAGTCCTTAACTGACTGTAATACCGGTACATCATTTACAATAAGCAATATGTTGTTAACATATACTTCTTGGATAATGACCGCATTCCCATTAAACCACTTATAAACACATGGATCACATTCATTCTTAATGAAACCAAATTATTTTATGGCTTCATCAAATCGAATGTTCCATGACATGGATGCTTTCTTTAATCCATAAATGGATTTTTTCAACTTTCAAACCCATTTGGATTCACCTGGTGTCACAAACCCTTATGGTTGTGTCATATAGACATCTTCCTAAAGGTTCCCATTAACTAAACATGTTTTGAAATCCATCTTCCAAATCTCGTAGTCATGGTAAGCTGCTATAGAAATTATAATTCTTAAGGATCTAAATATGTAAAATTGTGAGAAGGTTTCATCATAATAAATTCCTTGATGCTGTCTGAATCCTTTTTTGAAAATCCTTTATTTATAGGTGCTAACTTGACCTTCCATGTCCAGTTTTCTCTTTAATACCCATTTGCATTCAACATGATTTACATCAACTGGCTCATCGACCAGAACCCCGACTTGGTTCTGATACAAGGAATCCTTCTTAAAATTCATAGCTTCTACCCATCTTGCAGCATTTGAGATTTTTACTTCTTCCTTGTAAGAGAGAGGTTCATCATTGTCCAAAAAAAATGATTCATCATTCTCAATGAAAGGGAAACCAAATATCTCTGGTTCCCTTACCTCTCTTGAGCTCCTACACAGTACTTGTGTTTCTGGAACCTATTCCACGGGGACCATTGGAACTTGTTCTTGTACCAACTCCTGTGTATCTTGGGCATCAACTTAATCTAATTCAATCTTTCTCCCACTATCCTTTTTAAGGATATACTCCTTCTCAAGAAAGACGGATTGTCTGGAGACAATCACTTTCTTTCTGAAGGGTTATATAGGTAATATCCTTTCATTTCCTTGGGATATCCTATAAAGATACTCCTCATTCCCTAGGGTTCTAGTCTGTTTCTTAATAAGGCCTTAAAATATGCCTCGCGTCCCCATACATGTGTGTGCGACAAAATGGGTTTCTTTCCATTCCATAACTCAGAGGGAATTCCATTTTTTGCCTTAGTTGGTACTCAGTTTAATGTGTATGCAGCAGTTTGTAATGCATATCCCCAAAAGGATAATGGAAGATCTGCATGACTCATCATCGACCTCACCATGTACAACAAGGTGAGGTTCCTACTTTCACTAACACCATTCTAATGTGGTGTATAAGTATGAGTGAGTTGAGCTAGAATCCCAGACTCTCATATAATATTGATGAACTCTTAGTTTAGAATAATCTCCACCTAGATCCGATCGAAGCTTCATTATCTTCTTACCAAGATGATTATCTACTTCATTCTTGAATTCCATAAATTTATATAAGGCTTATGAATTATACCTCATTAATTAGATATAGCCATATCTACTCAAATCATCAGTAAAAGTAATGAAGTAAGAATATCCACCTCTAGCTTCTATTGGAAATGGTCCACACACATCCGTGTGCACCAATCCTAGAAGCTATGTGGCCCTTTCACCATATCCACCAAAGGGAGGATTGGTAATTTTACCTTGTAAACAATAATGACATATATCAAGTGGTTTTAGCTCAGAAGAGTCTAAATAGCCATCTTGGTAGAGCTTTGTCAAGCGCTTCTCATTTACATGACCGAGACGGTGATCCCACAACTGGGTGATGTATAAGTCTTGTGATTTTGTTTCATTATCGATTTCCAACACTTGGTTTTTTTAATTTAATACATACAAACCATTATTTAAATGTGTCATACCATAAAATACATTGTTCTTATAAAATAAGAAACCCTTATTTCCAAACATGAAAATAAATCCATCCATATCCAAACATGATACAGAAATTATTTTTTTGGTAACACTAGGCATATAATAACAGTTATGTAAAACCAAAATCATCCCAGTTGGAAATGATAGGTGGTAATCACCAATTGCTAATACATCTAGCCTCATGCCATTAGAAGCTCGAAGATTACCCTCCTTTGGAAATATTTCTAAATCTACTTGGTTCCTGCATTTGAATACATATGTGAGCCCCACAAGCTGTATCTAATACAAAATGTGTAGAAATGGAATGATTGCACTCGATAACTAATGATCCTTTAGCATCCCCACACTTCTAGGTGTAGTTCCTCTTCTAATGGACCTGCTTGCCACATGCAAAATAGACCACCTCCCTTCCTGTTCCCTGCCTCTAGATCTTCCCATTCTTAGTGGGATGGTGCTCGGGGGCTTCATACCATTTATAAGTCCTTAGACCCTTTGCCTTGTCCTTCCTTTTCTTATTCACCATAAGGACTGTGGGTTTATCACGCACCATGACCTTATCTGCCTATCGAATTAAGGTCAGAAGTTTTGATAGACTCTTATCATTGTTTCTCATGTTATAGTTGACAATAAAGCTAGAGAAGGTCTTGGGCAGTGATGATAGGATGAGATCTGTATGCAAATCATCCGGGAACATAATCCCTAAGATGTCCAAGCATTCAATGTAGCCAATGAGAATGAATATATGAGGCCTAGTTATAATAGACTCTCCAAGCATAGTTGTAAACAAAGCATTGTAGATCTCATATATCTCATGTCTCGCCTTCTCCTAGTAGAGATCCTTAAGGTGAGACATCATGTTGTACACATCCATGTTTTCATGTTTCCTCAAGAGCTCATTAGACATGTATGATAGAATGAAGCATTGTAAATATGTGGAATCATCCATATGTTTCATATAGAGATATAGTTTCTCATCACTAGCCTCTTTTCCAAGTGCAAATGGAACAGGCTCCTCCAGCACATACAATTTGATCTCATGGTGAAGGATGACGTATAAACGCCTCTAATGTTCTTGGAAATTAGAAATGGTGAGAAGGTTTTCCTTCTTGAGTATGGTTCTCAATGATATGTTTGAAGTCATTTTTATTACTATTTCTATAAATTAATATGAGCCAAGGTTTAGTAGTTTATCATAATAAAACTGAGACAAAATTAATAAATTAATACTTATTAGTCTCCCACTATTTTATCGAAATCTAATAGCCCTCACCATTGACTTTGGAATATTCTATTGCCTTAATATTCTAGTGTAAAGGATCCATATTTCCCTTATCATTACCCAAAATAGGGTTGGTTGAGAAACATGAATGCTTTTAGGTAGGCATTCCAAATGCCAACTACATTAACTCACAGCTCCTTGACCCACTGAGTGGACTCCCCAATCATAAAACCCTTTTATTTTGGATTTCCTCAAACTTTTCCTCTTGGTAACACCATGTCCTTCTATGGAAGTAAACCCTACATGTGAACAAAGTCAATTCAACCCAAAACCTTGATTAGAATTCTCTGATAATTGAAAGCACCCCAACTAGGGTTGGTCAAGCACTTTGAACTATGGTTCGATTCTAACCCAGATTATGGAAGTCTATACTGACTTAATGTTTATTTGAGGGATTTTATCCTTATACTTAAATTTACATTTTATTATCTTTGAATATATGCTTGTTAATATTATATGGGACATACATAAGTGATTAACCATGTCTAAGATAATATTTACGCATAATCCGGTCTCATTTTAGTTCTATCTTGCATGCTTGTTTAATTCATTAATTGTGTGATCGTGAAAACACACCAACAATAAATAAACCATGAAACTGACATAAATAAAATAAATGGTATGATCATGAGCTTTTTCTATTGGTTATTTTATCTAGAGGTTGATAAAATAACCCAATACCTAGGGGAGAAACACCTCGAACCTCTTTGGTTCGTGTTTACAGCTTTCCACCTATCCACCTTTGTATCTCCTTGGATTGGTTTCACCTTGGTTCCTAACATGAGTTGCCTCCAATAGCTTGGGAGCTCCATCCATTACATATGCATTTATCTCACTCAAAGGTGGGGGGTAAAATGGGGTTTTATATAAAAGAATACTTGGGAACGTAGGCCCTACATATTAATGAGGACAAGGATCACAGGATAATAATTTTAATTTAAATAGATAAATTAAAATAAACCATTCACATATAAAGGTCTTGGTCTAGCTCATGATCATTCATACATGCAATGATATTTATTCATAAATAAAACTATCATTCAATTCTTTAATTGTTCTTGTTTAAGATAAATCATGCTCAAATAATTTAATTATCTTTAATTAATCAATTCTTTTATCTTAAACCCATTTTCTGAATTTCCTTGAGATTATCATCCATCATAATTTTAAACAAATAAATTAATTTAAAATTATCTTTGTACATAACTTGTACCTTGGAGTTAACCCGATGAATTCATGGTCATAACTACCCAATGAGTAGAAATGAACATTACGTAGATGTTAAATTAAAAACATATATATAAAACACCTATGACGTGTTGTGACTCATCTTTACTCCTACACTATGGTACTCATCTCATGGGTTTATATAATATAATAATAAATTTTAATAAATATTTTCAATTTTGATGAGTACACGGTGTGTAGTTCCGACTACATGGGCTGTAATTTTGTTCACCATCCATCCAAAGTACACGATCAGGTACATGGTGTGTAAATGTAATTTGGAAATCTTTAGAGTACATGGCATATTCAGTGGGAGACACGCCATGTAGTATCTGTATTACACAGTTTCCATCCGGGGAAGCCGTGTACGAGGTAAACAGTCCGACCCAAACCCAAAGGTACTACACGCCATGTTCAATTGGCCAAAGGGTGTGTAATCCAGAAACAGTGTGCCACCTATTCCTGGCTAACACATATATTCTTAATGAATTAGATCGGATCAAAAGGCATGGCCTGGTTCGACGGACTGTCCCGTTGCATGGAACCTAGACTACATGGCATGTCCTGCAGAATAAGCGCCATGTAGTCTGGTGTTGTACAACCAGGAATGTTTAGCACCTCCAGATGAGATCCTCTATTTTATATTAATAAAAAATTAAAAGAAAAAAATCATTTCTGTAAGGTGAACGAGAAACTAGAGAGGAGAAACGGATCTCAAGATTCATATTTGCAGAACGATTATCTTGAATCGAAATAACTAAATTATTACATGCATAAATCATCAATGAAAAACTAAATAATTATAATCAATGATATAACCACCCTTTGATACCACTTGTAGGTTCTGAGCGCAGCAGAAGCACATCAGTGTGTGTACCCAACATTAATTTTTACTGTTAACGACGTTTAATCTGAGATCGTTCACGATAATAAAATGTTGGATCTTCAGAATTGAATGAAGAACGAAAGAAAATAATAGAGTCCTGGAACCATAGAGAGGATAATCATATGTTTGTTATAATTAATTTAATTAAAAGACAAGAATTACCTTGATGAAATTCTCTCTGTTGTTGTTTCCTTTCACGATCTGATCTGATCCACCATTGCCTCATAGAATCCAAGTATAGGATTCCTCTAGCGGTGATCCACATGTGCTCTACATATCTCTGGACATCGCCGAAGGGTTCTCTAGGTGGTAGCGTGGAAGAGCCTTCGCTTGCGATGTCTGCCTTTGATCACCTTGATCCGGTGGAGGATGATCTCTCTCTCATAGCTTAAGAGAGTTCTCGAAGAAACGAATTCACTCTTGTCTTGAGATCTTTCTCTAGATTCGTTGTGCACAACCCCTAAAAATGGATAGGCTAATGAAAATTATATAATTGGGATTTTTGATTACTTAGAATAATAAAATGAATTAATTACCTGAAATAATTTATTCATTTCATTTAATTATTAGTAATACCCCATGTCTAATAATAAAAGTTGACTATTATTATTACTTGACATGCACCCAACTAATTATACCTAATATTATTTGATTAATTAAATAATATTATTTCTTATAAATTCCTAGAAAAAATACACTCTGTTTACTTTTATTTTTCCATTCTCTTTATTTACTCCCCCACATTTATTAGACCTTGAATAATGGCTATTTATTTCTCAAATAAACATCACTGCATTACTCACTAATAAATATATTATTTCTCCCACAATATACTCTCTCAAATATTTAGTGTCGAAATAAATTTTATCATGAATCCTTGAATAATTATTAAAACACAATCGGGAATAATATTTATTCAACTTTTTAAATTCATATTTAACTGAGATACTTGTACAAACTTAGTGTGTGACCCTCTAGGCCTCTTTCTCAGTGGCATTAGGTAGAGCCTGCCTAAATTCAAAGGTTAGTATCTAGAAACTTGCCAAGGCACCCATAGAGAAATAATTTAACACCACAATGACATGTTACCTCCTACGAATGCTTACCATGTAATGTAATCCCTTTGTCTAGATATCTCAAATCAAGCGGGTTACATGCTGGTGCCATCAACCCATGTGTTTGATTATTATTTCATTGACTTCCTGGAATTGAACTTGCCCATTCCTCACCATGGATAGGGATTTATTTAGGCTATATCAATTCCATAAAAGGGCTTAAAATATATACTTCCATTATGGAATAGAAGGGACAAATCCTTTCTCGCATTATCTATTAATGTAGTATTACTCGTGACGCACCCAACATATCCTACCTCACTGAGAAAAATGTGTCATCACATTTTTCTTCAATACATCTAAGTGTGCGAGTTGTAATAACCATTAATAATAATCCTAAAGTCCAAGGACCAATGCACACGTCTGTAGATAGGAACATCCAATGACACTATGAAATGTAGATTTCCTACCGGCGGGTCTCATTCTCATAATATCTGAAGGACCCCGGGACACCCTGAGAGGGGAGGGGTGAATCAGGGTGACCACTTTTTCTTTTAATGTGATGGATCTTGTTCCCACGTTGGTAGGAACTTGTTGAACCTGTATGAAGATTATGACCAGAAAGAAAACATTCACAAGCACAGATAAGACACAACCATTTTTACTTGGTTCACCACTAAGGGCTACGTCCAAGGAGCATACGCTGACAGGTTGTCGGTCGTACCAAAATCCACTATGCTTCACTAGCTGTAGATTACAAAAGTTCGGGTACAGTCGCTCTGTCCCAGGCTCACTGCCTTTACAAAGGTTCAGGGATAGCTCACTACTTCCCTCGGGTCACTCCCGTTGACTCCCCCTGGCTCACTGCTGTTGGCGAAGTCCCGCTCAGTTTATAGACGTGAAGGTCTCTTCTTCATTTGCATAAGAGTGCATCCTTTTTTGTATGTTGATGCTCTATTGAAGTTCGATTCTCACCAGAGGAAGAATATAACTTTTCCTCGAATGTACCGAGTAGTCTCTCGGCTTTCGTGCAGCTCCGAACACGCCGGTCGGCTTTAGCAAAACCAGGCGCGCTTCTCCAAGATAGTCGCGCAAGTCCCACTACGGCGCACAAGTCCACACTGGCGCGCAAGTGTCATCAACACAGTTGCGCGACTCTTCCTTCCCCAACTACAAACTTGCGCGGTCCACTTCCTTTCTCTTCCAAACCACCTTGGGCGCACAGCCAAACACCGGCGCGCAAGCTCTACTTGCGCGACAAAACAACCACCTGCGCGACTCAAACACCTGCGCGACGAGAGCTCGAACAATCTCTCGGCCTTGAACTTCGTTGCAAATGAGGAGGGGTGGTCTAGTATTTATAGGCAAACTGGACCCCCTGCGCGGCGGCGCGCAAGTCCTCGACGGCGCGCAAGTCTTGTCTTCAATAAACTCTGTCGCGCAACTCACTTGCGCGACCCAACCAACACTTGCGCGACCTTCTTTCCTTAGCCAAATTTTGATGTTCTGATCCTCAAAAACATATGGCACGCAAGTCTTTTATCCTCCAAGAGCACGGCACGCAAGTACCTTTTCCAAAAACACTTAACTTTATTGGCTGATTTTTAGGCCCAAAAAATTGGCAAACACTGGGAAACGGCGCCACCTTCACTACTGTTTTCTGCTTGAACGGTATGATCGCTTTGTTGGTACACACCCTGAACTTCCACTGAGGATTGACAACAAACACAAACCATACACCAAATCATGCTTTGAAGAACCTGGTTCCAACAATCTCCCCCTTTGGGTTTGTTGGCAATCAGAATAAATTCAATAGATCTTCAACCATGAGCAAATTCAAAACGCAAGAATCAACTCAGCCAAAACTCTAAGTCTACGTGAGCAATGCTCGGTGTAGAAAACAAGAGAGAAAGCTTGAATTGGGTCTTAGTGTTTTGAAATTCTCCATGACGTCCGATGTTATCCTTATGACGCCCGATGTTATCCTTATTAAACTTCTCATCACAATCTGACACTTCTCATCACAGAAGAATTTCTTGCCTTGAATTTATTCCTTTCTCCCCCATTGACAATAAAACCAAAGACAGAAAAGTTTGTTCAACGTTCAGCTCAAGCCATACTCCCCCTGGATAGTATCTCTCCCATAAACCTGCATCACAGCCATAAGCAGATAAAAACAGTTAAAACAAACGGGGAGAGGGGACTTCCGGTGCCTCCTTATGCAGTAGGAGGTGGTCGAACACCGAGGTTCAACCGATGCTTCTCGAACACAGCCGCGGACAATGGCTTGGTTAGGATATCAGCCACTTGCTCATTAGTTCCAACATGATCCATTTTAATCACTCCTTGTTCAACCTTTTCTTTGATAAAATGATACCGTATTTCAATATGTTTTGTACGAGAATGTTGAACCGGATTCTTCGTAAGATCAATTGCACTTTTGTTATCGCAATAAATCACCATTGGTTGCTGCACCTTATCACCAATATCTGTTAGCTGCTGCTTCATCCAAAGAAGTTGAGTGCATGCTTTTGTGGCGGAGATATATTCAGCTTCAGCAGTACTAAGAGAAGTACTTTCTTGCTTCTTGCTCAACCAGCCAACACATTTATGCCCAATATAGAAAGCTCCACCACTAGTGGACTTTCTGTCTACTACATCCCCAGCCCAGTCAGCATCAGAAAACGCTGATAATTCACTGTCCCTGCCTACAGCAAAAAATAACCCGAAGTTATGTGTGCCTTGAATATACCTCATGATTCTTTTTACTGCTGACATATGTTCCTCCTTTGGATTACTCTGAAAGCGGGCCGCAAGGCATGTTGCAAAGACAATATCTGGATTTGTCGCTGTCAGATACAGTAGGCTTCCAATGATCCTCCTGTACATGGTGGGATCAACAGAGTTCCCATCCTCATGCTTTCCAAGTTTAGTTCCAACAGCAATCGGAGTTGACATTGGTTTGGAGTCTTGCATATTGAACTTCTTCAGCAACTCTCTTGCATATTTTTCCTGAGAAATGAAAGTGTATTCCTTCTTTTGAATCACTTGCAACCCCAAGAAATATGTGAGCTCCCCAATCATTGACATTTCAAATTCTGATTTCATGTGTTTGGCAAATTCATCCACTGATTTCTGCCTGCTGCCACCAAAAATGATATCATCAACGTAGACAAGAACCATGAACTGATCTTTTGGAGAATTCTTCACATAGAGATTGTGATCAACTCCTCCTCTTTTGAATTACAACTTCTTGAGATATGAATCTAGCCGTGAGTACCATGCCCGTGGTGCCTGCTTCAAACCATATAGAGCTTTCTTTAGTTTGCAGACCTTTGTTTCATCGGTACCCAAGAAAAACCCCACCGGTTGTTCAATGTAGACTTCTTCTTCGAGTACACCATTCAAGAATGTTGTCTTAACATCCATTTGATATACTTTATATCCTCTTTGGAGTGCCATGGCAAGGAAAAGCCTGATTGATTCCAGTCTAGCAACTGGTGCAAAGGTTTCTTCAACATCAATACCTTCAATCTGGGAGTATCCTTTACATACCAGTCGTGCCTTGTTTCTGATAACACTTCCATGCTCATCAAACTTATTTTTGAAAATCCATTTGGTACCAATCACATTGTGACCTTCAGGTCTCTGGACAAGATCCCATGTCTGATTCTTATCAATCTGATCTAATTCATCATTCATGGCTTTCACCCAAGATTCATCTTTTTCAGCTTCTTCGAATGAGGATGGCTCTACAACTGATAGAAATGCAGATTGCGTGGTATTCCTCATCCTTCTGGTTTGTGTGGGTGCACTCCTATCCCCAATTATGTTGGATGGATCAATCTCAGCTCTTCGATTTCTCCTGCGAGGTTCAGTAGTATTCTCTTCAGCCATAGTTTCTTCTTCAGATTCTTCTTCTGAGTCAACATCATTATGTGATTGATGAGTGTTTTGAACAACTTCCTCTATTTCTGCATTTGTAGTTTCTTCATGTCCAAATTCTTCATGACTTTCTATCACATCAGCATATGACGTCCGTGAAGCATTTGTGGTTTTCTCTTCAATTATCTTTACATCATTGCTTTCCACAATCCTTCCCAAACGATTGTTGAAACATTTGTAGGCTTTGCTGTTCATTGAGTAACTGAGGAAGATTCCTTCATCTGCATTGTCACCATATTTCCCCTGATTTCCTTCTTTGTTCCTGATGAAGCACTTACTTCCAAAAACACGAAAGTATTTTAGAGAAGGCTTCCGTCCATGCCACAATTCATATGGTGTCTTCGTCTCACCCATATAAAGTCCTGTTCGATTCTGAATGTACACTGCAGCTTGAACAGCCTCTTTCCAGTAATGTCGTGGAATACGACTCTCAATCAGCATAGTTCGTGCCATGTTGTTCACCTGTCGATTCCTTCGTTCAACAACTCCATTTTGTTGTGGAGTTCTCACAGCAGCTACCTCATGTTGTATCCCATGCTTCTCCAGATAATTTTCAAATTCAATGGACGTGTATTCTCCTCCATTGTAAGATCGCAACACTTTGATTGTTCGTCCAGTATCATTCTCGGCGATTCGCCGATATGTTTTCATGCAGTCAAGGACCTGTCGTTTCCTGTGAATGACCATCACACAAGCCATTCGACTGTAATCATCTATGAAAAGGACAAAGTACCTTTCTCCATGAGTTCCGGCAACATTTATTGGACCACAAACATCTGTATGAATCAGATCAAGAAGGTGAGATGCCTTTTTCTTCTTTGGCCGATATGAACTGCAGACCAGCTTCCCACGAATACAAGCATCACAGGATTTTTCACGCTCACGCTTCAGGTTGGGAATGTCCATGACAATTCTCAATTTTGATATTTTCTCCATGTCTTGTTGATTGATGTGTCCCAATCTCCAATGCCACAGATTGTTTTCTTATTCAACAGTCATGTAACATACATTCTCTTCACTATCAACCTGATACAAGTTTCCTTCTGTTCTGCATCCCTTCATGAGAGAATTGCCAGTTTTTCCCTTGATAGTGCAGCCTTTCTGATTAAAAGTAACAACAAGTCCTGAGTCACAGAGTTGACTCACGCTAAGGAGATTATGACGTAGGCCATCTACGTAAAGGACTTCAGTCTTCTTTAGTTCTCTATTAGCTAATTTGGTACTTCCACTCCCTTTGATTTTCATAGCCCCATCATTACCAAATCTTACTGTACCATCAACATTCTTTATGATATTTGTTAGTAGACCGGCATTACCTGTCATATGAGATGAGCAACCGCTATCTAGAATCCAGGTACTGTTGTTCTTTGTAGCTTTGAGAGCTACCTCTGCAAGGTTTGATTTTTCAATCTTCCTCCATTCCTTCCATGAGACATTAGATTGAGTATATAGAACTGATGGCCTTTCAAATATCTCTTCCGCAAACCCAGGTTCTTCATAGTCAAAGTCTTCTTTAAGAGGTGAGAACCTGTTTGAAAGAGCAACATCGTCTTGCTGACGAGACTTGACATGTCTGGAACTTCTGTATGAGGTGTCAATGTCCCTTCTCTGCCTGCAATTAATGGCCTTATGACCAAAGTTAGAACAATGAAAACAATATCCATAGAAATTATTTCTTCTATTAGAATTAGGATATGAAATTGTTCTCCTTTGTTGAGCATCTATATCTTCTCCATTCAGATAGCTTCTTGCCTCTTCACAATAAGACATGGTATGGCCCAGATAGCCACAGAACTGACACTTCATGAGAAGAAATGTCTTCTCACTTGAATTTTTCCTTATAGCTTCTTCCTTGGGAGAATAATAAGACTGTCTGCCATTTTTGAAAGTTTGAGGATAATTTTCAGGTCTCCTTTTAGTTTGGATTGAGGGTTACTTTTTCAGTACTCTAGGTAACATTTCAACATGTTTAACTTTCATCTTATCTTTCTTTTGGATCTTTGCACTTCCAGCAGTTGATGACTCAGCCTCACAGCCAATTCCACTCTTTCCCATGCAAGAAGGTCTTTGATCACTCAAGACTTTTCCAACCCCATCTGAACCACACTTGGCTCTTGCAAGTAATTCTGCATCTGAGAATCTTCCGAACTGTATTTTCTTCCTCGATTCTTTTGGAACTGATTCTGTCTCCATTTTACTCCTCAGAGTAACTACTTCCTCCTCAAGACCCTCAACAGTCTTGGATTTTTCATCCAGTCTGGATGTGAGGTCATTGATGACCTTTGCCTGCTCTTCAATTCTCAGCTTCAGATCAACTGCATCATCATTTCTTTCAATTATTTTAGACTGTACCTTCACAAATTCTTCCAGTCGTTCAATTTCAGCTTCAAGTTGATCAACATATTCAGTTGATTCTTCTACAATTGATTTCCACTTATTGTAGCTCTTACATTTAATCTTAAGCTTACTAACTGCATCCTTAAGTTGCACCTCAGGATCTACACAAGTTCTCAGTTGTTTTTCACCATCAGTATCTTCTGAATTTTCAACAGTGGCCATCATAGAAGCATGGTTCCCAGTTTTGAATTCTGGTTCTTCTTCATCACAGAATTCATTGTCATCTTCTTCCTCTTCACAGACAAAACTCTTCCTTTGCATTTTCTTACCAGATTTGAAGTCTCCCTTTTTGAAGAACCTTCTTTGAGGCTTCTTGATGTTTTCATCTTCACTGTCATTGTCATTGATATTCTTCAAGCACTGAGAGGCAATATGCCCAACTTTTCCACAACGGAAGCATGTGAGAGGTAACTTCCCTTTGAATTTCCCTTTCCCCTTCTGGAACTTCTTTGCAATGAGAGAAAGAATTTCTTTCTCTTCGTCATCATCACCGCTACTATCCTTTGAGATTTTCAATTTATCCATGGCCTTGAATTCCATTTCCTTGCTCACCTGAGTCGTAGCATCTTCTGGTTTGACTCTCATTTCATATGCTACCAAAATGCTCAGTAAGTCATCTAGAGAAAGTTTGGAAAGATCTCTTTCCTCAAGAGCTTACACCTTCGCATTATACAGAGGTGGAAGTCTTCTTAATATTTTCTTTACAATATCAATGTCTTTGATTTCTTCACCTAGACCCCGAATTTCTCCAACCACTTCAGTAATTCGATTGAAGAAAGAGTCTGCATTCTCGTCTGGATGCATCTTCAGATCATCAAACCGATTGTGTAGCACTTGTAGTTTCGCCTCCTTCACTTTGCTATCACCTTCATAAATATTCTCAAGTTTATCCCACATAGATTTTTCTGAGGTGAAATTCATCACCTTCAGGTAAATCTGATCAGAAAGGGCAGCAGTGAGAGCATTCTGTGCTTTAGCATCTGCATCAAGAAGTTTCCTGTCTGTTTCAGTCATAGCCAGACCTGTTGGATCAGTGACATGTATTCCTTGCACAGTAGAAAAAAGAACTTCCATTCCAAGAGATCTTAGATGAGATCTCATTCTGTTCTTCCAGATCTGGAAATTGCTTCCATCGAAGTGAGGGACTCCCCTGACATTGATCGCGTTTTCCATGACGAAGAAGGTCAGATTTAACGCCAGCAACCTCTCTCTGATACCACTTGAAGGACCCCGGGACACCCTGAGAGGGGAGGGGTGAATCAGGGTGACCACTTTTTCTTTTAATGTGATGGATCTTGTTCCCACGTTGGTAGGAACTTGTTGAACCTGTATGAAGATTATGACCAGAAAGAAAACATTCACAAGCACAGATAAGACACATTCATTTTTACTTGGTTCACCACTAAGGGCTACGTCCAAGGAGCATACGCCGACAGGTTGTTGGTCGTACCAAAATCCACTATGATTCACTAGCTGTAGATTACAAAAGTTCGGGTACAGTCGCTCTGTCCCAGGCTCACTGCCTTTACAAAGGTTCAGGGATAGCTCACTACTTCCCTCGGGTCACTCCCGTTGAATCCCCCTGGCTCACTGCCGTTGGCGAAGTCCCGCTCAGTTTATAGACGTGAAGGTCTCTTCTTCATTTGCATAAGAGTGCATCCTTTGTTGTATGTTGATGCTCTATTGAAGTTAGATTCTCACAAGAGGAAGAATATAACTTTTCCTCGAATGTACCGAGTAGTCTCTCGGCTTTCGTGCAGCTCCGAACACGCCGGTGGGCTTTAGCAAAACCAGGCGCGCTTCTCCAAGATAGTCGCGCAAGTCCCACTACGGCGCGCAAGTCCACACTGGCGCGCAAGTGTCATCAACACAGTTGCACGACTCTTCCTTCCCCAACTAAAAACTTGCGCGGTCCACTTCCTTTCTCTTCCAAACCACCTTGGGCGCACAGCCAAACACCGGCGCGCAAGCTCTACTTGCGCGACAAAACAACCACCTGCGCGACTCAACCACCTGCGCGACGAGAGCTCGAACAATCTCTCGGCCTTGAACTTCGTTGCAAATGAAGAGGGGTGGTCCAGTATTTATAGGCAAACTGGACCCCCTGCGCGGCGGCGCGCAAGTCCTCGATGGCGCGCAAGTCTTGTCTTCAATAAACTCTGTCGCGCAACTCACTTGCGCGACCCAACCAACACTTGCGCGACCTTCTTTCCTTAGCCAAATTTTGATGTTCTGATCCTCAAAAACATATGGCGCGCAAGTCTTTTATCCTCCAAGAGCACGGCGCGCAAGTACCTTTGCCCAAAACACTTAACTTTATTGGCTGATTTTTAGGCCCAAAAAATTGGCAAACACTGGGAAACAGCGCCACCTTCACTACTATTTTCTGCTTGAACGGTATGATCGCTTTGTTGGTACACACCCTGAACTTCCACTGAGGATTGACAACAAACACAAACCATACACCAAATCATGCTTTGAAGAAACTGGTTCCAACAATATCCTCCTGGATATTACCAAGGGCGCACAACATGAGAAGGTGCTCAACTTTTTATGAGTCCTCACCCCTAATGTCTTGTATTATTTGTGTCCCTCAAATAACATCATCCAACCATAGAAAATATATTCAAGAACAGTGTTATGGAACTTCCGGGTTCTCATCATAGTAGGGATCTGCTATGAACATTTAATGCAAGATATATCCTTAGAATATTATCACATGCATTGTCCTACAGAAGAATAATCAATATGGGATAAGGTATTTCTTAATGAATAAAGTAAAAATTAGTTGGTTCTAGGCCACTAACTCTAATAGAAACAAGACCACTAAACTGGTAAAAGTTTTGTGAAGAAATCACCAGCTAGATGAAGCTACATGGGAATTTGAGGATATGATGTAGTAGAAGTATCCTCATTTTTTTACCCAAGTGACGAATTTTGAGGGAAACATTCATTTTAAGGGGGGTATAATATAACACCCTCAGTTTTTATGTAGTTTTTGTTCTGAATAAATTAAATATTCATTTTTTTTATTGAAATGTATTAAGTAAAAATTCCTTTCACATGGCACAAAATTGGAATACGATACATGAAACACCAACTTGGTTTATGTTACATGAAACACTGACTTGGCATACAATACCCACAACACCAACTTAACTTACATAATAGGCAACACATAGTATCTACGAAACATTGTTTTAATGATATAATTATTTAAATGAGATAATTATAACCTAGATGTTAAATTTATTAATATGAATAGTAATAACTATTTTCAAACATTGTTTATAATTGTTTTATATAAATAAAACATATTGACGATGAAAGATATGATTTTTGGTAAATTCCTTTTATATTTTAAAATACTATTTTATCTAATGAACTGCTTTTAATAATAAAATTAATTTTAGACACATTTATAAATTTAATTTGATAAAATAAACTTCAATTTGGAATTCATAATGTCTAAATTATCTTAGGGTGGATTTTTTGGATTTTTCTAAGAAACATAATTTTTTGATGAATAATGAAAAATACTGCTTTTTAGTTAAAAGATGACTTTTGTTTAAATAATTATTAATGTTAAATGATGTCATAATTTTATTAAGATCAAATTAGATAAATATTACATATATTTATAAAATTAAATTCATTAGTGTAACGTCCTGACCTGGCTCAGCTCAAAGACAGTGGCTGGACTGGTGGGTTACATGAACTCAAGCACATCTCCTTGAATGAAAAAGGTTGCCGACTAGAAGCGAGGGCCTTTTTCATGTATGTAGGGGATACTATTCCATCATAGGTAATAATTAATATCATAGTAGAAGAAACAAAAATTAAATAATAAATAGCAGAAGCATATAAATGAATAAAATAAAGCATAATCAATATAAATAATCTAATATAATAATACTCAAGTGCAGAGGCTCACAAAACGGTGTCATGCCATGATGTCTGTCTAAACTAAAAGTATAGAAAACAGAAACTCAATCATACTGTAAACTAAAAGAAAATACAGAATGAAAAAACTGCATCATGATAAAATCTCGATCCTCCGTCCCAATCTCCATCCTAAGCATCAAAAAATAATCAAGCATCGAAAGTAGCACACTTCTCTTTCTCAATACCTGCAAGCATATAATCTACTTGGGTGTCAACGACACCCGAGCATGGTGTGAGATAAAATCCTAGTAGGCCGGCACCCACGATGTCCAAACCATTCCATTTCATGCAGTAATAAAATGTAGTGTGTCATTATATAATAAATGAAGATAATTAATTACGTGCAATAAAATAAATAACTAGGCCCAGGTTACAAAGGGAACCCATCCCAAATCACATGGTTCGACCTAAGCCAGAAGTTTGAATGAAGTACCTATAAGTGGAATGGACACACACACACACACACACACACCCACACATATATATATATCTATATAAACCTGGAAATCAAGTTAAACAGGGAAGAGGTACACCCCCAAGATTGTGCTTTATCTTGGGGTCTAAATAATGTGTCAACTAATTGTGCTTCAACATAACAGAAAAATATCACAATTCTCAAGAGACCCAAAGCGGCATTAACATAAACCTTCAGTGCATCATTTTTAAGGTTCAAGTTGAGAGTTGGATTCTGAGTCCCTCCCAAAGGTATCACTATGGAATATCCTTCAATTTATCCAATAACATTAAGCCCATACAAGGTAATCATTCAAAAGACCACGTATCACTCGAGGAATGGCTTTACTATGAGTCTGTTTTGATCTCACAAAAAAGGGTCGATCACCAACTGAATATGGATTACCCATATTTCCAACAGATCCATCTTGATGGGCCCTTTTGGAACCGGTTTCAATCATAAGTATTAGAAACCCAGGGAAGTATCAGTCTGGAAAAGCCAAAGACACCACCCCCTGACGCATAGTGATAACCAGTCAGGAATGGAGGGTCTAATCATGGACCTTAATACGGGACCCACATTCATTTCCCACCCTGAATTTAATTAAAAATTTCACAGCAGTAGATATGACAAAGTATGCATATGAAATTGTAGCTTGAAATATATACAGATAAACATGTGCAACATAAGGTATAGATTAAATATTGCAGCATAACAACTTAACAAGGAAAGATACCGCATCAACATAAGCAAATAAATGTACATTTAAATAAATAAATAATTTAGCACAAAAAAACTAATAAGGATACAGTAATTCAAGGTTCATAATTAATCTAAATAAATTATGTAATTTAAATACAACAGAAATGGGCTACGTAACACATGCAGTTAATTAAATTAAATACCCGACTAAAGGAAAATATACTGACCATGTCGGAATTCCCAAAGGGGTTTCCGACCTTTTTGTAATAATTTAAAAAATTTAATTCATGATAACTAGGGCCGCAACAATTAGGCGAAACAATTAAATTTGATAAAATGGGTGAATTTGCACAAAGTCGATAGGCACCGATGAACGACATAACGATGCATTTTAATAAATCGCAAAAAAACAGAGGGAAAGTGAGTAGACACACAACCTTATGGTCATAGATGATTCTATGATTTGAGGTAGGCTTTTATATGACCATAAATGAAAGAAAAATGATGATTTTAGAGAAACCCCATAATATGGTAAAATCCTTCCACGTCGAACTACACGAAGGATACTCAACGAAACTCTAAGATTCAAAATTTGCATGATTAACCATACCTTAAGGTTTACAGCGCACATGAAAATGAAGAAAATGGATGATGAAAAGAGGCATGGTGGTCTTTTGAAGGTGGAAGAAGGTGGTGTGCCACCTAGGGAGAAGGGGAGGCGTGATTTGAGAGGGAGGAGAGGAAGAGAGGAGAAAAGAAATAAAGAAAGAAAAGGAAAGGAAAAAGAAAGAGAAAATAAATAAATAAAAAATAAATAAATAAATAAAATAATAAAAATAGAATGGTGGAAAAAATGAAATAAATAATTAAAATGGGTTTACCCCATTTTAATTATTTTTAATTTCTCTCCAACCGTATCTATTTTATTTTCTATTTTTATCCATCTTTAAATTCCATTAATTTCCTTTAAAATATTTTTATTCCTTTTTTAACTATTTTAAATTATTTGTATCCCAAACACAGTGATAGTGCGCAATTTAAAAATTTACAAAAACCAGAAAAATTATTTAATTAATTTTAACGGCTACCCGAGACCCACAACAGGGTGCACAAGCGTGCGCCCTGGGTGGATTTAAAGATGTGGACTAAAAACTTAAGCGGTCTGTACCTTGGTTTAATTTGATACGTTACACGAATTTATGTGGGTAAATAATAATATTTTAACTAACCCAGCAATAAATATACACCCATATATATACATGTTATATATTTATACCCATTTTTATATTTATATATATACATCTGCACATGTATATATAACTATATATATATATTTAATCCCTATATATATATACACCTCATATATATATACATCAATTATTTTATCCCAATCTAATAATAATAAAATAATTAAAAATATTCTTATTTAATACAAGTCATTAATGAAATCATTAATAATATAAAAATAATAACCATTAAAAAAATATAACGGTTATTAAATTAATATTGATTGCGAATTTGTATTTATTTGAAACAATTAATAATAACACATTTATTAAATTTCCTAGTTATTATTTACACCATGACATAATTTATTATTTATGAAAGTAAATTTTTTTTTCAAAACAAATAATAATATTAATAACAAAAATATTATTATTATTTCCAACTGATTGATAAAAAATATTTATAACCCGATTAAATTATCTTCGGGTGCGATCTGAAAAAATGTTTCATGCTTGAAAATATTATACCAAGCCTAGGGTAAACTCCATATACCAAAACTATCGGTTGTCTCATATTTCTCATTCGACACACCATTTGTGAGAAAATAATTATTTATTATATAAAAAGTAGAATAATAAATTAATTAAAATTAAGGAGGGTATTATCATATGCGAGGGTGCCAAACACCCACCGCACATCAAGGTTATACCCTACCTAGGGTAAACCCGGTGTTCCGGACCAAACGGTGGTCTTGGATTTCTCATACGACACACCATTTGAGAGTTATTTCAATTTTTTTCAAAAGAAACAAAAACGTGTATTAATATAATAAATTTAATATTTTTATTCTATCAACATTGAGGGTCTACGGGTCTCGGAACCCCATACTGACTCATCTTTAACTATGAAAACATTTCACAGAATATTCCAAAGTTTTATTAATCCTTTTAACCTTAATTTAATTTATTTCAATTTTAATTTTAATCTAATTAATTTAATAAAATTTCTTTAAAAGACACATCGTAGTGTCAACTATCAAAAATAAAACGTTCCGATGCTTGGTTTTAAAACCAACATTCCCAGATTATGGAAAAATTTAATTTCCTTTGAATTTTCAACTGATTCAAAACATGGAACATTATAAACTTCCCACATTAGAACTTCTCATCCCCAAGAAGCCTTCAAGAACAATGTTACCTTCATCCGATCCACAAGGGTTGTGAAGTTTCACACAAAAGGTTGTGTTGCGTCTCTAAACACCCATCGTACATTCAAGCATTGGTTAGGCAAACGACATAAAAGCCATTATAATCATAGCCAATGACCATTTTCTAACTAATACAACGAGACGATACTTATTCAAACTTTTTTACCTAGAGACACAACCATATCGTCATGTCATTAAACAAATTTTCAATGTTACTTCCCACCTAAGGTTTTAATTTTAAAAGTTGGAAAATTCCAAGTCACGACAAATTCCAGCATCAGAATTTCCTACGAGGCACGCCCTTAATCATTCGAGCGATGCTTCTCGTATGATTTTTGAAACAGATAAAACGGTGGATTTCTATTGACCTAAAATCCCATGTTAAGAAATATTTTCATGAAAATCCTTGTCCGACCAAAACGGATGTCGTCTCACCTAAAGACATTCCAGAAAAAGGTCCTTCACTGACCGCTTCATTGAGAAAGAGAGAGAACTAGTCAAGAAACTTCGGCCGACCATTTAAGAAGATATTTGGCTTAGATATCCAACATTTTATGAACTGAACTATGATGCATTCTTCCAAGGTATATCGCATTCACCACAAACACGTCCACAGAAATCCATACATGACTTCCTGTAACATTACTTGATTTTGGCATCATCGATCCCAATAACATGTCTGGGGTAACCTCGAATCGGCATGATATGAGTATAAGGAACTAACCTAAGGTATTCCATACACCATGTTTATGAGTGAGACATTGGTACAAGGGTAAGACATCTAAAATAGGTCCTTGAATGAGCCTAGAGGGACATCCACCTGGTGGTCACATCATAAGAAATGACTGATGTACAATAGTTTATCCAAATAATTCCTACACAGAAATATAAGGGGAACTCAAGACTAGCCAAAGCTTTGATAAGAATGACATGTCAGTGTGAAACACTGAGAAAAAAACCCTAAACAAGCCCAGTAACTTTTAAAGATTTAACATGGCGTAAGACCAATGCTCTCTTAGTGTATACAGGAAGAAGGAAAGATAAGGTACATGCTTGTCACTTAAGGAAGAGTACACTAAGAGGATTAGAAGATTAACCGAAGGAAAATGTTTAAACAATTGGCATGAAAGCTTAACCAAACTGGTTGGTTTTTCAAAACACCTAAGTCTCTAGAATTCATCCTGGGCATTGGGATGAACTTGATTCCTTTAACACAAAAGACATTGTACTAAAAAGATGACCCTAAATGTATTTAACAACGTAAGAATTGATGATTATACTGAACTAAACCAGTTCGTCACAATGTTAAGCACTTGATGACACCACGTACGTGAACGCATACCACCCCGAGGTGATACAGAAGCAAGATTACTTTTGACTCGGAGGGCGATGTACCGAATCATCCATTATTGTGGAGAAGAGTGGGTCGGATTATCTAATAAGTAGCTAACAATTACTAAGGAATTCCTAACCTGATGGAAATGTGCATTATCCGATGCTCAAGCCTGAAACAAAAGTCAAGGAGAACATGGTCACTTGTCCGAACAAGGATATCATTTTAAGAAAGGGGGTCCAACTAGGGACAATGATAGGTGAATGGTTCTGCTCCAAAGCAACTCAAGGAGAAACTCAAACTACCCTTATACTAGGGTCTTGAATAGAGGACATCGCTATAGGTTTCATATTCAATCCCTCTATATTTAATCACATTTAATCTTTAATTATCAAATGATTTAATCAAAACATCAAGTACCATTTTTTCAAAACAAAACACAAGGTACACGATCATAACCAATGCCTCAAGGAAAAACATGCATGTTTTATAAAACTTCATTTTAAAAAAATTTACATTAATTGACATCTCTTCATTAATTAAGAAATATATTACATAAATTCATTTTAAAAAGATATGGCAACCTACAAGGGTCCCACTAAGCCAACTTGGGTTCATTTGTATAAAACCAAAAAAAAAACAATTTTATAATTATTTATAGTCGCAACACCCATACCAGGTTATCTCATAAGGAACATACACCAACTTGCCTACTTGGTCCTAATTGTTACTTTTGGTAGTTAACTAATTAATTTGAAAACATAACATGCTCAAACACATATCATCCTATATATATGTGTGGCTATCAATCTAATAAGTGACTATACACTTTATAGTTTTTGGAATTTGTCTCCCATTCAATGGAAACCAATAAATTTTAGCAAAGAAACCAATTAAATAACAAAAAAGCTATCAGGTCAATACCAGAAGATAATTCATGAGACATGTTGTAATCACAAAATCATAACATTTTAATCACAAATACAAGCTAATAGTCATAGAAGCATGATACAAGGCCAACATGGTATTAAACAGAAAACATGTAAACATGCTAGCATACTAAATATATCACTGAAACATGGTATCTAAAAAGGCATGCTAAATAGTTATAAGACATGACATACATTCAAGGCACACAATTTGAATCAACAGACAACCTAAAATGAATGTACATGGCATGGAACAATGCATGGAATGCGAATTCCTATGTGCCTATTATGATGCATGTATTGCTTCATCCTTACATTAACAGGACAAGGTAAAATACTATAAGGTTCATGAATCATAAGTATTGGAAATTACATGAACCAATAAAGGTGAAATCATATCAAATGAAATATCTAAAAGCATGAAAATTAATTATCAACCCTAGCCACTTGGTCATTTCTTGTATGTGGGGTGATCAGTCCCAGGCACGAATATTAACCAAGCGCCGACACATTCCTAGTATCCTGTATACCAACCCAAAATATTAAGAAAAAGGAAAAATTAACACCTTTGATACCACTTTGTAACGTCCTGACCCGGCTCACCTCAAAGACGGTTGCTGGACCGGTGGGTTAGAGGACCTCAAGCACATCTCCCCAAATTCCAGAGGCTACTGAACATCAGCAAGGGATTCATTTGTGTATGTGGGGGATACTATGACCTCATAGGTAAGAGGTAACATCATAGTGGAAGTAACAATAATTAAATAATAAATATTGGAAGAATATAAATGAATAAACTATAGCATAATAAATATAAATCATCCAAATGAATAATACTCAGGCTCGAAAGCTCATAAAATGATGTCATGCCATGATTTCAGTCTAAACTGGAATTACAGAAAACAAACACTCAATCATACTGTCAGCTAAAACAAAAGATAGAAAGAAACACCTACATCACGATAAAAGTTCGGTCCTATTCCCCAGTCTCCATCCTAAGAAGCAAGAAATAATCAAGCATCGGAATCAGCACACTTCCCTTTTTAAATACATGTAAGCATATAATCTACTCGGGTGTCAACGATGCTCGAGCATAGTGTGAGATAAAATCCCAGTAGGCCGACACCCATGATGTATAAACCTTTCCATTTCATGAAGTAATAAAATTCAATGTTTCATTATATAATAAATGTAGATAATCAATTAAGTTCAATAAAATAAATAACTAGGCCCGGGTTCCAAAGGGCACCCGTCCCAAATCACATGCTTCAGCCTAAGACAGAAGTCTGAAGGAAGTACCTGTAAGTGGAATGGACATATACATATACATATTCATATATATATATATATATATATAAACCTAGAAATAAAGGTAAATAGGAAAGAGGTACACCCCCAAGATTGTGCTTTAACTTGGGGTCTAAATCATGTGTCAACCAGGTGTGCTTCAACATACCGGAAAAATATCTGAATTCTCAAGAGTCCAAAAGTGGCATTAACATAAACCTTTAGTGCATCATTATTAAGGTTTAAGTTGATAGTTGGAGTCTAAGCCCATCCAGAAGGTATCACTATGAAACATCCTTCAATTTATCCAATACCACTGAGCCCATCCAAGGCAATATTTCAAAAGACCAAGTATCGCTTGAGGCATGGATTAACCATGAGTGTGTTCTGATCACGAAAAAAGGGGTCGAGCACCAACCAAGAATCACTTAGCCATATTGCCAACAGATCCATCTTGATGGTACCTTCTGGAACTCGTTTCACTCATAAGTATTAGAAATCCTCGGGAAGTCTCGGTTTAGCAAAGCCGAAGACACTGCCCCCTATGCATAGTGGTAACCAGTCCGGAATGGAGGGTCTAAGAGTGACCCTTAATACGAGAACCACCTTCTTTCCCTACCCTAGATTTAGTTAAAAAAATTACAACAACAGATATGACACTGTATGAATATGAAATTTCATCTTGAAATCTAAACAGATAAACCCGTGCAACACAAGGTATAAATTAAATACTGCAACATAACAACTTAATAAGGAAAGATTCTGTATCAACATAAGAAGATAAAGGAACATTTAAATAAATAAAAAATTCAACATAGAAAACTACTAATGATCCAAAAATTTAAGGTTCATAATTAATCTAAATTAATTATTTAATTAAAATACAACAAAAATGGGTTGCGCAATACATGCAGTTGATTAAATTAAATACATGGATAATAGAAAATATACTGACCACCTCGGCAAGACCAATGGTGTGTCCAACCTTATTTCAACAATTTAAAAAAATTAATTCATGATAACTAGGGTTGAAACAATTACGCGAAGCAATTAAATTAGAGAAAATGGGTAAATTTGCACAAAGTCGGCAGGCATCGATGAACAATATAACGATGAATTTTTATAAATCAAAATTAAACAGAGGAAAAGTGAGTAGAAACCCTACCTTAGGGTCACAGATGATTATATGATCTGTGGTGGGCTTTGATTTGACCTAAACCGGAAGAAAACAAAAGTTTTTAGAGAAACCCCAAAATAGGGTAAAATCCTTCCATGGAGAACTGAGCGAAGGATACTGAACAAGACTCTACGATTACAAATGAACATGACTATCCTTATGATAAGGTTTATAGGTCACCTGATGATGAAGAAAATTAATGATGAACGGAGGTGCGATGATCTTCCGAATGTTGAAGAAGGTGGTGCGCCGCCTAGGGAGAATGGGAGGTGCGACGTGAGAGGGAGGAGTGGAAGAGAGGAGAAAAGAAATAAAGAAAGAAAGGGAAAGGTAAAATAAAAAGGAAAAAAATGAATAAAAATGAGATAAATAAATAAAATAATAAAAATATAATGGTGGAAGAAATTAAATAAATAATTAAAATGAGCTTACCCCATTTTAATTATTTTTAATTTCTCTCCAGTCGTATCTATTTTATAAACTATTTTTATCCCTATTTAAATTCCATTAATTTCCTTTAAATTATTTTTATTCCCTTTTTAACTTTTTAAATTATTTTTATCTTGAACGCAGCCTTAAGTCGTGATGTCAAAAGTTAAAAAAACCGGAACAATTATTTAATTAATTTTAACAGCTGCCCGAGACCCGCAACAGGGTGCGCAGGCGCGTGCCCTAGGTTGCTTTAAAGATGTGAACTAAAAACTTAAGTGATCTACACCTTGGTTTATGTTGAGACGTTACATGAATTTATGTGGGTAAATAATAATATTTTATCTAACCCAACAATAAATATCCACCCATGTATATAGGTGTTATATATTTATACCCATATGTATATTTGCAGATATACATCCACACATGTATATATATATATATATATATAATCCCCAGATATATATAGATACACCTAATATATATATATATATATATACATCAATGATTTTGTATCAATATAATAATAATAAAATAATTAAAATAATTATTATTTAATACAATTCATCAATGACATCATTAATAATTTAAAAACAATAACCATTAAAATAGACAACGACTATTAAATTAATATTGATTGCATATTTGTATTTATTGGAAATAATTAACAATAACACACATATTACATTTCCCAGTTATTATTTACACTATGAAATAATTTATTAATTATGAAAGTAATTTTTCATTTTTTTCAAAACAAATAATAAAATTAATAATAAAAATATAATTATTATTTCGAACTACTCGAAAAAAAATATTTATAACTATACTAAATTATCTTCAGGTGCGATCTGAAAAAATGTCTGATGATTGCAAAAGTTAAACCCTGTCTAGGGTAAACCTCATATCTTGAAACTATCAGTGGTCTCAGATTTCTCATTCGACACACCGTTTGTGAGAAAATAATTATTTATTAAATAAAAAACAGAATAATAAATTAATTAAAATTGAGGAGGGTATTATCATATGCGAGGGTGTTAAACACCCGCTGCACATCAAGGTTATACCCTTCCTAGGTTAAACCCAGTGTTCTGAACCTAACGATGGTCTCAGATTTCTCACACGATTCACCATTTCAGAGTTATTTCAATTTTTTTCAAAATAAACAAACACGTGTATGAATAAAATAAATTTAATATCTTTATTCTATCAATGTAGAGGGTCTACTGGTCTCGGATCCCCATGTTGACTCATCATAATATCTGAAAATATTTCGTAGAATATTCCAATGTTTTATTAATCCTTTTACCCTTCATTTAATTTATTTAAATTTTAAATTTTATCCAATTAATTTAATAAAATTTATTTAAAATACACATCGTAGTGTCCACTATCGGAAATAAAAAGTTCTGAAACTTGGTTTTAAAACCGACCTGCCCAGTTAACAGAAAAATTTCATTTCATTCACTTTTTCATCTGGGTCAAAACACAGAACGTTAAAATCAGAATCAATTTGACTTTAAAATTGAATATAAAATCTTAACAAACATTTGAACATTTTTCTACTTTAAAACCCTGTTATTTCATCCCATCTGTGGGATTAACATTAATCTCAATTTTTCCACTTATGTGATTTGAATTTTGAAAAAAATACATACAACATTATATTAAAAATAATATTTTTATTCTAATAAGACCAAGTTAATTTTAAACCAAAATTATTACTAAAAGTTAATAAAATTAATCATAACAATTAAGGCCAAATTAAGCTTAATTAGGGACTAAACTTTAAAGTTAAGGGCCCAAATGACCTAGCTACATTTACAACCCCCACTTTATGTCCATATTTAGAAAATAAACCTTAAATTATTGAGTTTTTTTGGTTTTTTATGACTTTGTTTAGGTAAGAACATGTGTACACCTAACTTGTTTCTAAAAATTCCAAGTGAGTCAATTTTCCTTCCCTATAAAAAACCACCACCTCCCCCACTTCCTCACACCTCTCAAACCTATTAATTTTGGTCAAGACCTAACCAATACACTTCTAAAAATCTCTCTATTCCTTATATAATCCTTCCCTTGGCCATAAGGAAATCTAAGGAATCCTTTTGGCACAAACCAAAAGGATTTACCTGGTCAAGAGGTAACGTCTTCTATCAAGTCCTTTATTTTATTTTCTTTCTCCACCCAATCCAATTTATTTTTTTCCATGATTGTATAAAAACACTTGTCTCATAAATAAACTAGTATTTTGTTATTATAAGGATTCCAACTACACAGACACACACCTCCATCTAATGGATAATGAACATACTGTTTATGTGTATGGTGAACTACCACCTCACTAAATGATGATAGTTCAATTTTACTTACCACATATCATGGTGGCCATTATGATGGAAACTATATTTATATATGTTATATATTATATTTATTATGTCTTTAATATTTTTTATTCCTTTTTTAAAACACATACCTTTTACTTTACATTTGGTTTTAATATGATAATCTCATTTGAGGAAGTGTGGACTACCACCCCCTCAAAGTGATGTGATTCATTCACACACCACATGGAATTTATTAAGGATGGGTTTAGTGAAATTATATGATATATATGATATAATAATTATATTGGAATAATGATATATATATATATATACATATGTCATTTACATACTTTATTTCAATATGACAATAAAAATGGAAACAATGCTCATGCGTATGTACGACTTACAGTGTCATACCCTGAGATTTTATGAGATAGTTTATTTATAATTTATTTGATGTATTTTGCTGTAATATACACCAAGCTTATCTTGCACTATAATCAACACAATATTAGCTTATAGTATACACAACACTATACTTATCTTGTGTTATACACAATTTCAAGTTCTTTTGATAGAATTTATTTCATGCAACACTAAGTATAGAGTTTGTTAAATGTATAAAAGAACTAGGTTTTGATTATGTTATAAGAAACACAAAAGGAATGTTTCAATAAACACAACAATGAATTGGATTTCATTACATGTAAGAGCGACCCTCCTCAATAGCTTGCGTTGTACGCAATACTGAGTTTCACTAAACAATAATATATAATTACAATATTATTATTTAATGGGATATAAATTAGATGTTATGAATATTATGAACCAAATTTTTAATTTTATATACATTAAAATTAATCTTATGTATTTTCCAGAACGTTATATAAGAACAAACTCAATTTTCGGATAAGAGAAGTATTTTTCAAAAAAATGTAGTTTTGCCACCTTTTGATGGAGCACCAATTTTAAATCTAGTATTAAACACTTTTATATATTCTATTTGAAAAAATAACTGTATTATTTGGAAGAAGGACATCAAATTTTACTTTGGTTGATTTTTTGGTATTTTATGATAAAATTCATATTTTAATGAATAGTGAAAAATACTGCATTTTAATTCAAAACTGCATTTTCATCTAATTTATTTATATAGTTATATTATCATTTTAATTGATTTTAAAGTTTAATTGGATTATTTATTTTATGATTTAATCAAATGTTGTTCATTATATGTAATTTTAAAATTAAATTGGACATAAACACATGTCAATTTTGATAGTTTTTACTTCTGAAAAACCCGCTTTCTTGTTTTGAAAACGAGAATTAATTTTAAATTAATCAATGAAACTTATATGTTTTGAATTTTGAAAAATGGATTAATTATTTTGAATCAGTGGGTTTAAATTTTCTTAATAGGTTACTTTTATTTTTTAGATATTATGAATAGTAACTACGGTAATTTTTATTTATCATGGTTAATGGTAAATCCAGTAAATTTGGGTAACAAAAAATATGATAAAGAAACTTAAATTACCCAAACACATGCCAAAATCCAATTGGATGAATTAAATTATACCAATATAACCTAAGGGTCAGAATGGATTCATTTAATATACATTTTCCCATGAAAGTGATGTAATTATTATTAAAACAAAAGAAAGTGACAACATGTCACTCTCTTATATCTTATAAGTATAATAATTTTAATGTAATAATAAATTTTATGAAAAATCCAAAATAAATAATCAATAAAAATATAATGAAATTATCTATATAATGAAAATTTATTTGTAATTTTTAGAGATGATATAATTACCATAAATATTGACACAACAATGATATAGTAATTATTTTATTAAGAGAAATATCAAATAAATGATATTATAAATATTAAAATAAATATTATATGACATGATTTTTGTCATCCAAAAATTTTATGGATGACTATGACATGTTATTATTGAGTTAATGTATTTTTTTTGGAGTAATCAAGTTGTTATGAATTTTTGGAAAAAAGTCAAGTATGAATAGAGTCAAAATTTCCATAATTCATAACTTAAAATATAAAATAGTTTATTAACTGTTAAAAAATTCTTAAAAATCTATGATTTGGACAAAATGTTAGGATATGTACATATATGTCATAAGTTTCACTTTTGGGGGTCTTTTGACAAGTTATGGTAATTAAATTAACCCACAAATTCTAAATAATGAAATATCATGGTATGATTAAAACTGGTAAAATAATGGTTAAATAAAAACGATATGGGTTAAAAAATATTCAAAACTTGTCTAATTTTAATTTGAAGATGGGTATATAACCCAATATAATTTTTATCTTTGAAATAAATGAGTTTGAGACCATGATAAACTAAAATTCAATTATAATAAATTAGCATTCCAAGACTTTCCTAAACTGCCCCTCCTCCCTCTTATAAAAGGCCACCACCTCTACCCACAAAATTACACATTTCCTGGCCCTTAGATCATAAAAATGTTTCTCAAATAAACTCCCAACATACCTCACTTATTTATAGAGTCCACACTTTAGGAACAAAGCCATCTTAGGGATACCTTTTGTGCAAATCCAAAGGAGATACTCGGAGAAGAGGTAATTATTTTATCACATCTTTCAAAATTACTTTATTCTTCTACTTCCTCTTATTTTGTTGTTACTGTAGTAATGTAATAAATACAGTATCTTATACATGCTGATATTTTATTATAATTATTTAATAACCTTATACCTCATTTTATTCATCTTACAAATAACAATATCACCATACATGCATACATACGACTTACCGTCACCACGTTGTGGTGTAATTTGTTATTCAACATTACTTTAATTGGATGAGTATAATGATGGGTATAATGGAGGTAAATAATGAATATAACATGATTATTATTTTTTATAATTATTATACCATCCAATTCCGTATTATTTTAACCATCAAATGGAATGATATTGTCGCTCGTGTGTACATACGACATATCGTCCCCACGGCGCGATGAGATTCATTCTCCATGTTAACCATTGAAAAATGATTATAAAGTATATATAATAAATACGCATGAAATATATGACATAATAATAAAACTGGATTTATGTATATATATATATATATTTCATTTACTTTCTTCCATTCAATTCAATAAGGAAACAGAAACAATGTTCATGCGTATGTACGACCTACCGTCTCCATAAACAGTGTATTCCATTTCATTTATCCATCTATTATATATATATACTTAATATTTATGATATATAAATAATGTTTTACATTCTGGAAGTATGTAAATCAATATCTAAATAATAAGATCAATAATAACAAGTCAAAGCATGTACGATAAATTAAACTATTATTACCCAAAATGTTGCTTTAAAATGGAATTGATAAATAAAAGAGTAATATAAAGTCATAATTGAATCATATATGATATCATAGATATTATTTTGGTTTTTTACAAGTTAATAATATGTTTAAACCCACTATACATGAGTTTCAGACACATACGGATAAAATCAGGACTAAGACAAGAGATAATTTTGCAATCTCATTTTTATCTGAGATTATTTATATGTAAGTATTTACTAGGTGTATATTTATCAACCATGTCCATGATTTTTAAAAATGTTTTCATAAAATTTTTACTATTATTCTACATATTTTTAAAGTCATTTTTACCCATTTAGGACTTTTACTACATGGTTTGGAAGGAATCTTTCTTTTGTTTGCCATATGAGATACTTTTTGACTTTTTCAGCAAGAGTATGAGGAGAATATTTTTTTTAAATAATATGGAATGAATGAATTTTTATGGTTTCATGACATATTATTTATATGAAGCTTCCTTCACAAGATTTAAAGTGTATTTTCAATTAATTTTTTTTCTTTTAAAATTGCATGGCATTTTGAGAAAATAAAATGTTTTGAAGAAAAACGATATTTTCCTCAAGAATGAAGTTCTAGTGTTTTATCAAAATTATTTTCCCACTAAGATGATGTTATTTAAATAGGGTTTTGTTTTTATCCCTATTATTACCATGATTTGATTGTGTTAATGATGGAATGATATTTTATGATGGAATGATGTTTAAAAAGAACCCATTTTATTTCTTGTGTTTTGCTATAATGAATGATTTAGTTTTTGTGGAACATGTAAGAATGATTTAATTATGAGATGAGTGGGACCTATATCTCCATCTAATGCATTGGTTAAAGAATTATATCTCATGAGATAAATATGAATATAATTAAAAGTAAATTCAGTTTAGTAATATAGGGCTGGAACAACAAGTTAATCAGGTTCAGTAATACATGGCCAAAATTGCAAATAAACCAAGTTTAGTAATGGAATTTCTCCACTATGATGGTCTTGGAAGAAATATATTGGCTTCTATGAAAATAATATTATGTGATTATTTGTTTTCCACAATTCCATGTGTTATTCCAATGATATTTTATCATGGTTAATGTTAATTTATGATCTATGCCTTATGTACTGCCAAGATTTATTTTATGACTCACGATTTTGATATTCAAAATTTATGTTCAGTTTTTACATTCTTATGTTCATATTTTGTATGATGTTTTCCGTGTTTACCCTTACTGATAATTTGATCTCACCCTTTTCAAATTTTTTCTTTTCCCCAGGATATAAAGAAATGTTTTAGGTAGGAAAACTCATGGGGAGATATTTATAGGTGATATCGATAATCTTTCACCAAGCTAGATGAATGTGTCCCTAGTTTCCAAACACACTAAACTAATATGGTATTTGGAATATATTTTTGTAATGTATTAAGTATTCTGAAAAATAAATGTAATTTCCATGTACTTAAAGATTAGGTCTTTACAGTTGGTATCAGAGCGAATGTTTAGTCATCTTCTGGAAAATAGGATGCGAAAACTTTAGTGAGATCCCTCGAGATATTTCTAAGGTATGTCTAGGGATGTCCCTAAGGATAAGTCTAACTATAGGTTATAGTCCTATAATTATGGTAACTATCATGAATAACCTAGGATTAATCCTATGATGTTAGAGATTACTCCCCATTGATTATGTTGTTTTCTTAGAATGATTTTCGCCTCTCACACTATTCCTTTTGGGTTTTAGAAAATGGCTGGAAACACTAGGATTAATGTTAATGAAGAATATGATGGACAATGGAATTATATTATTCATGAGAAACCAAGTTAAATAAACGTTTTAAGGAGAAACATCATTATTATTCCTAATCAGCAATCTCATAATATGATCAATAATCTCAACTTTGTTGAGTTTTTGGGCCTAGCTAATAAGAGAAAGATGGAGTTTCATGGTGATCATAGAGGAAATAGAGTTCAATTTTCCTCATGTAAATCATGTTGGAATAGGAATCAAGGATAATGCTTCAAAGGGAATGGAAGATGCTTTGGGTGTGGAAAAGGACACAAAGCCAGTAATTTCAATGGAAAAGATCCAGTTAACACAATGGATAAGGATTGTTACACTATTGTTTTTACTTAATTATTTGAAAGTATATGTTGAATAGTAACGGTAACCATGAAATGTGATTCAAATATTTTTGGAGAACACATTATATGTGAATAATGATGGGATAAGGAGATAACGAGTTATCTGATAGTATGGATGATCTCATGGCTCATATAAGGATAAAGTGATATCATGGTTTGATTATTTATAATTTTTTGTATTTTTGGTGTGTTGAATGAGATAATTTTTATATAATTCATGTTTTCACTAGGGTTCTATGGTAATTCATTTTATTATCATGTTTCGAGAGAATACATGATTAAGGTATTCACATGTTTGGAATGTGATAACCAATAACTACCTTATTAGATATGGGAGATAAATGTTAAGTTGATTTAGTTCACTTATTTCTAAAGTTTTATATTGTCAATTTTTAGAAGGATTGTAATGTTATCCATTTATGGATAGTATAAGTTATATTCTATTTGAAGTTTGTTAGATTAATCTATTATCTCACTATAGGTGGACTTATGCATATTTGATTACCTGGGTTAACCCTTTTTTTGAGACAAATGGAATGACTTATAATTCTATAGCATGATCTACTAAAACTTCAAGAATTACAAATTTAACATCATTTATTTAAATAATATATGAAGTGGAAATTGTTTAAGTCACAAACAATGGAGAGATTGTACCAAAATCAAGTAAGTATTTATTCTAATGCAAAATTCTTCAAATTTAAGGAAAGGATATTGAAAACCCAAAATGGTATCTTTTTACCTTCTTATCTGATGAATCAAATGGTCCCTTAATTCATTTCAAATTTATTGTTTCTAGTTGTTAACTTTCTCCCAACCTTGTTCTCTATCACTATCCATCAGAACATGATGGTTATATTTTCCTTCCACATATATATTTTCACTTCCCACCTATGCTCTCCTATGTGGAAACCCAGTTATGAGTTACATTGGGAAACCATTATGTTTCTAAATTTCATTTTAAAAATGATTTTTTAGTATTCCTTTTTACGATTTGGGTTTTCATGAGAGAAAAATCCAAGTAGTAAACCTTTTATAACCCCAACGAATTTCAAGGAAAAAAATAATTTTATGGGGGGTATAATGTAACACCCCATGATTTTATGAGATAGTTTATTTTTAATTTTTTTTGATGTGCTCAGTTTTATGATAAACAAGATTATCTTGCTCTATACACAACACAATACACAACACTATACTTAGATTGTGTTGTGTTGTGTTGTGATTATTTTTGTGTTGTATTGTGTTGTGTTTATTTTTAATTTCTTTGTTGTGTTGTGTTTATTATCTTTTAGTATAAGTAACACTATACTTAGCTTGTGTTATACACAATTTCAAGTTCTTTTGATAGAAATTATTTAACTAAACAATGAGTATATATTTTTTTAATGTATAAAATAACTATGTTTGGAATTTGAAATATGAAACACCAAAGGAATATTTCACTAAATTTAACACTGACTTCTCTTTCATTACACGTAAGAGCGACCTTCCTCGATTGCTTGCATTATACGTAATACCGAGTTTCACTAAACAACGATATATTATTAAAATATTATTATTTACCCAGATATAAACTAGAAGTTATGAATATTATTAACCACATTTTGAATTTTATATACATTAAAATTTAGCTTATGTATTTTCTAGAACATGATATAAGAACACATTCAATTTTTTCGGATAAAAGAAGCATTTTTTAAAAAAATGCAGTTTTTCCACCTTTTGATGATGCACCAAATTTAAATCAAGTTATTAACACTTTTATATATTATATTTGACAAAAACATGTATTATTTGGAAGTGGTACATAAAAAATTAATTTTTTTTTGAATTTGTGGTATTTTTTGATAAAATATATATTTTAATGAATAATGAAAAATATTGTATTCTAATTTAAAACCGGCTTTTAATCTTATTTATTTATATAGTTAGATTATAATTTTAATTGGTTTTAAAGTGTAATTGTATTATATTTTTTTTAATTTAATCTAATTTTGGTCATTATATATAATTTCACATTTAAATAGGATATAAACACATGTTAATGGTTTGACAGTTTTTTACTTCTTAAAAACCCGCTTTCTGGTTTTGAAAACAAGAATCAATTTTAAATTAATTAATGAAATTTATAGGTTTTTAATTTTGAAAAATGGATTACATATTTGGAATCATTGGATCGAAATTATTTTAATAAATTAGTTTTTTTTGATATTATGAATAGTAACTACAAAAAATTTTATTTACCACGGTTAAAGGTAAATTGGGTAAATTAGGGTAACAAACAATATGATAAAGATTATAAAATTACCCTAACACTTGAAAATCCTATTGTATGAATTATGTTTGACCAATATCACCTAAGGGTCGGAAATGATTCATTTAATGGACTTTGTTCCATGAAAGTGATGTAATTATTATTAAAACAAAAGAAAGTGACACCATTTCACTCTCTTATATCTTATAAGTATAATAATTTTAATGTGATAATAAAATTGATGTATCATAAAAAATAATTAATCTAAAGTAATAAAAAGAAATTATCTACATAATGAGAATTTATTTTGAATTTTTAGAGATAAAATAATTACCCTATATATTGGCATAATAGTGACATAATAATTATTTTATTAATAGAAATATAAAATAAATGATATTATAAATATTAAAATAAATATTATATGACCTAATTTAAGTCATAAAATAATTTTATGTATGATTATGACATGTTAGTATTGATTTAATGTATTTTTTAAATAATAATGTTAATATGAATTTTTGAAAAAAAGTCAAATGTGAATAGTGTTAAAATTGACATAATTCATAACATAAAATATAAAACAGTTTATTAAATGTTATATAATTACTAAAAATATAATATTCTACCAAAAGGTTAGGATAATTCCAAATATGTTATAAGTTACACTTTATTTTGGGTCTTTTGACATTGTTATGGTAATTAAATTAACCCAAAAATTGTAAATAATAAAATATCATGGTATGATTAAAAAGGGTAAAATAGAAGTTAAATAAAAAAGATAAGGGTTAAAAAATATTCAAAACTTATATAATTTTAATTGTATGATAGGAAAAAGACCCAAAATCATCTTATATTTGAAATAAACGAGTTTGGGACCATTATAAATAGAAAATAAATTTATAATAAATTAATATTTCAAGACATTCCTAAAGTTCCCCCCCTCTTATAAAAGGCCACTACATCTACCCCCCTTACTCACACATTTCAAGAACCTTGGATAATACAAATTCTTCTCAAATAAACCCCTATAATTCCCCAATTCCTCCTAGATTCCACAAATTGGGCAGAAATCCATCCTGGGGAGACCATTTGTTCAAATCAAAAGGAGATACTCGAAGAAGAGGTAATTGTTTTATCGCCTCTTTCAAAATTCATTTTTTCTTATACTTCCACATATTTTATTGTTCCCATAATAAAGTAATAAATCCACTATATTATACATTCTTATATGTTATTATAATTTTGGGAAAACCTTATACCTCTTTTATTCATCCTATGAATAACAATATCACCATGCGTCTGTATGTACGACTTACTGTCTCTATACCGTGGTGTAATTGGTTATTCAACAATACTTTAATTGGATGGGTATAATGATGGTTATAATGGATGTAAATAATGAATAGAAAATGATTATTATTATATATAATTAATATATCATCCAATTAAATACCATTTAAACCACCAAAGGGAATGATATTGCCGCTTGTGCGTACGTATGGCCTACCGTCTCCACAACACGATGAGATTCATTATGTTAACTATTCAAGAATGATTATAAAGTATATATAATAAACACACATGAAATATATGAAATAATAATGCTACTATATATATATATATATTTCATTTACTTTCTTCCATTCAATTCAATAAGAAAATGGAAACAACGTTCATGCGTACGTACAACCTACCATCTACATGAATGGTGTATTCCATTCCATTTATCTATCTATTATATATATTTATATACTGAATATTTATGACATATAAATAATTTTTTACATTATTAATGTAAGTAAATCACGATCTATGTAATAATATCAAGAATAACAAGTCAAAGCACCTACAATAAATTAAACGATTATTACCAAAACACTGCTTTAAAATGAAATTGATAAATAAATGGGTAATATAAAGTCATAAGTGAATCATATATGATATCATAGATATTATTATTGTTATTTTATAAGTTAATAATATGTTTAAATCCACTATACATAACTTTCAAACACATACGGAAGAAATCATACCTAAGGGAAGAGATAATTTTGAAATCTTATTTTTATTTGAGATTGTTTATACGTAAGTATTTACTGGGGGTATATTTATCATCCATATCCTGGTTTTATTAAAATGTTTTCAAAAAAAATTCACTATAATTATATATATTTTTAAATATATTTTTACCCATTTTTGACTTTTATTACATGGTTTGGAAGGAATATTTCTTTCGTTTACCACACAAGGAACTTTTTGACTTTTTCGGCAAGAGTACAAGGAGAATGTATTTTTAACATGTAATAAATGCATAGATTTTTACGAGTTTATGATTCCTTATTTCCATGAAGATTCCTTGACAATATTTCAAGTGTATTTTCAATTAAATTCTTTTCTTTTAAAATTTTGTGGCATTTTGAGAAAATAAAATGTTTTTGAAGAAGAAAGGATATTTTCCTCAAGAATTAAGTTCAACTATTTTATAAAAATTGTTTTCCATCTATGATGAATCTACTTAAATAAGCTTAAGTTTAAATCCATATTATTACTATTATTTGATCTTATTAATAATGGAATTATATTTTATGATGGAATTATGTTTAAAAAGAACCCATTTTATTTCATGAGTTATGCTATGATGAATGATTTATGTTTTTGTGACACATGTAAGAATGATTTAATTATCAGATGGGTGCGAACTATATCTCCCTACTATTCATTAGGTAGAGATTTATATCCCATGAGATAGACATAACTAGAATGAAAAGTAAATTCGGTTCAGTAATACAAGGCTAAAATTACAAGTAAATCTGGTTCAGTAATACGTGGCTGGAATGATAAGTAAACCCGGTTCAGTAATGGAATTTTTTGACTACGATGGTGTTGGTAGAAATTAATTGGATGCTATTGAAATAATATTATGTGAGAATTTGTTTCCCACTATTCCATGTTTTATTCCAATGCTATCTTATAATGGTTAATGTTCCTTTATGATATATGACTTACGTACTGCCAATATTTATTTCATGACCCACGATTTTGATATTTAAAATTTATGTTCACATTTTTACATTATTATGTTTTTATTTTTTATTATTTTTCCATGCTTACCCTTACTAATCATTTGAGCTCACCCTTTTCATTTGTTTTTTTCCCCAGGATATAAAGAAATGTTTTAGTTAAAGAACTAATGGGGATGTTCTTTATGAGAGATGTTGATGATTTTTCACCAAGCTAGAAGAATGTGTTCTAATTTTCCAATGAAACTAAATTAATATCGTCTTTGGTTGTATATTTGTGTAATGTATTAATTATTCAGCAAAATAAATGTAATGTCCATGTACGTTAAGCTTGGTTATTTACATACCATCTTTATGAATAGTGTATTCTATTTCATAAGTCTATATTATATATATTATTATTATAAAAATATATTGAATATAAATTATATTTATATCATGTTACGCATTCTTGAATCCGGATATAAGTATAAGTACCAACGATATAACAAATTAAGACAAATGCAGTGAAAAAAGCGAATATTACCCGAAGTGAAACCTCAAGATATGATCGTTAACAAGTGGGTAATATAAGCTCATAATAAGAACATCTATGGTCTTTGATATAATTATAAGGTCCTATAAAAGATTTATAATAAATTTATATTTGGTATACAGGTGGTTTGAATGAGTACGCAGAGATATAAGATACAAGGTAATGGGATTTCTTCTCACTTTTTATTTTCGTGAGATACACACTATGTTTTCCACACTTTCTTTTTGTGTAGTGTATATACTAAAAATTATTGTATTCTATGTATCTTAAATAAATGGGTATTAACATATCCATTTTATGACCTTTCTTTCAGGGGTCTTAAGTTTCAAAAATTTCCAAATCGGTGGAAAATGCCTTGTCACAAATTTCTTTCATTGAGACACATGCATTTTTATACACCTAAATTATTTTTTGAGGTGTATATACTTACATGTTATATCTTTAATCTTCTTATTTTCATGATATTTTATGATTCATTTAATTTACTTTTTCTACATGAAGAGTATGGTCCCATTTAACCAAGTGTTACAATTTTATTGAAATAAACTTATCGCATTTCGAGATTGTTAATGATGATGCGTCTTTGATGAAATATTATGTTACATATCTCAAGAAAACTCATGAGTTTACATATCCTTTATTTATTCTATATATCCTCATGATTTAGTACAATTGTTTTTTACTCTTTGGCACTTAATACAATATTTTTAAGTAAAATATGACTGTGTCTCTCTTCAGTCGGAAATCTATTGTATTAAAAAAACCATGTTTTTTAAAATGTTTTCAAAAGATAATTGAAGATCATTTCAAGGAAAAGGATTTTAAATATGTTTTATAGTTATCAAATATTCCTTTATAATTTTTCATAGATAATTTCCAAGAAAAAGGTTTTCAAATGGTTTTATGTTATAAAAAGCATTATTTCAAAGAAGAAAAGATATTTTCCTAAAGAAATGTTTTTAAAGGATCTTTCAAAGTTGTTTCCCATATAAGATAACATAAATTTGTGTTAATAATGCCTTTATAGATAATTTATTCAATGTTTCTATTCATATTATTACTCTTAATGGATTATGAAATAATGTTTATGGAACCCGTTTCACATTCACAGGTTATATGCTTTTGAAACTCACTTCTTTTCAAGTGTTATGTTTATGAAGAAATGATTATGAGAACTATATCTTTACACAAGTTATGATATGATTAAATTTTTATAATACCCATTTCATTTCATGGGTTATTATATGATTGTTTTTGATATTGTATCATATTTATGAATGATTTCATTATTATATGGGTGTGACCTATATCTCCCTCTAATGCATTGGGTAAAGATTTATATCTCATGACCTCAACTAAGATATTCTTGGGAATGAACCATGACTATTAAGATGGACATGGGAGTGAACAATGACTACCATGATGGTATGAGGAGTGAACTCATGCTACCAAGATAGCCATAGGAGTGAACCATAACTACCAAGATGGTATGTGGAGTGAACTTATACTACCAAGATGCTCTTGGAAGTTATTATTTTGATATTATGGAAATAATATTATTTGCTCATTTTTCTTCCATAATTCCATGTTTCATTCCAAAGTTATGCTTTCATGTCTTATGTTCTTTATTTACTTTTTATTCATGTCTTATAAACTACTGATATTTATTACATGATTCATGTATATTATATTTGGTATGTAGGGTATGATATTCTATTTTCATGATCATGTTCTCATACCCTTATGCTCATGATTATTCTTACATGTCTCCCATGATTACCCTTACTGAGAATTTGATCTCACCGATTTTTATGTTACCTAATATAGGTTATAAAGATATGTATTATGTTTTATGTTTCTAAGAATGTTTCTAGTCAAGTAGAACCTAGTAATAGATAATATAGCTCATTTAAGTACCTATGTTTATGTTTCCATGTTTCCAAAGGCACTAGACTAGTACGGTCTTCATGAACCTGTTGGTTTAATGTTTTATGTATTCCATAAAAGTTAAGTAATGCTAATGTATGTCAAGATCGGATCATTATAACATTCCTACAAACACAAGTTCAACCTTTGTTTGTGATTCAATCAATTTAAAATTTTCCCATTTACACTAAGAAATTAGTATCAAAAATTTTAATTTGATGCCTTAGAAACTAAAATTTACATTCAACGAATCATAAGATACATAAAAGATTCAAAATTATTTCTGACTATCTCTACATATTTTCAAAAACCAATATGTTTAATACCTTAATATCTAAACCAAAAAGTAATACTATTGGTTCATCATTAATATTTATTCATAAAACTAGTTAACTAAAAACAATGACATGTTAACCAGGACATCACGTAGTCCAGTGGTAGACATGAAACCCTTATCATCCTTTGGTCATGGGTTCAAGCCCCACTACCTTGTTGGATGAAATAGGTTTTCACCCTATATAGGTGTTTTCATTTTTCAAAACTATACTAATATAATTCTTGTGACATTACTAAAAATCTGACAAACATCCTTGAAATTAAATCATTAAATAACCTTTTTTCTATGGATTTCAATGCAACCTTTTTTTTAAAAACTCTAATAGTATTTTTTTTGACTATTACTACAATTTCATTACTGATGATATGAACCCTAAAAGTTATCAATAAATTTAAACATATATCTATAAAATTTAAAGTCATTATTCATTAAATAAATTTTCCACTAAAACTTATAATTTCCATAAGTTTCTCCTAAATTTCCTTAATATTGGTAGGATCCCATTATATACAACCTAAAAAGTACTGCTTAAGTCTTAAAACTTATGATCAAACTTAATATTAGAATCTTGTTGTAGTATTAATAACTCTTAAGCTAATGAATATATATGTTCCTCTATGATAATCCTCAATGTCTATCTGAGGGTTATTTTCCATAATCTCAGTTTTCCAAAATCTACTTTCCAAGTTTGTTACTAAACTTCCTTTGAGAGTAACTATAACTCCCCGAACCTAGTAAGCTCAGAGCAGATTTATACTACCATTACATTGGAATGATTACAAGGAATCAAATCCTGAAGTATAGAAGTGTTTAGTAGTCTTAGTAAACCAGATACATACATGATCTTTGTATTACAAATGAATACACTAATTACAATATATTTTTATAGGATAACTTTACTCCCACATAACACATCCTTGAATATATTTATTAAAACACTTCTTGAATTCCTGGGGAAGGAAAAAATATATGGGTGAGATAAAATTCTCAATAAGGGTTAAGTATAGTGGAAAAAATAACGATTCAATAAGAATAGTAAATATGGAAAGGTAAATAACTGAGCACACATTCCATGTAATCAATAAACTGATAGAGAGTGTGTAAAAAATATGGAAAGGTAAATAATTGAACACACTTTCCACTTAATCAATAAACTGAGAATGAAAATGCATCCATAGATAATGTCGAAGAAAATATCTCATGTATAATAATAATAAATTAATTCTCAATAAATGCAATACTTAATTATTTGATGTCATGTTTTCCAGGAACAAGATACATTTTCCATCATGATCTATTCTTAAGACAGTTTAAATCTATGGGTAGAAGCCCATCTATTTTTCTTGAAAAGAAACTTGAAGGTTTTATCGCTAAGTAATTTTGTGTCATGAGCTTACCAATACATTGATGGGATTATTTCCAATGGTCCCAACCCATGTAGTGAATTTCCAAATCATTACTCATATATCAAATAATCGAATTAATTAATGAACAATATGACTTTTCAAATATCCATACTGAGTGAATAATATAGATTTATCAATATTTATCTATAAAATCAAATAAATATCAAATTAATTACCATATGTAAAAATTGTATAGGTTTTAAGAAATTAACACATCTATGATAAATGATATGGATAATTAGGGGAAATTCAATGTCCAATGATTTTAGGAATGTGAATATTTCAAGGGGACTACAAAAATAAACCAAGGAAGTGAATTTAAATACAATACTTGACCAAATGAATGAAAAAAAAATCCATAGGAAGAATAAGGATGGTACCAATAAAACATATTCCAAGTGAAGTAAAAATAAAGGGTAGTTATCATTGATGAATAGAAGTACTACAAAGATATATTTTAAAAACATTATTTAGGAAAATATACTTTTCATTTTGATTTTTTTGAAATAATTTTCATTGATAATAACATTTAAAAAACAATTTTATTTAAAAATTAACCATTTAAACATTCAATGGAAGCATTAAAAAAATTACGGTGGGTAATTCCATAAATGACGTACAAGGTAAAAAGAATATTCCTTTTACAAGGTAAAAAGATTAGAAAACTACCTTATTCATAAAATGACAAGAATATTACATTGAAAACATTTTTAAATGAAAAAAAGGTAAAAATACATTTAATAAATCATTTTGTAAAGTTTAAAACATATTTTAAAACCTTTTTAGAATATAGGGTTTTTAGAAGAAAATAGGTTCTCTGATTGAAGAGAGAAATAAATTTGATTTTTCTTAAAAACATTTTCTAAAACATTTTGAGTACCAAAGAGTGAAAAAATGGTACTATTACTTAAAAAAGCTTATGAATAACTAGAGGAGAATAAAATTAAAGGGTTTATTTAACAATTATCATATAAATTACATTAAAGGTATTTTATGAGTAAATAATATCGATTTGAATGATATTGTGAAATAAAACCTTAAAATGACTACAATATTGAAGTGAGAAATAATCAATGAATTGATTATGTGTATCAAATAAAAATAAAATATAAGAAGTGAAGATAAATCAATATATATTCAATTTCATTATACACATAAGAATAGAATATTAATGAAAAAGAAGAAGTAATATAACCCAATGAAAAGGATTTGAGTTATGAAATTTATTTACCACTTGGTAACTTTCAGTTCAAATAACCTTATATGAAATAATATAAATTGAAACACAAAATACCATGAATAATTATTTATACCTAATATTACATGTAAAATGGTATTATATACACCATATAAAAGAAATTAGGAGCATAATTACAATTAAGTCTCAATAAAATGTAAATTGAGACAAAATCCATTACCTTATGCTTCCTTTTGGTGTGTGATCTTTTATACTCCTGTATAGTGGATTAGAACACGTTACTAACTTATACAAGAACTATAATCAAATTTATAATATCATATATGATCTTATTATAAAATCTTATTACGCATTAATTTTACAATCTTTCATTATTTTCACTATTTTGGGTGTTAATTTCCTAGTTTTTTTAGTATATTTTGACTTGTTATTTTTTCCGTCTTACATATATAATGATTTAATAATCTCTAAGATGTAAACCAGTTTTAGGTTCCATATTTTTATGGACTATAGTATTGAGAAGAAATTTGAATTTGTACTTTCAGATGTTTGTAATGGGTAAAATGGTCTTTTTCCCAAAGTAGAAAATCTCAAATAATTTTTCTAACAACTTCATTGGTCCTAGAATAAGTTTTTTATGCTATTATAGGAGTTTTTTTGGAAATATGAACCTTTTTAATTTTAGAGGAATAATTAATAATTAATATTTAATAAATTAAATATTAAATTGTTTTTTCATGTTCATTTAGACATAACTTTTGAAGATAGAATCAAATTGATATTTTTTATCCTCAATTGAGTTTTAAATGGATAGTTTATTCTAGGAGAGGCATAAAATTTAGTTGGGTGTCGGGGCCAGCCCGAGTCCCTTTTTCTTTCCTTTTTCGTTTTCTTATTTTCTTTATTTTATTTTTCTTTATTTCTTTCTTCTTGCTGCTTGTCACGTACTCCCCTCGGTGGTATCCTGCACCATGAAACCAAGATAAGAGAGGTATAAAGAGAATAGATATATTGGTAAGATAAGAAAAGTACCGTCATGAAGCCTTCGATGCGCTGGATCGATGTGCGACAACCATGTACCATCAAATCGATCCAAGCATCAGCTGTTTCTTCCAAAAGGTTGGCCATTTTTAAGATTTTCCACAAAACCACATTAGATTCATCATTTTATAAATTTAAATCCCTATTATGCAATAATTTGGTATCTATTTTTTTGGTGGTGAAAATGGGGGTTTTGGGTGTTTTAGAGGGTTTTTTGTTTAGGAAAACCCGACAACACGACGTGTGGTTCAAGGGAAAAAACCATGTGTTCTTCCCATTTGGGGAATATAAAGTTAAGGAATACACGCTGTGTACAAGAGTGTACATTCCTTGTACTAGTAATCGACCGTGTAGCTGAGTACCTAGGCCTGGCTACCCGTGTAGGGGCACATGGCCATGTAGAGTACACACCCAGACCCTATGTGGGTAGCACAACATGTTGAAGTGCATGGCCAGTCAAGTAAATAACAAGACTAGTTGAGGGACATGAGCTTGTACCCAATTTTTCGTATATTCTATGTACCCATTTCACATGTTGTGTACCTCGAGAGTTTACACACCCATCCTAGCGAGAGTACATGCCCATGTGGGAGATCTAGGGTAAACACTGTGTATGGTATCTACATGCCGTGTACTCTTTTCTTGGTTCCCTTTGATGGTATTTTCCTGTTTTATTACCCATTATCAGATTTGGATGTATGATTAGTCCATTATAAATATTTTTCCATAGAGATCATGATGGTGAAACCCATAGAGTTGTTCATGGACTTATAATGGGTGTTTTGGGGCTTTTCACTAAACGAAGAGGTTTTTCCTCTAGTATTTGAATCAAGTGCCTTTTGAGAGTGAGAACTATTCTGAGATGAGCCATAGGATATCTCTTGTAAAGTGTGATTTGAGAACATTTCCCTTGAGAGGTGTGCCCTTCTGGCTAAAGATTCCATGAGACTGGTTGTATTTTGAGGATCCCATGTAAGCCTCCTGCTTTACCTTTAAAGCTAATGATCCCAAGTAGGATGAATTTTCTTTTGTATAAACCTCAATTATCCCAAGTAGGATGACTCTACATTTCTACTTGATGATAATAATCCCCTAAGGGATTTATTTTCTTATATTATGATCTAGGGAGTCCCTTATAGGATCCATGTACTTATGTATCGTTTCAAGGATCCTGTTAAGGATGCATCAGTATTGCTTATAGTTTGAGGATCCCATATAAGATTCCTCCTTTATCTTTTCAGTTAAGGATACCATGTATGATTCCTTCTATTATGTTTACACCTCAAGGATCCCATGTAGGATGCATATTTAGTGTCTTACATGAGGTACCCAGTGGGTGCGCCGTTGTTTGACCGATCCTGAGCTTTTATATTGGGTTTTGGTAGAGATACTGTTTAGGTGTCACCTTAGAACCCGTGAAAAAATAGTAAGCCTATGAGTCTATGAATGGATTGTTGGGTTGGGAGTTCAGTCCACCCTCACTCATTTGTTTATGCTTTGACTTGTTTCTTGCTGATGCATCGGCGGTTACCATAAGTGCTTCCTTGTTGGTGGCTGTTGAGCTAGATGCGTGAAATCTTTATTTTTTTTTGGATGCCTGGATGTTTTTCCTAGGATCTATATTACTAGTTGGGATGCCCATACATGATTACCTAGGATCCAACTTATAAGGCACATTATTTCTAATGATTACTAGTGTACCCAACAATACTATCTAGGACTTGACTTTTAAGCCTGGATATATATATATATATATTGTGAAATACTTTTTTGGGATGTTCAGAGGTGTTTCCTAGTTTCCCACTGTTGTGCCATATGTGTTGAATTGTATTCCTTGATTGATACTTGGATTCCCATTATAGGAATGACTTGGATGGACTAATAGGATGGATGATATATGATGAGGATGATTACACTCTCCTCGATACAGTCATGGAGACCCAATAATCATGGTAGATTTCACACTCCTGGGTGGTGGGAATGAATAAAATATCCTTGACTTATGACCAGAATGATTATGCTCTTCCAGATCTATTATAAGACTCAAGGGGTGTAGAATGATGCCTCATTGGTGATTTATCTCTTTATACGAGCATGGAATCCCAACAATTTTGGTAGATTATACTCTCCTGAGTGGTGGGGATGATTACGATCTCCACATCCTATGATCAAAATGATTATGCTCTTCTGAATTAGTTAGAATACTCAAGGGGTGTAGCATGGCATCTCACTGATGAGTTATCTCTTTAATGATTTCGTAAGGGGAAGCCCCTTAAGGTTCATCTGAGTTCTGAATGTCGTGACAGCCTGCAGACCAATACCTAGGGCTCATACATTGGACTGGATTTACAGGCCTATGTAGCATAGCGGCTAACTTAGTTACCTTTTACAGGATTTCTAGATACACTCCCTAGAATCCGTATTTATAGGATTGACCATTGGTATGTGGTATCCTCCTTTACAGGATTTACCATCAGTATACAGTATCCTCGTTAGTGATTGGAGGTGAGTATGGGTGAACCCAGGTGTAGGAATTGTATACCCCACTCATGACATAACTTGCTCATAGATATAATTTATTCATTGGCCGAAGTAGGTATATATCGATTGAGATTATGGACCTAAAGATTGACCTAATGATACACGACTTGAGTGGAATGACGTCCAACTTAATTCCCTTTCATAGGATGTCCAGTAAATTAGGATTACAGACCCAAGGATTTATTAGTGATGTGGTTTCATGTTATTTGAATCACATAATCATGAATATTCATATATATATATATAGGTATGGGACTATAAATGTATATGTATATAGATAAATACATCCATGGTGGCACTTTTTCAGTTGATCAAGATTATGGATCTGATGTTTGATTGTGGTTTCAATTTTGATTTACATACCTTTGGTTGTGCCTCAGCAAGGCTGAGCACTATTTCTTTTTCATACACATATAGTGGCACATTTGCAGGTTGATTTTTGGGGCGTCCTATTAAGATTATTTCTCACCCGTGTATGTGCACATCAATGTATGCATAGACATTATGTTTACTTATCAGGTTGATCACGAGTTTCATGGTGGATAGTCCTGAGGCCTAGGGTTTCATGTTCAAGCAGAGCTGCTTATGAGTTCTTATGACCAGGATGGTGAAGTTCGATAGTGTCTAGAGACCAAGTTCATGGTCTATCTCAGAGTTAGCCGTAGATCATTGTACTTTAAATTTCAGTTTATTTTGTACTCCTATATCTGTATGGTTGGCCAGGGAGTGACCGGTGTTTTATTGTATGACATAGCAGTTTGGGCTTTTAAAACATTTTATTTATTATTACAACATGTTATATTTTAGTTTTTTTACTTCTTATGCTCTCTTTTTTTACTATTGTGTATGAAACTTATTTATTTTTGTTATTTTCTTACTCTGATATGAGGGAATAGTCTCCCCACTATAACACTCTAGGCCCTCGCTACTAGTCGGTTGCCTCTGGCATACGGGAGGTGCACTAGAGGCCTTGTAACCCACCAGCTTGAAGCACTAGTTTATTGGAATCCAGGTATAGATGTTAAAAAGTGGTATTAACGAGGCCTCAAATCTTCACTGGTTGAATCTCATTGCCCGTTTCAGGGGCCCTCGTCCCTCCATCGATGCCTTTGATCAGTTTGTCTTGGATTCATCGGATCTATAAGAACACTCGGTGGTGGGTCTCCTCGATTGGCGTCACCTTATGATTTAGTTTACATCAGGGGACGATCGGTCTTCTGCCTGGTCTAGAGGCCCATGATCTTTCAATGGATGCAGTTTCTTTCTTCTTCGCTGGTCTTTCGAGTTCAACATGAATCGCGATGATCCTTCCTCCTTGGTTTGGGTATGCTTTCCCAACCTTCCTCTCCCTTTCCAAAACACCTCAATTATATGAATGTTAGGAAATATGGTAAGTAGATACCATTGTTTTTATAGCCAGATGTCCACGGTGTGTCACCCAATCTCCCCACACATATGCGTCGAGGTGGATGTTTCAAGGGCTCCCATGGAATGGCTATAGATTTTGGTCAGAGAAGAGTTTAGCTGGAGAAAATAGATAGTATTTGAAACGTGTCCCACGTTCTGCCTGAGGTGTCATAGATTTGGGCATTCGGTCTCAATCTATCGATGTGGGTACAGGGTGTTGCACGCCGAGACTAGTGTATTAGAGGGTCTTGTGGTGTAGGTAGATCTTGTTGTGAACCAGAATGTGTGGGTTTTTGATGGTATGGATCCGCCAATGGAGGGGTGTGGAGTTTCTCCAGAGGGGTGGGATTGCACCAGTCCAGGTGTCGAGGCCACTACAAGGGAGGTTCACCAGTAATGGACTCCCCTATCTCATCCAGTGGCATTGAAGGTTGTGGAATGCTAGGAGGTCGAGCCATGGGTGATGGATCCTTTATAGTGTAAATAAATAAGGTCGATTGGGAACCCAAAGGTGGTTACTGTGTTCAATCGTCTGAAACAGTACCAGGTCATGCCATTTCAGGACCCGAGGGCTAATGTGGAGCAGCTTCTCAGATAGCATGCTTGCATTAAGTTTGAGCAGATGACCTCAGTCAGTGCTCTTGTGGAGAAGAAAAGGATCACTCAAGGGGCCCCGAGTAGTATTTCTAAAGGGGTTGAAAACTGTGTGGAGGCCAAGTATCTGGTAAAATCAGTACAGAAGGTGTCTTTTCTAAGTGATGAAGAGTTTAAACTAGACCAAAGAAGGCTTGATGAGGTGAGGGAGGCTGAACATCCTGGATCAGAGAAGGAGGAGCCCCTGCTGTTTGATGTAGTGGAATCTGGAAAAAGGAGGTCAGGTGAGGGGGGTGTCTTGGGTCCCCAAGACACTGGAGAGGCTTCCCAGTGCCTGGCTCTGGAGGAACACTCAACAACATTCCAATTAATGGGTTGAGGGTTTGACCGGACATGAGCTACAGAAGAACCAATACAGGTCATGCTGGCTAGAATTTCCTATGTGGAGAAGCTTAAATCTAGGGATTCAACTCTAAATTCTCAAAAACGATTTGTAGTTTTAGGGGAAGAGGTTTTCCAGGTTAAGGAGGATGTTGGAGGGATGGATAACAAAGAAGACCCCCCAAGTGGATATGAAAGCATCTCAAGAGGAAATGTACAAGGCCTCAGATTCCGCTAAGCCAAAGGAATGAGTCATAGAGAAGGAATACATTATATCCTCCTCATGGAAGGGAAAGAACATAATTATGGATTTAGAAGGCTTCATGATGGACAACTGGAGGGTACGATAAGAAGGTCTGTATCTTACTTAGAGGACTCAAAATGGGGAAGATCAATAAGGAGGAATATAGAAAATCATGGGAAAACATGGATCATATATATGAAGGTACCTTAAAGAACTACCCAGACTTCCAGGTTCATTCTATCCCCTGGATATTGTTTAGTGAGATTGGTTCCAACAAACTTAAACTTTTTTTCAACAAATATAGTGTGTCCTTTTTTGTTGAAACTGGCTAGATGTAAGGGTTCTCATTTTTCCCTTAAAAGTGTTTTCAATAAAATAATCTAACATTGGATTGACATCATATAGTCCTTATAGTGTGTGATTTTACTGATGATTTAGGCCTATTCAGTTGGGCCTTATTACATACAGATATTTTATTCTGATGGAATGTTATGTGGATCTATTTTGGGGAATTATTTTGTGGGGTTAATGTCTCAATCATCATGCACGGGAGGGGAAGTGACCTAGTAGGTTTATGTGGAACTTTATGCCTTTGTATTGTACCTATTGTAGCGTTCTGTTTCTTAGGCCTATGGTTATCTAGTTGGATCGATGAGTACGATGATGATGGATACCAAGAATTTTTTTGTGAACTGGACCTCTTGGGGGTATTTCCATGTACAAATTCCTAGGCAGTGTCGGTTTAGTTTATCTTCTTTGTAAGTTTTGTGAACTCTAGGGCCAGTTCCTTCCCAGGATTATCGTATAGGATCAGGCCCATTGTAGGGTGTGTTTTTATCTTTTACCCTCATAGGTCATTATTATCATTACCTAATTTTGATAGGCTTGTTCTCTTGGGCTAGGTGGGAGACCTAGAGGCCCTTGGTTTATACTCAGACCCATATAAGTCAACGTCTGTTTTTTTCAAGGGCGGCCTGCGTGTGAGAGGTTAATCCCTATTTCTTCAGATGCCTTTTTGGGAAGTAATCCTTATTGTACTCTTTTTTTGAGATCAAGGAACAATATATTCTTGAACTTGGTATTATAGGAATGCTGACGCCTTTAGATTTTGATAAATAACCTTGGGTGTTTTTGGTAACAAAACTGGCTTCAATGGGCATGAATGTATGGGTTCCTGGCCTGGTCAACTAATGTTTCAGCTACTGCAAATGTAGTCAGATTTTGGGTAGAGACTCATGAATGAAAAAACATAGGGTGGTTGGTGTTCGTGGAATAAATCATGGCATAAGTGATGTGATCTGTTTTGAAGTGGAGTTCCAAAGGATATTATAGCTAAAATATACTAACATTTCATGTAGCATGGTCAGCTTGGCCTTTTGATGGATGAATCACTAGAGTATGAGTTGGGTGATAAAGGTACACACTGGTTTCACACAACTTCGTTTGAATCATATATTGGTGAGTTGTTGGGTTAGAGATGAGGACTGCTATTTTCTATAATTTATGAGGGCTTTGATCCCATAAGTTGTGTGGAATTTTCCTCCATTGTAAATGTGACATTGTAAAGTGTTTGGGTTATCGTGAGATGGTTGACCCGTGGCTAAATCCTAGTAAGGTTTTGACTGGATGGTGAGCGTGACTTGGAGAGAGTTGTACACTCCCTTAGTGAAATCTTAATGCACTCCTATTATAATTGATCATTCTATGTCTTGATTCATCTTGAGTATAATTAGAGAGTATCGAATCCATGCAGAGCTCCTTTTTTCCTTTATAAATGTTCTTCCTTGGTGGGAAAAGAAACTAGTGAGGTTTCTCTTATGCAACGATGTAAGGTAAGCCATATGGCAGGGAGTGCACCATTGGATGTTTGAGGGTGGTGACCCTCATTTTCAGTTGAAATTTGGCATTTTCTATGGGATTTTAAGCTCTAAGTTTTCTTATGAGGTGATGATAAGGGTATTCCAATGGTGGGGAGTACCATGTCATTCATAGTTAAACGTCTTCCATGTAGAAGGCAGTTGTCGATGCTAGGAGGCTGGTCATTGGATATTCTAGATAGCTTGGTTGTGTAGATGCTTGGGTTGAGAGCCTAGATTCTGGTCTTTTCAATAGGATTATCAGGTACTATAAGGTTTATGGTGTGGATTTTTTAAGGACCCATGTTTTTCTAAACTATAGTTTTGAGCAGAAATTTGAATTTTTACTTTGAGATGCTTATAAACGATAAAATGGTATTTTACCTTAGAATATGAACTCATATAATTTTTTTAACCACTCCATTGGTATTATAATAGGGAGTTTACCCTAGGATAATATTTTTGTGGAAATTTAAGTCGTTCGAATTTTAGTAGAATAATTAATATTTAATATATAATAAATTAAATATTAAATCGATCGTGCATGTTCATTTGGCCATAAATTTTGAACGGAGAATCAGATTTAGATTCCCTCTCCACCGTTGAGTCTGAAATGATGAGTTTATTCTAGGTGATACATAAACTTGAGTTGGTCACCAAGGCTGGCCTGAGCCCCCTTTTATTTTATTTTTCTTTTTATTCTTTTATTTCTTTTCTTTTTATTTTTTCTTTCTTCTTGCTACTTCTTGCGTAAGAACCTATGTGGGAACCTATGTTGTGAAACTAAGAGAGGAGAGGGATAAGGGGAAATATAGAGAGAGTTAATAGAATAGAGGTACCGTCGTGAATCCCTCAACACACTGGATTTACGTATGAAAACCATGGACCATCAAATCTAGCCATGTTTCGACAGTTTTTGCCCAAACGTAGGCCATTTTTAAGATTAATTGAAAACCCCATTTAGATTCATCATTTTCTAAATGTAAATCCCTATTATGATTTATTTTTGCCTCTTGAGTTTGGATAAATGGATTTGGGGGTGAAAATATGGGTTTTGGGTGATCCAAATGGTTTTTTCATTCAGGAAAACCCAATAATACGACGTGTGGTTTAGGGTAACACGCTATGTGTTATTCCCATTTAGGGAAGATGAAGTTTATGGAATACATTCCATGTAAAAAGGTTTACTTTCCATGTAATGTTACTCAACCATGTAGTTGAGTATCTAGGAATGGATACCCGTGTAGTGGTACATGACCGTGTAGAGTACACAGCTAGACCCTATGTGGGTAACACACTGTGTAAAAGTGCACGACTTGGACAAGTAGATGGATAAAACGACTGAGTGAAACTGTAATGTTCCCCATGTTGGGTACATTCCATGTACCCATTTCACATGTCTTGTACCTGGGGCATGTACATGTCTAGGCCGACAATAGTACACACCCATGTGGGAGCTCGAAGGTACTTGTCGTGTATGGTATCTACCCGTTCTGTAATCCTTTCATGGCGCCCTTTGAGGGCCTTTTCGTATTTTATGCCCTTGTATCAGATTTAGATGTAAGAGTAGGACATTATGAGTAGTTTTATATGTATATTAAGATGGTGAAACCTATCAAGTGCTTTAAGGTTTTCTAATGGGTGTTTTGGGGATTTTACCTAAACAGAGAGGTTCTTCCTCTAGTATTTCAATCAAGTGTCTCTTGAGAGTGAGACTTATTCTGAGATGAGCCATGGACTATCTCTTGTGACCTGTGATTGTAGGTAATCCTCCTTGAGATATGTTCCATTATGGACTAAGAGGCCATGAGACCCATTGCATTATGAGGATCCCGTGTAAGATTACTCCTTTACCTTTATAGTTAAGGATCCCAAGTAGGATGCCTTCACTTGTGTATATACTTCATGGATCCCAAGTAGGATGCCTCTATATTTCTAATAGATGGTAAAGATATCCTAGGGGATGCCTTTTATAATATGCTAATCAGGGGAGTCCCTTATAGGATCACTGTACATATTTATCATTATGAGGATCCTATTTAGGATGCCTCAATATTACTTACAGTTTAAGGATCCTATGTAGGATTCCTCCTTTATCTTTTCATCTAAGGATCACAAGTAGGTTCCTTAACATTTTTTACACCTCAAGGATCACAAGTATGATGCCTCTTCAGTGTTTGACATGAGGGACCCAGTGGGTGCCCCATTGTTTGACCGAACATAAGATGTTACATCGGGTTGGGTAGACATGGTGTTTGGGTGTCACCTTAGAACCCATGCTGAACTGGAAAGCTCATGGGGATATGGATGGAGTGTTGGGTTGGGTGTTCGGGCCACCATCACTTGTTTATTTATGCTTTGACATGGTTATTACTAATGCAACCATGGTTACCAGAGGTGATTTCTAGTTGGTGGCTATTGATCTAGACGCAGGGTGTATTTCATTCTTTTAGGATGCCTGGACATTCTTCTTAGTATCCTTATTTCTTGTTGGGATGCCCATACATGATTACCTGACATTCGAATTCTAATCCATATTATTTATAATGTTTGCTGGTATACCTAGAGGTACTACCTGGGATTTGGTTATTGAGCCTGGATATATATATATATATATTGATATATTGGTTTTGGGATGTCTAGAGGTGGTTTCGGGTATCTGGATATTGAGCCTTATGTGTTGACTTGTATTCCTTGAGTGATAATTGGATTCCCATTATAGGAATTACTTGGATAGACACATAATCTAGATGATATATTATTAGTATTATTACACTCTCCTTGATACATGCATGGAGACCCAATACTCATGGTAGATTAAGCGCTCCTGAGTGTTGGGGATGATTACAATATTCTCGTCCTATGATCAGAATGATTACTCTCTTCTAGATTAGTTACAAGACTCAACGAGTGTAACATGATGTCTCAGCAGTGAGTTCTCTTCATATATGGTCATGGAATCCCAAGAATCATGGTAGGCTACACTCTCTTGATTAGTGGATATGATTATGATCTCCACGACCTATGATAATAATGATTACACTTTTCTGGATTAGTTACCAGACTCAAGGGGTGTAGCATGGTGTCTCACTAGTGAGTTATCTCTTTATAGATCGACTATGGGTAAGCCCCTTAGGTTTTATCCTAGTTTATAATGTCATTACCACCTAAATACTGAGACCTATGGCTCAGAAAATCTATTGGATTTACAAGCCTGGGTAGCATAGCGACTGACTTAGTGTCCTTTTACAAGATGTTCAGATGTACTCCCTAGAATCCTTCTTTACAAGATTGACCATAGATATGTGGTATCTTCATTTATAGGATTGAACATCGATATACTGTATCCTTATTAGATATTAAAGGTGAGTATTGGTGAACCCAGTTGTAGGACGAGTATCCCCCTATGGTGATGTAACTTTCTTAGAGATATAATTCTGGTGTAGGCTGAAACAGGTGTATGTTGATTAGGATTACAGACATAGAGATTGACCAAATGATATATTACTTGAGTGGAATGAAATGCGACTCAATTACCTTACATAGGATGACAAGGTGATTGGGATTACAGACCTAAGGATTGACTGCTGATGTGGTTTCATGTTATTTGATTCACATACTCATGAATATTCATATTTATGTATATATGTAAATTTATGGGAATATAACTGTATAATAATATATATATGGACATCCATGGTGGAACTTTCCCAGTTGACTATGATTATGGACCCAAGGTTTTATTGTGGTTTCATGTTTAGTTTACTTACCTTTGGCCATGTCTTAGTGAGGCTGAGCACTATTGCCTTTTCATACACATATAGCAGCACATTTTTAGGTTTCTTTTCAGGGTTTCCTACTGAGATTATTTCTCAACCCTACACATGAACCTCATTGTATGTGTATACCTTATGTCTTATTTTTAGGCTGAGAACTAGTTGCATGGTCAATAGGGATGAGGCCTATAGTTGCATGTTTGAGAGGAGATGATCATGAGTTCTTATGATCGGGCTGGTGCAGTTCGAAAGTTTCTGGAGGCCAAGTATGTGGTATGGCTCAAAGTTAGTACTAGATCCCTATAATTTTAATTTTAATTTCTTTTATACTCATGTATCTATATATTCATCCAAGTGGGTGACCAATGTTTTATTGTATGACATAACTATTCAGGCATTTACAACATTTCATTTATTATTACAGCACGTTCCATTTCAGTTGTTTACTGCTTACACACTCTATTTATTTACTATTTTGTATGATACGTAGATATTTTCTCTATTTTATTACTCCAATATGAGGGAATAGTCTCCCTACTATCACACCCTAGACCCTTGCTGCTAGTCGGGAGCCTCTATTGTATGGGGAGGCATGCTTGAGGCCTTATAACCCATCGGCACGAAGCACATGTTTAGTGACATATGAGTAGACACATTACAACAATGATGTAAGTTTCATATATATTAAATATATTTTTATTTATAATAATTCATAAATTTTGTTGATATAAATGAAATGCGCCCTTCATGGAGATGGTTGGTCATATGTACGCATGAATGCTATTTTCATTTTTTTCATGTTAAAAGAATAAAAAGTAAATGATATATATGTATATTATAATTATAGTATAACATTTATATCATATATATCATATTTGTTTTACTAAAAAAGACCTTAATACATTCTATATAACTTGTGAATGAATCACTTCGCTTTGAGGAGGTGGTATTCCACACATCCAAAAATGATGTTATCATATTACCACAAAATAGAAAGCATGAAGGTATGTGTTATATAATAATTGTAGAAGAATAAATAAATTATAAATATAATATGTATAATATATATAATATATAAACTATAAATCCACTATTAGTTCCGAACACAAAATTTGGTAAATGGAAGAACGAACGACAACAGATCGCGAGGTTGTAGTCTGCCGTACACACGAACGATGATTGCATATCATATTTGATGGATATTTGTGAAAGTGTAGGTAGAAGTGTTAGATTGAAAAAAACTCAGTATATTTAAGATAATTAGGTTTTTATATAATCATTATAAAAAACAATTGAAGGGGTGTATAGGTAAATGAAACAAAAGTGATCGTTAATGAATATTACCTCTTATTCAGGTAACTCCCTTTGGGTTATACCCAAAGACTTCCTTGGTTTGATTTTTATCCAAAGTGAGAATTATAGGATTAGGGGAGGAATTTTGGGAGAATATTTTAGAGTGTTTTGGATGAACTAAAGGGATCAAGAGGTGTAAATAAGTGGGATTTGTGAGTGCCTCTTCATAGATGAGGAGGATTGATATTCTTGTAAATATAAAAAGGAAAACACTATTAATAGGTATCAATCACATCATGTGATTCCAATATTAAAATTAATTTGATAAAAGGTAGTATATGGTAAAAATATGGCCATTAAATAGGTTTTGTACATTTTTCTAGGTCATTTTGGTCCTTAAGTTTAAGGTTTAGTCCCTTGTTAAGCTAATATTTATTCTAATCACTGTAATTAATTTTAATTACTTTCACTAGTTTTTTGGGTCAAAAACTAATTTAAACTTAACAAAAATTATAAAATTTTATTATTCCAAATATTGAATCATTTTTTATAAATTCAAACCATAGAAGTGCCGGATATTAATTTAAAATTAATCCCACAGACGGGATGAGAAAAAAGATTTTTAAAGTAAAAATTTTAAGAAGTTTGAGATGTATTTATATAAAATTTAAAATATAAATTGATTAAAATGAACTAAATTGAATTAATTAATGAAGAATTAATCTAATATTAATTTAAAACCAATTTAAAATATAATTTATTCTTATAAATAAATGTGACGAAAAATCATGTTTCAATTAAATTTCAGTATTCTTTCTCAATTCATCAAGAAATGGAAATTCACAAACAATTCCAAAAACTCACCCTAAGATAAATTTGATATTTTTATTTCAAAAATTATTTTTATTTTTACATATAAAATTTATAAAAATATCATAATTCAATTTTAAAATAGGTGCACCTTTAAAAGGCGACAAAATTGCCTTTATACAAATATAGCTTTTCTATGCCTAATATTGGTTTTGTTCTTATATTATGATTATAAAATATATTATATGACTATAAAAAATATTTTATTGAATATCTAATATATAAATTTAATTATTATCATTCAATAATAGTAATTAATTTAATTTATTAGGATAAAACACGTTTGTGAGCATAAATACATTTCCTTTATATTGAATTGGTTTTTATATTCATTTCTAATTAATTCGTAACAAATGAATTAATTTTATATTTTCATAAGCCATATATTTTCATAATTTAGTTAATACTATTCATAAATACTAATTTAATATATAGGTTATATCTTATTATATTAATTTTAATATTTTAATAATATATTGTTGTTCGGTAAAACTCGGTCTTGTGAGTAATGTAAGCTATTGAAGACACTCATTGTTTCATGAAATGCAAGATATCTAAGTATTGCATGCATTACAAGATATATAATATTTTAAAATAATAAATTTACCATAAGGTCTCAAATAGGTTATATTTTGTTCTATGTTTGGTGTTGCGTGTCATACACGCTATTGAATAAAAGTTATTCTTTTAGAATTTTTGGGGTGTTACATTATACCCACCTTAAATAAATTGCGTCCTTGATATTTAATCCAGATCTTGAAAATATAGGGTTTTATATTTGAAGATTCATTTGTTTAAATCTCACATCATGATAAGAGTTAATAAAATATTCTCTTAATAAGAGATAATGCGAAGTAATAAGGTCACATGGAATAGAATATAACTAGGTATCTAAGTATGATAAAATTAGTGGAAAGTGGTGATACATATATTGAGGAAAAGTGAAAATATTTATAGAGGTCATTGAGGTCATTGAACAGAAAAAAAAGTGAATGATCAATGGAAATTTTAGGTTTTCAAAACCATAAATCCATGATGATTTAAAAGTCCACTGGTTCAACACAAATTAAGGTATTAGGATAACTTTTTATTTCAAGATCAATTTCCCAATGTCGATAAATTCTTACACTGGCTAATAATATAAGTAAAAAAAATAATTACTTAATATATTTCTATAAAAAAAATTTATCTCTTGGTTATGCTTCAATTAATTTAAAATTTATCACTTTTCTCTAATAAATGAATAACCAAAAATTTAATTTGATTCCAGAAGCAAACTTTTTTACATTCAATGAATCATAAGATACATAAAATATTGCAAATTATTTCTATCTACCTTTAAATATTTTCAAAAAACAATATGTTTAATACCTTAATCTCAAAACCAAAAATCAATTCTATTATTTCATCATTAATATTTATTCATCACATTGTTTAAATAGAAACAATGACATATTAACTAGGATATCATGTAGGCCGGTGTAGGGGAAAATCCCTTATCATCCTTCAGTCATAGGATCAAGCCCCACTACCTCTCCATATAAAATGGGGTTTCACCCTACATGCGATTTTCATTTTTATAAACTATATTAATATAATTCCAATTACATTTCCAAAAAATGTGATGGACATACCTGAAATTTAATCATTAAATAACCTTTTTTTCTATGGTTTTCAATAGAACCTTTTTTATAAAGTCTAATAATCTTATTTGACTATTACTATGATGTAATTACTGATCATATGAACCCTAAAGGTTATAAATTCCTTTAAAAATATATCTATAAAATATAAAGGTATTATTTTAAAAATAAATTTTTCCACTAAAACTTATTCATTCCATGTGTTTCTTCAAAATGTCATTAATATTGGTAAAATCCTCTTACATAAAACCCAAAAGGTTGGGTTTAATACTTAAAACTTATGATCAACCTTAATCTCATTATATTATGATGGTATCCATAACTATTAAGAAAATGAATACATATGTTCTTCTATATTAATCCTCAATAACTATCTTAGGGTTATGTTCCCTAATATAGGTTTTCCTAAATCTAGTTTCTAGGGTTACTACTAAAGTTCCTTTGATACCAACTGTAGCACCCCAACCCTTGTAAGCATGCATCCGATGTCTACTATATGTACATTCTAATGATTAAAAGGAAACACATAATGAAGGACTAAGAGTGTAATAGTCTTGTGAAACCAGATACATACATGAGTTCTATATTATAAAATAATATAATAATTACAATATTTTTTTCAAGGATAACTTTATTCCCACATAGCATATCCCTGCATATCTTTCTTATCACACTTATTTGATTCTAGGGGAAAGGAAACAAAATAAGGGTGAGATTAAATGATTAGTAAATTTTAATAAAAACAAAAACAATAATGAATCAAGGAGAATAATCAATATGGTATGGTAAATAAATTATCACACATTCCATGTAATCAATAAACTGAGAGGGAGTGCGTAAACATTATAGAAAGGTAAACAACTGAACAAAAATTCTATTTAATAAATAAACAGAGAATGAAAATTCACCCAAAGATAATGTCAAAGTAAAAATATCTTAGGTAATAATAATAACTGAATTATCAATAAAAGAAATTCTTAATTATTGGATGTCATGTTTCTCAGGCACATGATACCTTTACCGTCAAGATCTATTCTCAAGACTATTTAAATATGTGGGTAGAAACCAATCTATTTTTCTTAGAAACAAACTTTAAGAGTTTTTCACCAACTGATTTTGTCTCATGATGCAAATGATACATCGAGGATCATATTTCCAACGATCCCCAACCCATGTTGTGAATGTACAAATAATTCATTACATACTGAATAATCGATTTAATTAATGAAAAATGCGCCTTATCAAATATCTGTATTGAGTAAATAATATAGATTTATAAATACTTCCCAAAAAATAAAATAACTATAAATGAAATTATCATATGAAAAAGTGGTATATAGTTTAGGTAATGAAAACATCCATGATAAATTATATAGATAATTAGGATAAGTTCAATGTATAATGATCACAAGAAGGTGAATATTTCAAGGGGACTACAAAAATAAATCAAGGAAGTGAATGTCAATACTATCCTAGGAAAAATATATTTAAAAAATCTAGATTATGGATAAGGATTTCATCAATACAACATATCTCAAGTGGAGTAAAAATAACGGGTTATTGTTATTTATGAATGAAAATACTATAAAAAAATCTTTTAAAAATATTTTTGAGGAAAACATCCTTTTAAATTTGAAAAATATTTTTAAATCCTTTTGTTTTAAAATAACTTTTAAAAAAATAATTTCTTTAAAAATTAACCTTTTAATCTTGTGAAGGAAGTTTCAAAAAAATAACGGCATGTAATTCCATACATTCCATACAAGGTAAATGGAACATTCATTTTTCAAATTAAAAAGGTTAGAAAAGTGACTTATTTGGAAAGTGATAAGAAGATTCCAGTGAAAAATATTGTAAAAAAGGTTAATAATTTATTTAATAAATAATTTTGGAAAGTTTAAAAAATTTTGAAAACCGTTTTAGAAAAAATGGTTTTTAGAAGAAACAAGTTCTCCAACTTAAGATAGAAATAAAGTTGTGTTTTCTTAAAAAAATTCTAAAATATTTTGAGTTCCAAAGAGTGGGAAAATGGCACTATTACTTGAAAAAGTTTATTAATAACCAAATTATAAGAAAGTTTATGTTTTTATTGAACAATTATCATATAAATTCCTTTAATGAAATTATAGGTATAAAAAATCTTGATTATAATGAGATTGTGACATAAACACCTAAAATGATCATAATGTTGAAGTGAGAATTAATCAATGAATTAATTATGTGTATCAAATTTAAATCCAAATATATTAAGTGGAGATACATAAATTTATAGTCAATTTAATTATACACATAATCATATAATATTAAAATAGTGAGGAAGTAATATAACCCAATGAAATGGAATTGATTTATGAAATTTATTTACCACTTGGTAACTTTATGTTCAAATCAACTTAGATTAAATAACTAAAATTGAAACTAAAAATAACATGAATAATGAAATATAAATGATATTACATTTCAAATGGAATTATATACACCATATAAAATAAATTAGGTGTATAATAATAATTAAGTCTCAATGGAATGTAAATTGAGATGAAATCCATTAGCTTACACTTCCTTTTGGTCATGTGGCCTTTTATCCTCATTTATAGTGGTTAAAAACATTTTAATAACTTTTAAAAGAACCATTAACATATTTATAATATCATATATGATCTTATTATAATAAATTATTACCCGTTTGTTTACAATCTGCCATTATTTTCACAATTTCAGGTGTTAATTGCCTAACTTTCTGAGTATGTTTTTAATTTTTATTTTTGTTATTATTAATTAGCGAATGATTTAATAATATAATTTATTTAATCCATGATTTTGGTATCATATATATTCAATAAATATATATTTATAATAATCCTTAAGATTTTGAGATATAAATGAAATGCACCGTCCATGGAGATGGTAGACCGTACATATGCATGAACGCTGTTTTCATTTACTTATCGTATAAAAATAATGAAAAGTAAATGTTATATATGTATATTATAATTTCAGTGGAATATTTATCCCATATATATAATATTTTTTTACTAAAACCATCCTTAATACATTCCATGTAAAGTGTGAATGAATCACATCGCTTGGAGGAGGCTGTAGTCCCCACGTCCACAAACAATGTTATCATATTCCCACAAAATGGAAAGCATGAATTTATGTGTTATATAATAATTCTATAAGAATAATGACATTATAGATATCATGTATAATATATAAATCATAAATCCATCATTATATCCATCATTTAAATGTGGTAAATGTAAGAATGTAAGACATTGGTTCATGAGGCGGTAGTCCTCAGTACACACGAACGATGATTATGTATCCCATTTTATGGATGTTTGTGAAGTGTTGGTAAAAATCATAGATTTAAAATTTCTTATTATATTTAAGATACTGAGGTTAATATATAATCATGATATAAAAATAATTTATGTGGTGGATAATTAAATGAAACAAAAGTGATCATTGAAGAACATTACATCTTATTTGGGCGACTTCTTTTGGTTTATACCAAAAAAAATACTTGGTTTTATTTATGCCCAAGGTGATAATTCTATTATGAGGGGAGGTATTTTGGGATATTATGTTATCTGGGTTTGTATAAGACAAAGTTCTTGACAAGTGTGAATAAGTTAGAGGGGTGATTTCTTTTTTATAGTAGAGGAGGAGTGAAGTTCTTGTAAATATAAAAAGGTAAACACTATTGAGAGGTTTCAGCTACATAATGTTCTTGAAATAATGAACCACATTATATCCAAGGGATTATATGGTCGAAATATGGAAATCCAATTTTTTTACATGTTTCTAGCTCATTTTTTCCCTTAAGTTTATTGTTTTTTCCCTTGTTAAGCTAATTTTTCTCTTAATCACTGTAATTAATTTTAAATAATTTTACTAATTATTTCGGAAACATAATAATTTGAACTTACTATAAATTATAAATTATTCTGATTAAAATTATTTAATCTATTTTCTAAATTCGAATCATATAAGTGGAAGAAATTAATTTAAAATTTATCCCATAGATGGGATGAGAAAGGAGGTTTTTAAAGTAAAATTGTTCAAAAGTTTGAGATGTGTTTATATCCAATTTCAATGTGTAATTTATTATAATGACCTAAATTGGATTAATTTATGTAAAATTTATCTAATTCTAATTTAAAACCAATTTAAAACATAATTTATGCTTATAAATAAATGAGATGAAAAAGCAGTTTTCAATTAAAATTCAGCATTTGTTCACTGTTTATCAAGAAATGAAACTTCATAGAAAAGTAAAAAAAATTCAAGCTAAGATAATTTTGAAGTTATGATTTCAAAAATGAAGTTTAATTTTACATAATATTTATAAAATTCTCAAAATTGAGTTTTAAAATAGGTGCACCATAAAAAGGTGACAAAACTACCTTTATTAAAATATAGCTTTTCAATACGTAGTATTGGGTTTGTTCTAATGTTATGCTTATCAAATCTATTGGATGAATTTAAAAAATATTTTATTGAATATATAATATATAAATTTCATTAATATCATTCAAAAATATTAATTAATTTAATTTATTAAGATAAAACACATTTGTGAGGATATATACATTTCCATTATATTCAATTGGTTTTTATATTTATTTCGGTTTAATTGGTAACCAATGAATTAATTTTATATTTTTTTAAACCATATATTTTCATTATTTAGTTAATACATTTCATAACCACTAATTTTATGGCTAGGTTATATCTTATTATAATAAATAATAATATTTTAATAATATATTTTTGTTCAGTAAAACTCAGTCTTGCGTGTAATATATGCTTTAGAAGAAACTCATTATTGCATGAAATGAAAGATAACTCAGTATTTCACGCCTTTCAAAAAATATAATATTTTAAAATATTAAATATAACATAATTTTATGATAGTTTATATTCATTTCTACGTTTGGTTTTGCGTTTCATACACTCTATTGAATAAAAGTTACTCTTTTTGAATATTTGGGGGTGTTACACAAACCATTTTACCTTAAATAGGCACCCAAGTCACCCATAAAGTCTCCTCACATAGTTATACAAACCATAAAAATACATTGAAAAATAAATTTGACACATGAAATTCCCCATCCGCACGTTAGCCACATGGTTAGCACTAACCGTATGATAAACCTATGGTCCGCCAAATGTCTTTAAAGTTCAAAAATTAAAAAGGGTCAAGCCTGAAAATCCTCAAAAAAATAAGGAACAATAAATAAATAAATAAATATATTAAAAAAATCAGGGTGTCACAATATAAGATATGAACACTATGAATTCATAGTGATGATTTTCAGGCTTATAAATACCCCCACTATTTTAATGGATTTGATGAATAGAGTTTTTATAGATCACCCCAATGATTTTTTGGAAGAATTTATAGACGATATTATCATATATTCTAAAATAAGGGAGGGGAGTCAGGATCATTTGAGAATTTTTCTAAATACATTAATAATGGATAAATCATATATCAAATTTAGTAAGTGTGAATTCTGGGTACAAAAAGTATCATTCTTGGGTCATGTAATCATATGTGAGGACATATATATGGATCTTTCAAAGAAAAAGGTAATCGAATTATAGACCAGGCTAGCCATTGTAAAAAATATCTATAGTTTTATTTAATTTACTAGATACCATCAATGCTTTGCGTGAAATTTCTGATGACTTTCAAATCCACTAACCAAGTTAACTAAGAAGGGAGTCAAGTTTCCCTAGAAAGATTAATGTGAAGACAATTTTTGTGAGAATAATAGAATTTTTGTGACAAAAACATGTCACCACTGAATATTATATTATGTAATTTTGGGATAGTTCTATGTTTTTAGGTTTTTCTCAGTTCTTCAGTTATCTCATGGTATTTTATCTCTTATTTTATTTTTGTGGATTTTTTTATATTAAACAATATGACCTTGTATATTTATTTTGAACCCTAATTTTTGGTTTATGGGGTTTATTTTTGGATGTTTTTTATATGGTAAATGAGTTGAATCATTTTCATTGTCTATGAATCATTTGGTTGGATTTATTATTTTAAACTATTTGTTTTATTTTCATGTTTGTCTAACATATGTACGTACCATGCTGGATTCTAATTATTTTTCTATTTCTTGTTTATTAATTGAATGATGGTGGAATAATTCCCATAAGCTTATGTTTTTATTAACCGGTTCTTATTTCCATTCTATAGTGATTGGGAATGCATTTCGAGCCTTGTGAATAGCTAGGTCGGGTGATGTTTTAGGTAAAGCTAGGTCGGTTTGTTACATGTTTTGAAACTACACATGTACTCAAACTAAATTGTAGTGAAGAAGGGTTATATATATATATAAATTCATAAAATAAGGTTTTGTGATGTATCCTTATTCAAAATGACATGGTGTTAGCTTATGTCTCACGTCAATTAAAGGTTCATGATCAAAGTTAACTGACACGTCATTTGGAGCATGGAGTAGTAATATTTGCATTATTGATATGGAGGCATTATCTCTATAGTGAAAATAGTGATATATATATATATATATATATATATTAATCCAAATATATTAAATTATATATTCCCAGAGAAGGGCCTGGACATACTATAAAAAAGATGTTTGGAGTTGAACAAGGATTATGACTACTCAATACGTCACCACTCTAAGAAGGAAAACATGGTAGATAATTCTCTATATAGGAAGGATAATTATACCTTGTCCCAGATTAGGATTGGAAGAGACCCAATACTCACATATTTTAAAAATGATGAACCTAAGAGTCTTAAAAAAGGATAAATCATATCATACCCAAATGAATGCTCAACCATCGATCCATGGGATGATATAGGAGGAGAAAAAGAAATATATAAATCTAGAAACAAAGGTAAGAAATATTCTAAATTTCAACATTGATAACGATAGAATTAGAAGATTCAAGAAATGAATATATGTCTCTTTAATACTTGAATTGAATAAGGATATATTGTATGATGCACATATCTCACCAATTTGGATTCATATTGAAAGAAAAAAGATGTATAAGGATCTCAACATGAATTTCTAACGAGACACCATGAAGAGGGATACTAGAGAGTATATATATCAATTCTTGGAATGATATTAAGTTAAGTTATAATGAAAAAATTCCAAGGGTATAATGAAACAATTACCCATACCTATATAGAAATGGGAGAATATCACAATAGATTTTATATTAGATCATATTAATACCTATAAAGGCTATAGTTCCATTTAGGTTTTATTTGATCACATTATAAAGTTAACACATTTCATTTCCATTCAATAATATTTCTAACTTGAGAAACTTTCCAATATGTACATAACGGAAGTGGTAACTATAGAAGGAGTACCTCTCACAATTGTATCTGACCAAGATCTGAGTTTTACCTCAATGTTTTAGAGAAATATTCAATAATAATTGGATACAAAGATAAGATTCATCACTACTCATCATCCTCAGATTGATAATCAATCTGAAAATAATATTTAAACACTAGAATATATTTTTAGATCCTATTAAATGGATTTAAAAGGAGTTTGGGATCAACAACTTCCCCATGGTACAGTTATCGTATAACAATGGCTTCTATTCTAATATTAAAATGACACTACATGAGGATTTTTATCCCAACTAAGTTAAATAACCTGAGGGGGTGGGGGGTGAATCAAGATATGATATATTAAAACAACTACCCCTTCAGATATTTTTTATTCATTAAAAAAATATTCTCTTCCTTTCTCATAGAAATGTATGAACAAAATTGAAATCATGAATGAGACACATCAATTTTACTTAATTCACCCTCAATGGGCGATGTCCATGCAACATAAAATGAAAATTTACTGATGTATGAAATTTAATAAGTATCATGTCAGACTCCTCATGTATTAATCATGTTTTAATGATAACAAATCTCAATAATAATTAAAAATCTTATTAATGATCACAAATCTAACAAATATTATTAATCATGTGTATTTATGTTTCAAGTTATCTCATACTTTATAATGGTTAAGCTCAATTCATTTTATGCATATTACTGTTTAAGTCTAAATACAATTATTTTACTAAGTAAAAGACACCATGAAACATGACACAGTAATTCAGACACTGTGAGCAAGACACAGACACCATGACCAATGAGACACCGTTACCATGAGACACCGTGACCACGAGACACCATGACCACGAGACACCATGACCATGATACATCGTGACACAGTAAGCCTGAAACCGTGAATCAAGACACTAAGAACAGACACCGTAAGCTAGACACTCTGTTTGCCTAAGTGCCAGACACAGTTAGCAAGACACAGTCATCAAGAAACCGTGAATCCAGAAAATATGGGCAAGACAGCAGAAGCCAGAAACCGTAAGCAAGACACTGTGAAGGAGACACTGTGAAGAAGATACCATGAAGGAGACATAGTGAAGGAGATACCATGAAGGAGACACTATTTTCATAACTACTGTGACACCGTTTCCTAAAATATTTTTCCGTCTTTCAATTTAACTTTTTAATGATCATATTTGATGCCTTTAATTCCCTGACATATTTAATGTTTATTTGTAGCCATAGTACGAGGTACGAGGTACGAAATACATGGAACCTATCGGATAAAACTCATGCATTAAAAGATAAAGAGAAGTGTTCCCAAGAGGAAGAACATACACACGACAACTCAAGAAATGCAAGTGCACTGTACTAAATAGAAAAACAAGATGACAATCACAACCATGAAGAAGAGATTTCAAGATCTTAAAAGAAAGAATTGTCTCATGCATGCAATCCGACTCTACTGAAGAACACATGAAGTACTCTGGAATTCAGATAACATCTTTACTCGTGAAGAAAAAAATATGAATTGAGACACTCTGTTTTTCAACAAAAAAACTAGAGAAGGACTCAGAAGCATTTATGTCTTATCCAAGGAGTCCAGAGTTGCACTTCTAATCACTAGAGAATTCTGAACTCATATCTACTGTCTCTCTTAGTGATTTGGTTATTATACTTTTGAGCAGTGTGTGTAAACTGTATATTTTACACACACACTGACTCCTGTGCTGAACTAAAGGATTTCAAAATCCTCACACCAAATTATTTACCCTTGTTTACCCACGACAACTGTAGAAGAGGTCCCTGTGTGGCCTGGTCATTATTTTTTTTACCCCTGAAAACCGTGGAAGCGGTCCCTACGTGGCCTGGACAATCCATGTACTATTGTTAAACCCGATCCAGGGTGTGGATTAGAGTTTACTTATATAAACTTCTTGGTGGAAGGTGATCACCAAGTGGATTGGATTAGGTCTCGTCTTGAGACTAAACCACTTGTTTTATATCCGCTGTGCTATTTGGATGTAGTTTACTCTGTTTTACTGCTTTACTGCCTAATCCAGAAAAACACTAAATTCACTTTAATAGTCAATCATGGAAAGAAGTTATAACTAATTTGTCGTAGTAAGATAACTTCAAAAGTAATTTTAATAATACCAATTAAGATTACTGAGAATTAATCAATATTCTATGAAGTCGTTTAAACAATCAAACTCTTATAACAGTATATCCTTGTTTAAATGAGCTGTATTTATTTTTGTTGAAATTATTATTTGTAAAACTAATATTATTTTAAACATAAATTTTTATAGTTACTCAATTCACCCCTCCCCTCTTGAGTTAACTACTCCGACCAACATTTGGTATCAAAGGGATCTTTATTAGGACTCTGTGTAATCTTATTCAACTGTGATTGTAGTTGTATATTAAAGATCTGTAAATTTCTATCAATTATAAATTTATAACTCTTTTAAAGTAATTTGTTAGTATGAATAATATATTGTAAGGTGCTACAACTAATAGACCACCATTATTTAAGGGAACAAAAAATGCTCAATGGAAAATTAAAATTAAAATGCATCTAGAGAGTATGAGTTTTGAAATATGGATATCCATTATAGATGAATACAAACTTCCTGTGACTGATAGAATTACATGGGATGAACCTACCAAACTTTCTTACAATAACAATTGCAAAGCTATGAATGCCTTGTACTGCTCTTTAAGAGATGAATAATTTCATAGGATTTCTTCTTGTAAAACTACCCATGAAATTTGAGATACCTTCTCTATCTCACATGAAGGCACATCTAGTGTAAATGGAATGAGATTTAATACTTATACTATAAAATATGATAATATTAAAATGAAACCCGATGAGACTATTTCTGACATTTATCTTAGGTTCAATGAGATTGTCAACACAATGATCTCTCTTGGAAGAGAAGTCACTGCCAAAGAACAGATCATGAGAATCCTTAGGTGTTTACCTGACAGATGGAGGAGAACCTATGTCTCTATCAGAGTGTCATGTGGAATCAACATGCTACCTGTAAAAGAACTCATTGGGAAACTGATGACGTATAAGGAAGAGATGAAAGTCAAAAAAGAAGAGGAGGATGAACCAAAGAGGAAATCTGTAGCATTCAAGAACACCTTCTCAAAGCACAAAGACAAAGGAAAACTGGAAGCTTCTATAGACAGTTCCACTACTAAACAATCATCACCCGACAGTGATGAGGAGATGGCTCAACTGGCCAGAATATTCAAACGATTTTACAAGAATAAAAACTTTTTTAGAAAACCTAACTTCAGGGGAAAGTATGATCAAAAAGGAAACTGAAAAAAGGACTGGAAAAGAAGTGACAAAACTGATGAAATTGTATGCTATGAATGTAAGAGAAAAGGACATATAAAGGATGAATATCCAAAACTTAAGTATAAAAGAAGTATGATGACAAGGACAGGAAGTACAAAAAGGGAATGAAGGCAACCTGGAGTGCCTCTGAGGATAGTTCAAGTGACTCAGACACATCACATTATGAACAGGCTAACAAATCCAATATGTTTTTTTATGATAAAATCATATGAGGTTACACTAAAATATTATATGCATAATTCATACAATTCTGAAGAGGAAAGTGACTCTGAAAATATGACTAATGAAGAAATGTTTGAATATTGCAACATTCTTGAGGAGACATGCAATGAATTAAAATATAAATATAAATATTGAAGAAACAACATGATCTCACTGTAACTATTAAATCTAAACTTACTACTGAAAAAGAGAAAAATGCTCAACTTCTAAAAGAAAACAATGAACTATAAATGTCTAATGAGCAATTAAAAATTGACTTAGAGAAGTTTACTAATGGTAAAAATACCCTTACCCAAGTGCTAGGAAAACAAATTGATCCCAAATACAATATTGGCATTGGTTATCAACCTGGTAAAAGAAACCTTAGTAGAACTAATTTTGTTTCAAAGTCTAGGACTTATAGTTTTGTTCCCAGTTCTGGACACAACTCATCTAGCTCGAGTCATGATACATACTCTACTATTTCAAGTTTTTTGTGGAACAAATACAGTTCATTTTTCAAATACTTTACATAATGCTTATAGGAAACCTATGAGACAAATATGGGATCCTAAAGCACTTATTACTAATGTTACTAGACCCAAACAAGTATGGATACCAAAATCTGTCTTTTCATGATCATGTTATAGGAAAGCTGCTTGAAGAGCTCCTGTAATAATCTATCGTACTTGGACAGTGGGTGTTCAAGTCGCATGATAAGAGACTACTCATGCTTCAAGAATTTGATAAAATTAGATGGAGTACATGTCACATTTGGTGACAATGCAAAGGGGAAGATCAAGGGCCTAGGCCAGATTGGTAACTCTGATTCAATTCTAATTTCTAAATTAATATTTATTAATGGCTTAAAATATAATTTTCTTAGTATCTCATAATTATGTGATGATGGATATCATGTTAAATTTGAAAATTATGACTCAAATGTCTTTAATTATAAAGATAAATTAATATCTTATGCATCAAGGAATGAGAATGTTTATTCTATTAATTTAGATTCCTTAACTTATCAAAATGTTTCATGATTAAGTGTATTTCATAAAGAATCTTGGCTCTGGAATAGGATACTAGGACACTGTAATGTTCACTACCTTAGAAAGTTAACTAGAAAAGTCATAGTTAAAGACTTACCCAAACTTGAGTTTCCAAATGACAAAGTGTGTAATCCTTGTCAAAAGGGGAAACAACACAAAATCTCTTTCAAAACAAAGAAAGAAGTTCTTACTTCTCAATCTCTTGAGTTGGTTCACATGTATTTTTTTGGACCGTCTAGAGTTTCTATTTTAAATGGGAAGCACTATGTTTATGTTCTCGTAGATGATTTCTCTAGATATACTTGGACCTTCTTCATGGCTCACAAAAGTGAAGCTTGCTCTTATTTTACTAAGTATACCAAGTCTGTAGAAAATCCTAGTAGCCTTAAAATTAAATCTTTAGGAAGTGATCATGGCTGTGAGTTTGAAAATCAAGAGTTTGAATCCTTTTTCTCACAAAATGGTTATAGTCACAATTTCTCTACCCCTAGAACACCTAAGAAAAATGGTGTTGTAGAAAGAAGAAATAGAACCTTGCAAGAAATTTCTAGAACAGTGCTTAGTGAATATGACCTACCTATTTACTTTTGGGTTGAATTTATTAATAAATCATGCTACATCATCAATAGAGTATTGATTAGACCAATTCTTAAAAATACCCCATATGAACTCTAGAACAATAGAAAGCCTAAGGTTAATTACTTTAGAGTTTTTGGTTGCAATGTCTTTATTCTCAACACTAAGGATAATCTTGAAAATTTTGAATCCAAAAGTGATGAACGAATTTTCCTAGGTTATTCAATTTCAAGAATAGCTTATAGAGTATTCAATAAGAGAACTAAATGTGTGGAAGAATCTATCCATATCAAGTTTGATGAAACAAATCCATATGAGCCTAGAACCATCCTAGAAAATCTAGAGGATGATGTATCAAATCTGAAAATCAACTCAAAATCCTCAAATACCTCTGTGAAAACTTCCAATTCTGAAAATTCTGTGCAATCAAGTCATAATGAACCTGAATCTGTTGATGAACCGGAATTCACTAGTCCCTCTTTTTCTAGAAAGGTTAGACCTCTTAAAACCCATCCCTAAGAGGCTGTTGTAGGAGACTTAGAGAATGGAACACAAACTAGAGCTTCTCTTAGAAATCAGGTTGAACATCAAGCCTTCTTGTCACAGCTTGAACCTAAAAACATTGATGATGCTATCAATAATGAATTATGGGTAATTTCTATGCATGAAGAACTCAATCAGTTTGAAAGAAATAATGTTTGGAAACTTGTTGAAATACCCAAGGACACTTTATTCATAGGCACTAAATGGGTGTTTAGAAATAAGGTAGATGAAGCTAGAAATATAGTTAGGAATAAGGATAGATTAGTTGCACAAGGGTATATTCAAGAAGAAGGAATTGAATATGAGGAGTCTTTTTCTCCAGTAGCCAGACTTGAAGCCATTAGAATTCTACTTGCTTATGCTGCACATCTGAATTTCAAACTATATCAAATAGATTTTAAGAGTGAATTCTTAAATGGGTATATAGCTGAGGATGTTTTTTTGAACAACCCCCTGGATTTACAAACCCTCATTTTCCAAATCATATTTTTAAACTGTCAAAAGATTTATATGGTTTAAAGCAAGCTACAAGAGCTTGGTATGACAAATTAATTACTTTTCTAATTTCCAATGGTTTTACAAATGGAATAGCTAATCCTACCCTCTTTATAAGACGAATTTCTAATGATTTTTTAGTTGTTCAAGTCCATGTAGATGATATTATTTTTTTATCTTCAAAAAATTCATTACGTATCGATTTTTCTAAAATGATGCGAAATGAATTTGAAATGAGTTTAATGGGTGAACTAAAATTCTTTCTTGGATTTCAAATCTTTCAAAATAATGATGGAATTGTTTTGACTCAAAGTAAGTACACAAGATATCTTTTAAAAAGTTTTGGATTGGATAGTACAAAATGTAGTGACACTCCCATGAGTACCACCTATAAGTTGGATCTTGATGAAGATGGAAAATATGTTGGTCAAACCACATATAGAAAAATGATTGGAAGCTTAATATACTTAACTGCTAGTCATCCTGACATTATTTTTAGTGTGTGTATGTGTGCTCATTTTCAAGAAAATCCTAAAGATTCTCATTTAAATGTTGTAAAGAGAATTTTCAAATACCTCAAGCATACAGTCAATTTAGGACTATTCTATCCTAAAGGAAAATCATTTGAACGAGTTAGTTATTCTGCTGCTGACTTCGGTGGCTGTAAGTTAGATAGAAAGAGAACCTCTGGAACATGTCACCTTTTAGGCAAGTCACAGGTATCATGGTGTAGTAAGAAACAAAACTCGGTTGCATTATCTACTGCAGAAGATAAATACATAGCTATTGGTAGTTTTTGTGCAAAAATTTTGTGGATGAAACACACTTTACTAGATTTTGGATATCAATTCAGACATGTACCAATAAATTGTGACAACACAAGTGCCATTAACATCTCAAAAAATCATGTTTCACATTCTAGGACTAAACATATTGATGTAAGACATCACTTTTTGAGAGATCATTATCAAAAAGGTGATATCACCTTGGAATTCATTGGTGCTGTATATCAACTTGATGATATATTCACTAAAACATTAAATTCTTATAGAATAGACTACATCATACATGATCTTGTCATGATTAATAACAAATAGATATCTTACTGGTCTTACTGTTAAATATTTTACTATTTTTTTTACTATACTGTTTCATGTTCATAGTTTCTAGGTTACTGTCTCATGTTTCTGGTCTCACAGTTATGAACTTGTGTTCATGGTCTGTCACTGACTGTCTCACCATGACAGAACAATTTACTTACTGTCTTACCGTGACAGCACATACCATTCACTATCTCACCGTGATGACCACTGACTATCTCACCATGAATACCATTTACCATCACACCATAACATCTATTCACGGTCTCACCATGAAAATTATTTATGCTTTTCTTTTAACCCGTATCACGATAATTTTTATTTCACCACTTTTTACTTTCCTGCGTTTTTTCTTTTGTGACCTTTGACATTCCCAAATGATAAAACAAAAGGGTTTCACTCTGTTCTTCACTCGGACCTCCTCTCGAACCCTCTCAACCATGAAACCTTTCTCTTTCTCTCTTTCTCGACCTTCGGTGAATACCAAGGATGAAGCGTCCATCTTCATCAACACCTGAGAAGCACTGCCCGAAGAAAAAAAAAGATAGCACCGAAGCTGGTGCCTGAAGGACCCTTGAATCCAAACCTGGTAAATCACGCTGTCATTCCTGAAAAAGAAGTTTTCCCTGAGTGGATTTCGTCCAGCAAGTCTCTGGTTTTAAAAGTTTTAAGAGAACAAGGCTGGATCGAATGGTTCTCAAGGAAGGATAGACCTATTTATCCGAGGTTGGTAGATCAGTTTTATCAGTATGTACATTTTTCTTTTGATGCTGGTGAAAGCTATGTTGTGAGGAGTTGGGTCAATGGAAAGAGATGCTCTTTCTCATCGAGGTTATGGGATGCATGCCTTAGGATACCTCACTAAGGAATATATAATGATTATCAAAGAGATCCCCCACCTATAGATGATTTATTTGACCTAGAAAATGCACTGGAAACCCTAACTAGAAATGGCACCAAGAGAAGGGCCATAACTGCTGAAATTGATGGAGAGACAAGGTTGTTGTTTAAATTTGTTAAAAATCTGATTAGCCCAAGGAAAGGTGAATTTTCTGTCTTTAAGTACCAATATGTGTTCCTGATTCATCTTATGAAGAATGGACACAAAATCAATCTGTGCAAATATATCATTCACCATATGTGTGAATTGATCAAGGTCACATCCAAATCCACATCTCTGTTCTACTCTAGGATGATTTCAACTATTCTTGTTGCCAAAGGAGTAGTTGGAAACAATGGATAAGTAATTATGGACTATGAATACTATTTATCCAAATCTACCATCAGGAGGATGAAAATAAACTAGAACCCATGGAAGAAGGAGTGGGTTGAAGATAACGATAAGATTTATGAGAAGTAAAATCCTTTGGATTATCCAACAAGGATGAAGGGATTTTCTGATCCTGGTTTGGAACCAGATGATGTTGTTGATTATTCAGAAGATGAGGAAGAAGTGGAAGAGACAACTGAAGTTCCACATAGAGAAGAGGCTCAGATACCTCATAGGGAAGAAGTTGTTATTGAGAAAGAAAGGACTGTTGTTACTCCTATTGTTCTTGAAGAAGAACCTCCTGTCCCTAGAGATGTTGTTAATCTGGAAATCCAATCTGAGGCTGCAAGAGAATGAACTGTCCCAGAATCTGAGCAGAAATCCATAGAAGAGGCCAAAGTTGGAGAACTCCCTACTGTGCTAAAAGTATGTCTAGAAGCACTCCTTGTGGAACAACCTATTCCTTAGTTAATACCCTCTGCTGAAGAGAGGATGGAGATATCCTGTCAGTTAGCTAGGAAAGAAATGGTTGAGGAAATTAGAGATTAACTAGTGGATTTAGAACAACTACCTGAGCCTCAAGGTCCTAAAGTGGAAGAACTTGTTGAAGGGGTAGAACCTAAAAATACTGAGGCTGGTGAAGCTGAGTCTGATGAAGCATCTCAACATACTAATTCATATTTAGTGGACACTCAGCATAAATTCCATAGATTTTATAATGTGAGTGAATCTCAATAGGTTACTGACATTGGGATTGATCTTTCTTCTTTGTTTCAATTGAAATTTGTCACATACTTTGAAGCTAAACAAGAACCTCATCCTAAACCTGAACCTCAACCTGAGCCTGCACCTATACCAATTCCTGCACCTGCACCTTTACCCAAACAACAATATTCTGTCAGTAAAAATGATCTGAAAGTCTTTGGAGACACTATCTTAGCTGGAGTTGAGAAACTTATGTCCTCTCAACCTCGTCTTGTGACCCAACTGAGTCATGAAGATGCCTCACTGCTTTTAGAAAAGTTTTTTTGTCACATTCAACCCAAGATGATTCATGAAATTCAAGAATTAAGGGTTGAAAACAAGTTTCTCAGTAATGAAGTTGCAACTCTGAATGGTATTGTTGAAAACCTGCAGAAAGAAATGCATTCAAGATCAGAACCTACTCCCGTTCCTCTTTCTCTTAAACCTTCTGTTTCAAACATCTCACGAGATATTGTGTCCCATATTCACCCATACCTGCTATCCTTTGATGAAAATATTGCAGAAAGGCACACACAGATGTTGCACCGCATGAGATCAGAGCTTGTGGAGAACCTTAATAAGCTCACAGATGAATATATTGGTTGTCTTCAAAAGGTCCTAAAACAGATCATGTCTCTGACCATAACTATCAAAGATTCTACTTCCTCTGGTTAAACCTCTACTCTTTCTTTGGATAGTTCTCTACTCAGATCTTTAGTCAAGGAAGAGATTCAAAATTCCTTCAGTGGCTTTGATATGGATCCTTTATCTGAAGTTGTTAAGAACAATGATAGAGTGCTTGAACTAGTTTAAATTCACTCAAAGATTGCCAATGATGCTTAGTAGGAAATCTATAAGAAAGTGGACTTCTATTTCAACTGGATTTTCTCCAAGACTGATATGACCAATCACTTTAAATATCTTTTAGAGAATCTGAGAATTCCTCCTGTAACCAAAGCCTTCAAAAACCAAGTCCATAAGCTAACCGAGTTTACCATATTGTTGGATAAGTTCATGGAAAACGAAGATGATTTTGAAAAGGCCATGCAGTATGGAGGAGATATTATTGCAGACTTCATTAAAATTATGAGACCGTACCTTCATGTTCAAAGCACAACAATTGTTTCTCTAGCAGCTGCTCCTCTCTGACCTAGATTACCTACTTTCACTTTTGCTTTAGCTTCCACAACCATGTCTATTGGCTAGGCTCTTAGTCAGATCAGGCCTGTCATTCTTGATCAGCCACAACCTAGATCTTCTACTGATCCTATTTTGTCTCCCCCAGTCTTCGAAGGTCTCCCTTTACCTTGTCTATCCACCACTTCTATGTCTTCTTCTACATCAGAAACTGCCCCTATGGATTCTTCTTCTACTGCTGATAAAGGAAAAGAGAAGTCCAATCCCTGAAGAAGACCAGTGACTGCTATATTTTTGATGGGGATGTCATTGATTTTTTGTATTTCTACTGTATGTTGTCTTCTGAACACTCTTAATGCCATATGCACTATTTTCCCTCTATTCTTTCTACTTTTTAATAATCCCAAAGGGGGAAGAAAAAGTGAGAAGTTATCTATTATTTTATATGTTATATTCTCTTTATTTGCATTCAATTTACCCTTTAACTATACTTGATTTGTGATCATCAAAAAAGGGGGATATTGTTAGACTCCTCATGTATTAATCATGTGTTAATGATCACAAATCTCAATAATAATTACAAATCTTACTAATGATCACAAATCTCACAAATATTATTAATCATGTGTATTTATGTTTCAAGTTATCTCATACTATATAATGGTTAAGCTCAATTCATTTTATGCATATTACTGTTTAAGTCTGAATACAGTTATTTTCCTAAGTAAAAGACACCGTGAAACTTGACACAGTAATTCATACACTGTGAGCAAGACACAGACACACTGACCAATGAGACACCGTGACCATGAGACACCGTGATCACGAGACACCGTGACCATGAGACACCGTGACACAGTAAGCCTAAATCTGTGAAGTAAGACACTAAGAACAGACACCATAAGCCAGACACTCTGTTTGCCTAAGTTCCAGACATAGTTATCAAGACACAATCATCAAGGCACCATGAATCCAGAAAATATGATCAAGGCACTGGAAGCCAGAAACTGTAAGCAAGACACCGTGAAGGAGACACAGTGAAGGAGACATCATGAAGGAGATAACGTGAAGGAGATACCATTAAGGAGATACCGTGAAGGATATATCGTGAAGGAGACGCCGTAAAGGAGATACCGTGAAGGAGACACCGCTTGAATAACTACTATGACACCGTTTCCTAAACAATTTTGTCGTCTTTCAATTTAACTTTTTATTGGTCATATTTGACGCCTTTAATGCACTGAAATATTTAATGTTTATTTATAGCCATAGTACGAGGTACGAGGTACGAAATACATGGAACATTTCGGCTAACACTCATGCATTCAAAGATAAAGAGAAGTGTGCCCAAGAGGAAGAACATACACGCGACAACTCAAGAAATGTGAGTGCACTGTACTAAATAGAAAAACAAGCTGAAAAGAACAACCACGAAAAAGAGATTGCAAGATATTCAAATAAAGAATCGTCTCATGCATGAAATTCGACTCTATTGAAGAGCACACGATGTACTCTGGAATTCAGAGAACATCTTTACTCGTGAAGAACAAAAGCTGAATCGTGACACTCTGTTTTTTAACAAAAAACAGAGAAGGACTCAGAAGAATTTATGTCTTATCCAAGGAGTCCAGATCTGTATTTCTAATCACTAGAGCATTATAAACTCATATCTAATCTCTCTCTTAGTGATTTATTTATTCTACTTTTGAGTAGTGTGTGTACTTTGTATATTTTACACACACACTGACTCCTATGCTGAACTGGACAATTTCAAAATCCTCACACCAAATTCTTTACCCTTGTTTACCCACGACAACTGTGGAAGAGGTCCTTGTGTGGAATGGTCATTATTTTGTTTACCCATGAAAATTGTGGAAGAGGTCCCTGCATGGCCTGGACAGTCCATGTACTATTGTTAACCCCGATCCAGGGTGTGGATCAAAGTTTACTTATATAAACTGCTTGGTGGCAGGTGATCACCAAGTGGAGTGGATTAGGTCTCGGCTTGAGACCGAACCAATTGTTTTATATCCTCTGTGCTATTTAAATTTAGTTTACTCTGTTTTACTACTTTACTACCTAATCCAGAAAAACACTAAATTCACTTTTATAGTTAGTCTTGGAAAGAAGTTATAACTGATTTGTCTTAGTTGGATAACTTCAAAAGTAATTTTAATAATATCAATTAAGATTAATGAGAATCAATCAATCTTCTAAGAAGTCGTTTAAACAGTCAAACTCTTATAACAGTATTACCTTGATTAAGTGGGCTGTATTTATTTTTGGGGAAATTATTATTTGTAAAACTAATATTCGTTTAAACATAATTTTTTATAGTTACTCAATTCACCCCTCCCCTCTTAAGTTAACTACTCCGACCAACATATCACTTCCAATTCAAGGTTTGGGATAGATAACTTATATTCCTAGGATCACTACCTTTACAAAGTTAATGAAAATCTCACTAATTTCCAAGGGTCACTCTCCTAATATTTCCTTTGATGGTTCATTGCCAATGGAAAGAATAACCTTCTTCCTCCTCCTTTGATCACTGCTCCAGAAAGGAATCAAACACTATTTATGGACATATAGGTCCTTTAATTAGCAATAATGAATGCCTAATAAACTATAGATAGATGCTATGTTTAAGTTATACTTTAATCCACTTGATGAATACCACTTTAATACAAATTTATAGTGTAATATCTTTTCAAAACATTTGTAATGCTCACTGTCTTAAAAAACTCACACAACCATCATGAAACTGAACTATTCCTTATAATTATAAACTACCTTCATGAACCCCACAACTTTCAATAATCTCCAATATCCTTCGTGAATAAATCTCCTTTCATGAATTTCAAACACTTTCACAAAGCTCAATTATCCTTTTCAAAGCTCAAAAATTTTGGTTGGACTTTTATAGCCTTCACAAACCTCAATAATTTCACGATGATTATTAATTTTGGTAAAATTTTATAACATTCAAAAAATTTATTTCTTCAAGATTTTTTTTTTCAAGAACAACCTTCATGAATCACATTCACAAATTTGGATCCTTTTAATCTTTGCTAAGTCTTTCTCTATTGGGGGGGGGGGGGTAGAGGCCTATTTATAGGCTTTTCCTCCCATTCAAAAAGCTTCCATGCACATCATCACCTTTTCATGAAGCTCCCTATTCTCATTCACAAATATCCATAAAGAATCAAGGAAATTTATTCATTCACAAAGCTTCTCATAGTCATAGAGTGTACCATCTTTTTATCGCGTGTTCGTGATGCTCCTCATCTTCGCGAAACCTAGCCTTTGCTGCACCATATTCTTCCACAAAACTTCATACCTTTTCAAAACCCAAATTTTCATAAGACTCATGAATTTTCCATATATTTATGAGTCATTCATGTAAATAAAATTTTTGCAATGATTGATCGAACCTCAAAATTTTGGACCCCAAAATATGGAAAACACTAGGAAATAGTTCCACCTTATATATGCAATTTTTTGTACCACCTATAGAGAATTAATTCCTTTATCTTGAATATTTTTCAACATACCTTGTCAAAAAATATATTTGGAACTCCACAAATGATCATGGAAACATAATTTTTCAACAAACACAATCAACCCAAAAATACTGCAATGTTTTCTTAAGGGATATCTTCCCAAAAAATCTCCTCCTTTGGGTTTGTTGAAAAATCATTACATTTTGATACCTCATTAAAGATTCTTCCATCATCTTCCAAAATTTACTTTTTGTGATCTAGATTGTGATAAAGAATTATTAAACACACACTCTATTCCCACATGATCCATGCTTGGAATAAAAAATAAGAGTAGTATGGAAAGTTCATTAGTGAATCACTTTACTCTAAAACCACTCAACTGCTTTCATAAAAAACCCTATATATCATGATATATAACCTTTTATCAATCATCTTTAGCATACTCAGATTTAAAACTCCCCCTAATTCACTGATCCCATTATCAACTTCTCCTACAGTCTTGATTAAGACATTTTCTCCCATTTTGTAGCCATATTTTCTCCCCCTTTATCAACAAACCCGAAGGTCACTTCATTGCGGTCTGCAATAGGGTAAAGAACATAGATCAGTATATTAGGGAAAACATATCATACCTTGGGGATAGGGGGTCCCACATAAACATTATTTCAAGTAAAAGGAGTTGAATAAACTCTAATATATAGTTGATTATGTTCAAATGCTTATTTGGACAAGGCCTTTGTGAGAATGTATACAACCTATAGTTCTGTAGAGACATACACCAAATTCAAAATCCCTAAATCCAAATACTACATGATAAAATGATACTTTATTTTAATGTGTGTTTTCCTCTTGTGGTGGAATGTTTTTTATGATTTATTAAACTCAAATTATCTCAATGGATTCCAATTGGAGACTTCACTACAAATCCCATACCATCAAGTTACTACTTCATCCACAATAACTATGTGCAAGTTTGAGTAGATGTAATATATTAATATTATGAAGTGATCATGAAATGAATTCTTGTTTCTTTCTTATCCAAGAAATACACAATCCTCCAAGGTAGAATGCACCACCTGATGTTGATTTTCTATCATCTGTTGATCTGGCCTAGTATGAATCTATATATCCCAATAAATCTTGCTAATATTTTTTGTTGTATAGTAAACCAAAATCCACCATGATCTTGACATACTAAAGTATTATTTTAACTAAGATTAAGTGGACTTAATTGGGATTTATTTTATATATTTCTTCTTGGAATGTGGTAAAAACATATCAGGTATTGTCATTTTCAAGAACAATAAACCGCCAATGATTTTCTTGTATTCTGTGACATTAACTACATTACCTTTATCATCCCATGATAGTTTCATCTAGGTAACCACCAGAGTTTTCATCTCATTGGAATTATCCATTACAAATCTTCTCAAAAACTACTGATCATATTTATATTGAGAAATGAATGTTCCATTCTTTCCTTGTTTCACCTGTAAACCAAAGAAAAACATCAGTTCTCTAATCATTAACATTTTGAATTCAATTTTCATGAATTATGTGAATTGTTTGCATTATGATTAATCTAATCCACCAAATATAATGTCATAGACATACCCCAGAACCATCATCCTTTGATTACATTAATTATTGAAAAATATATTGTAATCAACTCCACCATGCTGAAAACTGAGATTCTTCAAAAACCGATCTAGTCTTGAATAACATGCTCTTGGTTCTTGTTTCAACAATTGTAGTACCTTATTTAGAAGAAAAACGTTGTTCTCATATTCATTTATGATAGAACTATATGGATGTATAATATAAACTTCTTCTTCCAGAACCCCATTTAGAAATGTTGACTTGATGTTCATTTGGAAATCTTTGAACATTCTTTACACTACTATGAACAATAATAATCTGATTGTATCTTGCCTCACAATAGGTGAAAATGTTTCATCAAAATAAATACCCTCTATCTGGGAGTACCATTTTTTCAATAATCATGATTTTTTTCGAATCACTATACCATCTTCATTTATGTTGTTGTTAAATACCCATTTGGTCCTAATGACATTATTATTCATTGGTCCCAAAACAATATCTAATGTTTGATTCTTCTCAATTTGGTCAAACTTTTTATTCCAATATTGAACCCAATTCTCATCTTTAGTTTCTTTATAAAAATATTTAGGCTCTACCTAATATATGAAGAATTCCTACTGTAATGGATTCTTTATTCATGTTTGAACTAGTTCTTCTTGATCAAAAATTATGTTCTATCTGTCAATTTCAACTTGACTCTTTGATTTTCAAATAGATTTAGATTTAACTTCCTTATGTTCATCATCATTATCTTCTTATGAATATGCATTTACACATCAAATCCCTCTGAGGTGCTTACTTCCTCATCAATTTTGTTAGAAAAATAGTCAATCTGTTGTTGAATATTCTCTTTATTATCTACTTTAGTGACATAATTTCTTTTAACTATCCTTCCAAGACTCTTTTTGAAACATTTATATTTTTTTCTTTTTCCGTAATATCCCTGAAATATCCCCTAATATTCTCATTATTAAAATTTCCTATATTTATTTTTATGGAGAATAAAACCTTTACTTCCAAATATTTAAAACTATTTCATTGTTGGGATTCTTTCCCACTACATAGTTTACATAGTCTTTTCTTCCTTCAGACATAACAGAGCCCTGTTAGATATAAACACTGATTTTAAGAATGCTTCCTTCCAAAATTTCTCTGATAGTTCCTTTTCAATAAGCATCATTCTAACCATCTTTTTGATGATACAATTTCTCCACTCAACCACTCTATTTTGTTGAGGAGTTATTACTTCTAAAACATGATTCCTTATCCCATGTTTCTCAAGATAATATTCCACTTGGATGTTTGTGAATTATATACCATTATTAGTATGAAACATTAGAATCTTTTTTCCCAAAATCCTTTTAGATTCCCTCTAATACCAATTTATGAATCTGAACACATCATTCTTGGGGGCAATGGAAAATACCCATGCCATAATAATGAAAAAATCAATGAAAATAATTTAACACCTCTTCCCATCAATAGATCTTGGTAAGAGAGTTCTATATAAATCTGCATGAACCAATTCAAGCACTCTGTTTGAATTTTTCTCTTTTTCCTTATATGTATTTCAGAGGATTTTCCTTGTTAACAAGCATCACATTTATGATTATGATTGCATGATATCTTAGGGAGATATAGAGTTGCATCACATTTGACTAGATCTTCCAAGAATGGTTGGAACAGATGACCAAGTCATTTATACCACAACCTATTTTCTTTCTATTTGGATAAAAATAAAATATCTTCTTCTCCACCTAAAAGGTGAATATTCCCATTTGTTTTTTTTCATTGTAGAACAACTTTACCATATATTCCTTTTATGAACCACTTCTTCTTGGAAAATATTATATTATTCCTTGAGTCACATAGTTTACCAAAACTAAGAAATGTTTTACTGAGAACTTCAACAACTAAGACATCAACATATCTCATTTCTTTGACCACAAATTTTTCTTTTCCCAATATAATAATCTACAGGAGTTCATCATTTCCAAATTTGACCAAACATTCCTTGTTAAATTTTATTACTATAATAGGATCCTTACTACCTATCATATGGAATGTAAATCCACTATCAAGGATCCATGCACCAGAATAATTTGATGCTATAAGGTCAATCTCTGTAACAACTTCCTTCTCAGCTCTTTTCTTTTTGATCCATGTTTTTGACTTCATACCTGGTATGGATTGATAATCTTTGTCTTCCTTGGAGTATAGTGGACAAACTTCATCTTTCATAGTTACAAATATATTTTTCATTTTCATCTCATTTGATAATACATTTAGATACTGATTATAACTACATTCATTCTTCTTAAAAACATTTATTTTCATTGTTTATGAGATTCCATGTGTCTGAATGATCCATACTTGAAATAGTGACTATGAAATGATGTACTAGAATATTAAGATCTGTATAGATGCATATTTTTGTCTTGTTCTATTCGGTACTTCTTGGCTATGGATCAAACACTTTATGGGTGTCCCATCTTTCCACAACAACAAAATCTAATGTTGGGTGCATTATTGTGTGTCACTACTACACAAATAGTTTTCCCATTGGTTTAATGAATCTTCTAGCATTGATTCATACTTAATAAATCTTTAATCTTGGAGTGGGTTCTTGTGGTATGACTTCAACCATTACTACTTTATATTTTTGATAAATCCCCATACTAGCCTTATCATTTGAATTTTACTATTTCTTATTTTTCACTGGACCTCTACGTTCTACTTTTTCCTTTTCTATCACCCAAATGATCTTTTTTCCTAATGAAATATCGAGAGAAAATAGTTTTTCTTGATCCTTAACTTTTCATCATAGAACAACAACATCCTCTTCTTGTTCTTTAATTTGTTTGATTTGATCTTTCACTATGTTATTCAAACTGTCTATCACAGTTTTTTGTTTATCAACAATTATCTAGTACTCACAAACCATTTCTAAGTTCTTTGGAATTAAATCCTTAAGATTATCTATTACTTTCTCCAGCTCATACTTCTATTCTCTTTACTATTTCATATAATGAGTGGAATCACCAACCACTGTGTTGGATTTATTTTTCTTGGCTCTCTAAACATCTATCTCCTCAAGAGAGGCTACTAATTCAGCCTACATATCAACTCTTCATTTAGTTTTTTCTCCATAAATATCATTTTATTCCTTTTTCTAATAGCTACTGAAAACTTCAAACTTAATATTTTCTCCACGATCTTTTATTTCTCTATCACTTGAACCTTATATTATTTTGAACTATTATTTTATTGTGAAAGGAGATTATTATTTTTGAAGAAATTTATTTTAAATATTTTCATACCTTTCAAATAGGCTGGAGAATTATTCATGGGAATTTTAACTTCATCCTCATCAGCCTTTTAAAACATCTTCGAGAAACATGATGCAATATGTCCAAACATTCCACTTTAAAATCATGTAAGTGGGAGATTCCCCTTGAACTTTCATTTTCCTCTTTGTAAATTTGATGAAAGGAGTGAAATTAATTCATATATATCTTATTCTTCTATCCCATATTCAATAGAGAGATTCTTCTTGTCCTTTAATTCCACTTCTTTAGACATACCTTTTTTATAGAATCATTATCATCATTTCTAATCTTGTATCCAACAAGAGTACTATGCAAGATATCCAATTTAAGCTCCATTGGATCTTTTCTTCCAATACAAAAACTTTTGGATTGAAATGAGGTGGAAGTACTCTCAATATGTGTTTTAGAATCCTTACATATACAATAATTTCTATGAGATGGAAAATGTATTCCACAAAAACATTCAATGGGTTAAATAATGAATCAATATAATCATTATGTTTTATTATAAGATCCTCATTCTTAGTCCATATAACCTAAAACTTTGCTTCTTGACTTTTGTGTCGCATAATAAATATTTTTTCAAATGTCTCCATATAGTATGTGATGACTTGCACAATATCAGCTTTGTATACATTAAATAGGATAGGGACCCCCCTAAATAATGTATTCTTTTGGTTTCAACATCCAATTTACTTCAGTTATATTTTGATAAAGCACTATTTTCGATACTGGAAAAAACTCCATACATCACCATTGTAAACAAATCCATTCCTAAATATTGGAATTAGTGCTCTATACAATTCTTCCATAATTGATATTTTTTTACATCAAAGATAAAAACCCATTTATGATTGAAAACCTCCTTTGAAACCCCTTAGAGAGAAACACTAAAATTAACCTTTTACTCCGATACAAATGGTTAGACCAACTAGGTTAAATACCCTGAGCAGGGGGGGGGGGGGTGAATCCGGGTATAAAATATTAAAACAACTTCCCCATCAGATATTGTTTCATAATTAAATAAAATACTATTCTCTACCTTTACCATAGAAACATGTGAATATAAATTAAATCATACACGAGATACAACAATTTTCTTTGGTTCACCCTCACTTGGCTACATCCAAGGAGAATATAATGACAATGTGAAATGTACCAAATTTACTAAGTCTCAATGCCAATTAAATGTTTTGTCTAGATCACTTATATAACCAAGAGCACTGCATTTACCATGTTTAGGGATATATCACTTCTTCCCAAGGTTCAATCCATCAATATTTCCTTCAATAGATCACTGCTGGTGGAAAGGATCACCTTCTTATGCTTCCTTTTTCTCCCTTATATAGAAAAAACTCACACACTGTTTATAGACATATAATTACATTCATTAGAAATAATAAATACATCTTCAAATATAGGTGGATGATCTGTTGAAGTTATAATTTCATTTATTATATGAATACCACTTTATCAGAGATTTACTTGGAAATATATTTTCAACACATTCATGATGCTCACTACCTTTGCAAATCTCACACAACCTTCATGAAACTTGCCAATTATTCACAATTATAAAATGTCTTCATGAACCCCATATATTTTTTAAATATAACTTCTTTTATGCAGATCCACTATCCTTCTTGAATAAACATCCTTTTGTGAATATCTAACACTTTTTTGAAGCTCACTTATCCTTCATGAAGCACATAACTTTCGGTATGCTATTTATGGATTCAAAAACCTAAATACTTTCAAGATGATCAAAAATTTTGGTTAGATTTTATAGATTTCATTAAATTTCTTTCTTCATGAAAGTTCTCATAAGAATAATCATCATGAATCACTTTCATGAATCTTGATCCTTTGAATCTTAATTAAGTCTTGCTCTCTTCTTAAGAGGGGGTAGAGGCCTATTTTTAGGAATTACCTCCCATTCCCGAATCTTACATACACATCATCAACTTCTCATGAATATCTCCAATCTTGTTCATAAAGATACCTATTTTTATGAAGCATCAAGTAAATTTACCAGTACTCAAAGATTCTTATAGTCACGAAGGGTACCATCTTTTCATCGTTCATTCACAATTCTCCACACCTTCATTAAACCCAGCCTTCAAAACACCATATTCCTTATGAAAATATTCATAAATTTGTGAAGAATATATATTCAATAAATACATTCCTTTTAAATAAATTTATGATTTATTCTTGGAAATCCAACATTTTCATTGATTGAGTTAAGCTCTAAATTTTAGACCTCAAAAATTTGGAAAACACTAGGAAACAGAGCCACCTTGTGTATGAAAGTTTCTTCCACCTATGGAGAATCCATTACTTTTCCTTGGATATTTTTCAACATACCTTGTGAAATATATCTTTTTAACTCCCCAACTAACCATGATAACCCTCTTTGTCAAAAAAAATCAAACCAAAAAACTGTTATCTTGAGGGATTGTTTCCCAACAAGGATCTATACGGGAAGAGGTGAAGAACTCAAACATGTTGGAATGAATTCAAAAATCATAAGATTTTGTGACTAGATCTTGATCAATAAATGTTATAAAAGATTCAAACCATCCAGCATTACAAAAAAACTTCATAAAGTTGAAAAAAGTGCTATAGTGATAATCATCACTAAGATTTGGAGTTTAAAGTCAGAGACATGGAAATCCTTTGAATATTTCCATGAATGGGGGTTTTGAGATCTAAATGAAGGTTAATTTTATCCCTATATACACTAGACCCTTAGAAATCCTTGATAAGTTAGGGATTATAGATTATTGTCTTTCACTTCCATTGAACCTATCCCAAGTTAATAACGTGTTCCATGTATTAATTTTGAGGAAGCACGTATCTCGACCATCACATATACTGAACATAGTGATAGTACAACTAAAACATGATCAATTTTATGAGAAATAACCAATATAATTCGTGAATCATAGAGACAAAGTACTATGAAATAATACCACTCATGGGGTAAAAGTTATATAGAGGAATCATAATGTTGAGAAAACAAATGGGAATATAAACATGTAATGAGATAAAAGTACCCTCATTTGTTTTCATCAATGTAATGAAATTTTGAGGGAGAAATTTTTTTAAGGGGGGTAGAATGTAACACCCCATGATTTTAGTATGTATTTACCTTTAAGTAAATCTTATGTTTTTGCAATCTTGAGATACATATGACACATAAATAAAATAAAAAATGAATTATTTGATTGTGGTACAATATTATAATAGACATGAAATACATTAAAATATAACTAAATGAAATATGATTAGTAAAATTACCAAAGGAATGATACCACAAGTAAATAAAAATACCACAAGGTTGAAATTATCATTATCATGATCTTCAATGATGATCACACCACCAATGATAACTATATAAAGAATAAAATGACTTAGAAATATGATAAACATCTAAACAATGAAATTAGAGAATAGTATGAATGATTTTAGAGATGTATGTAAGGCTATAAATAACAATGTAATATAAAATTTATATATATAGTTTTTAGTAATATGGTCATTAGACATATGGTCATTGGATATATGGTCATTGGATATATGTTCATTATATATACTTGTAACCAATAGGTACATTGAGGTTTTGTAATTATTAGTAAAAAAGTTAAAATAAACATAATTGACATATAATAATTTTTTCTCGAATAAAATAAAAACATAATAATTAATTAAAGTATATCATTATAAAAATATGGTTTTTATTCATTTATTATTATTATTATTATTATTATTATAGCTTCATAGGCCCTTCTTACAGGTACAACACGTGAGACGTATTCAGCATAGAAATAATCCATGGTCCCTACTCACCGTCCCATGGTCTTCGTGGCTGTGGAATACTCTCTGATGTGGTCAAAATTGGTGATGAGATATGTAATAGGTGAATTTAAGGTTGTCACATGGGTCATATTAGGTGGGTGGGGGAATATATTTTTCTAGATCACCATAGCATAATCCTTTGTGGCCATACTGTGGTATCCTATTTTTATTGATGCTAGATCCTAGAAGAATAATGACCAGAAAAACTTTCTACTTTGTGACCATCTTAGTGAGTGGTAGATGAAAAAGCAGTGGAAAACCGATGTGGTGGAAATGTGGATGCAGGATATGATAAGTGGCCATAGGTGTAGGAAAAAGGTGAGGTGCTTATCATAATATATTTCAAAGGGTAATTTTGGTTAGTAATGATTTTCCCTTTAATCCAAATCATCGTGGAATTTTATTCTAAAAATATTAGGCCTTTACAGGCCCATAATATGTAATAAATAGGTATTTTAGGTTCTTACCATTTCCTGTGGGGGGGGGGGGGAATGAGGACTAACCCACTATGGTGCCTAGGTGCATGTGTATTTACAGTATGTAATCCCATTTACCTAAAAAATATTATTAAATGATGATTTTAGGTTTTTATACAATTCTAATAAATATACAAATACCCATTTATTTATAAAATTTAATTGTTATAAGATAAATAAATAATTTTAATGGGATGCGATTAAAATAATTTTATGTGAAAAAGGAATAAATTTTAAAAAAAATAAGTTTTTTGTATTTTTATCTAAATAAATTCAATTAATTACTTCTAAGTGATGATTATAATAAAATTTAATGTTTCTACATATAAAAAAATAGATTAACACCCATTCAATTAGTAATTGATATGATGTTAGATTAGAAACACTTAATGTTTTAAAAAACATTTCTATAAAAATAATTATTATATTGTCATTAGAAGATAAATTTATTATATTTATAAACTAAATTAGAATAAATATAAAAATATTTTTTAATTATCACATTGAAATCATGAAAGAGGTTGAATTTCATTTTTTATAGAAAGTAAAAGTTACTGAGGTAAAAATTGAGTTACCACAATAATGGTAAAATGATTAAATTAAGTTGAAAAGTGATAAAATATTTATATAATTACATAAAAATTGTATTTATGAGGTAATTAATGACCCATAATAATTATATTTCCAATTTGGATCCACCTATCTTGTAAAACGATAACCATACACCTTAGGGAATGTGAATTTATGGAAATGCCACATAGAACTCGCCTATATAAAGACCACTCCTCTATACATCCTAAAGAACTATTTTAATTTCTTTATCTCTTGAATACCTACCCAATTTTATACTCCCAAATACTTATTAAACTTTTGGTAACCTCTCATTCCAATGTGGAAGCCTAATCCCTTTATCATGAAGGAACCTGTTTTGTAAAGGAGTAGATTCATCAAAGTAAGTATCCCATTATTCACTATATTTTTCATTTAAATTATCATAAAAAATATTTATAAATATCACTATCCATTTTAATTATATTATATTAACATCATTATTCTTATATTAATGTGATATTATTAATATTTAACTCTATACTCTTACTCATTCAATTGTATAACATGTTCTAGTTTGGGTTAGTTCAACCACCTACATAAACGATGCTATACCAACACCATCATTTTCCCGAAGTATAAGTATAAATACAGTAATAGTGGTTTCATATTACATTAAATGTTAAGTTATTTTATGAATATGGTTCTAGAATTTTGTTACAAAAACTAATGGTCATTATAATATAACGCGTTGTTATCGGTAAATTACCCAAAACATGCTTGTCATAAATTCCATTCTAACAAACCATACCCACAACATCCATCAAATGAAAATGATATTGAATCAATATTTTTTTAAAAATGTGTAAAAATAATTTAATAATATAGTAATGATTAACTTTTAATCAAATAATAAGGATCAAAATCGCCATTACGAAACATTTATGAAATAATCAAAATTACTAACATCCAATGATGAAAATAAAAAATAACTAACTAATATATGTGCAATTAATTATTTTAATTGAAGATTATAATAGGTAATATAAATTAATATGACTATAAAATAAGTGATTAATATTATTATATTTATTATACAAAACATTAAATCATCTTCATGGAAGCCAAGAGTAATAGTAAGGGTTTCTTTTCCAATCTCACTTTGAAATAAAAATTATTTATATAAAAATTTACCTCAAGGGAAATTATATGTTATTTATATATAAAACCACATATATTTTATTATTATATGGTTATTTTTTAGTTTTACTTGTAACCTTACCATTTCCCATCCCATTGGTTTATAATTCACCAGAAATGATGCTTGAAAGTGAAATAAGCCTTATCTCTCCATTTTGATTGGGAATATTTCTCCTCCATATAAATGTTTTTATATGATTTTATTGATGTACTTATCCCTAATAATATTATTTATTAATTTCATTTTATATTTACTTTGAATTTATTTTATAAAAGTATGAAAGGAATATTTTTTTAATTTTTCTTCATGTTCATTTTCTCTTACCATTTTCTCCAGTTTTATTTATGAAGCTTCCTTTCTAAGTTTTCATAGTTTTTACAATGATTTTTTTTTAAAATTTCACATTATTTTTCTAAAAATATTTTTTCATAAATAATTTCATATTAAAATAAAAGGTATATAAATTTAAAATATAATTTTTATTATCTTTCAAAGTAATTTTCTAATGCTCGTATAAAATGTTTTTGGTCTATGAAAGTATCCTTAAAATATTTTTATGCTTCATCCAAAATATGATCTAATGATATTGTCCAATTTATCTCTATATTTTAATTATGATATTTTTATGTAAGTTTTGATGAAACATGTTCCCCGTACACATTTTAATTAATTTGTGATGGAATTATGAATGTTTTCGTGTTCATGCAACCCACATCTGTATAGTTTTTCATTATGTGACAGGTAAAATAAGAATTATATAGCCATATAATGAATTTTATAAAGATTTATATCATAATATATGACATATAATGGGTTAGGGAGTAAACATAATCCAATATGGGACTCTAAAAATTATGTTTATGGGAATGAGGAGTGAACCCAATCCACTATAGGACCTTGTCCACTATGTAATGACGATATTGGTAGTAATAATTAGAATAAGAAATTATATTCTATGATTATTTATGTTCCACATTCTTATTCTAGATTCTTGTGGAATATTTCAATGTTATTACAGATTCCTATGTTATTTTTTCATGGATTATGATAACCGTATTATGATTCCACATTCATATGCTTCATTTTTCATGTTATATTGAAATAATTATGTCATGATTGATGATTTTTAATCTATGTTTTATTGGGTATGATTTCCTTATGTTATGTTCATATACTGTTGATTATGTTCTCACAACGACATTTTCATATCATAATCACTTATGGTCTTTGATTTATATCTCTTATGTACACCCATTACTAAGAATTTGAGATCACTCTTTCATATGTTTCTATTCCCTAAGTTATAAAGAAGAGTACTATATATGATATGTATAGAATGGTATCACATGGGAGATGTTGAGGAATGATTGTAAAATAAGTTGTTTAGGTATATTATCTCTAAATACACTAAAAATATAGGTTATATGGTGTGATTTATTATGATATTAAATGAACATTCATGTAAAATTATAAAATATGTATGTATGTTATGGTTGAGTCATCTCATGTTGGGTATATTGTTGATCATGTTGTCGGTTGGAACTTAACCAAGATGAGATTTTTATCCTTTCATATAAAGATTTTGAAATATGGGCCCTTTATTGAGATAGACTGATGAAGTGTATGACCATACCTAGATAACACATATGAGGTGATTATATATTTTAATGAGGGAATTGTGATGTGTTTATCCATAAAGGTAAATGACATGTAATGTATCCATCAACCTGACCATTCTATACTTGGAGAATCAAGAACATATGAGTTTAATATATGGGATTGAAATACTTATGTCCCATAGTTAGTCAATATATTAGATAAGTGGATCATATGAAAATTCATTCTTGTATATGATGTAGTTGGTGGACACTGGTATTGAGATATATTTATTTTATGAAGATCATGCCCGATCCCTTCATATTTTGAGTATCATTGATGCTTTTTAGAGGAAAATATCTACTTATATTTATAAATTTGTGAATTTAATTTTTTTAAACCCAAAAAAGGACCCTAGTGTCACGATTTGGTGGTTTACTGAATTCGGATTGAGTTTGACTCAGAGATCTATTCTAAAAGTGGTTTATATTTTATCTAAAATGAGTTTTGGATGGGTATTAATAAGGAATTTCATATGATGTGATACATGATGAAGTAAATAATGGATTTACAGAAAGATTTTTGAAAATATCCAAAAATATTTTTGGGTATTGTTACACAAGTTATTATATGTGATACAATATGAGATGAAATGAAACTATGTTTATGAGTCTTTAACATAATTTGTATATTGATGGATATATTCCATAAATCCATATATCATAACATACGATACATACAAGTCATATTGTAAAGATTTTGTTGATTTTAAAGGGATATAATAAGGCGTGATATATGATATCATGCCACTACTTGTTATATGATTGTAAGTTGAATGAAGATAATTATCATTCTAATATCTTCCAGTAAATAATTATCATTATTAGAAACATTTCATTATTTAAAATACATGGGAGGATCATAACATTCATATGATGGAGGTATGAATAGTCAAAGCCATTTAATCATGTATTATAGTACATGAGTAAATACATGGATCTTGAGGAGAATCCTTGGGGGGTTATATAAAAGTGTAGTCAATTTGAGATGGTGATGTGACGTTCTTTCCAAACATCTTATCGATTTTATCTCTCATTGAAGATATATCTTCCTCATTCCTTTACCATTTTAAACATTATCATGTCATATAAAATAGGAGAGTCTTACCCATGTAATGTATGAATCAATTTATCTCATAGATACACCATATAGGAGGGATGCATTTTTGGTTTCCTCTTGTGATATTCATCAAGACCATACAGTTGAATAATATGAGTCATCTTGTTATTTTAAGGTACATATATTAGTTGCAATCATTTAGTGTTTTACATGGTTTCAGGTTTCTTGTATGGTTATCATGGGAATTTTGGTTTCTTATTATTCTAGAGGCCTTGATTAAGTGTTACTATGTAACAAACTGGACTCCAAAAACCCAAATTAAATAGTTATATTACATACTTGGTACAACATACAAGAGTTATCAAAGTATCAAATAGTTTAGTAGTCTTGTTAGAGTAGATAAATATATTACTTACATTTCAAAACATAAGATACAACATAAATATATTGAAAAAAAATTATTATACCTTCTATCATATCCCTGAAAATTACACATAGACCTCCTCTAGGTCTCCTAGGGAAAGAAAAATAAATATGGGTGAGCTCAGATACATAGTAAGGTATAACATACAATTGAATCTTTCATAACATAAATATGGAATAACTGATATGGTGGGAATAAATGAACAGCATGTATCCATAATCAACTGAAACTGAAGGCACACTATATTAATGACAATAAATTAAAACATGGATAATAAAAACCATTGATCTTATACAAATAGAATTCATAATACAGGACATCAAAAAATGGTATCAAGGCCTTATTCCAAGACACTTTATTATTTTGGGAAGAGTTATACACCAAAAAACAAATTTTTTTGTCTCAAGAGACCTTTCTATCCATTATGGTTCTATATAATTCCGAACCCCACCCACCACATGATTAAGTTAAATGAATTCATTTTAAGATACATCAATACCTTCCATACCATTCCCTAAGAAACCTCTTAATGAATAAAATATGGATATATATAATGAGAAATACAGAAATCATATACTTTCCCATTAAATATAATAATGTTTATGTTTTGGAGAACATCCCTTAATCAACTTATAAACCATGGGGTATCGTCAAATTAAAATGAAGTACCCTTTTCAATGAAGTGTCAAGGGTACATACAATGCGATGGGTAAAACATGGAAGATAATAATTGGATTTAATAAATTACACTATTATGAGACCAATAAAATGGTAGAAAAAATCCTTCATCATGGTTCATAAATTTCATGTGAATATTTTCAAGAATATTTGGTCTCGCCTAAATTTAACCAAGTTTTTAGGGTTAAGCAGTCAAATGTAGAGTAGCTTGGGTTATCGATTCCTCAAAGACCTAAGAAGAATCCTATAGACACACACATTCTATGGACTGATTTTGGCTATTAAGTGACTAACTTTGGGTTCATTTTAGATAGGATTCAGCAAACACTATGTGACATAAGTGAATTAAAATTATGATAAGGGTTGAGCCTTGGTTATCACTTGGGGTGGATTGGATGAGATTCTTTTTTAACGGTTTCAATTTCTTATATTTGAGATGGGTTTATTCAAGAAGACAAAATAACTTCATAAAATTCTTTTTTAATACCAACACACCATAATAATAATCACCTATACACTTGGAGGATCAAATTCATGAGAATTACAAGGTAAAGGTTTGTATTTTCACTTGAAGTACGTCGCCTTAAAATTCAACAAGGACGAAGAAGTTTTAAAATAATAAAATAAAAAAATAAATTAAAAGAAGTGATTAGAAATTAATGGGGTGATAAATAACATCCAATACATCCCCTTGATACTCCCTTGTATCAACCCATAATATTTTTATCCCTCCATTGATGTTATGGTTTCAATGGAAGCAGGAAGTAGACTCATGAGGGAGGAAATGGAGAAGTAAAAGAAAATAACGAAATAATGATCACTACACCATTGTATGATAATTTTGCAATGTTTTGTGTGAATAAATTCACACCATGATCTAATGGTATCAACGTGATATTAATAATAACATAATAAAATGAGAATAAGAACTTTTATGAAGAAAATAAGAAGAATTAGAACAAATTTACATTGAAAGACAAACTTGAGACAACAAAATGGCATTTAACATTACAATTAAAGAAAGCATCAAAGATGATAAAATCCTCTAAAACCACTTCCTTAAATAGGAATTTTAAGATACCTGGCTCGAGCACCCAATAATACAAAGGATCCCACTTGAGTTTGGCAGGCCTAGGGTGGTAGAAAGTAAGGGGGAGTGGACTTCATTATCCTTGATCCGAAGTGGAAGCCAACTTTAATCTACCGAACAGAGGCACCTAAATGTACTTATATATTTCCAAATTAGAGTGGGACATAGAATAAAAACATAAATCTAAAGCTTTATCCTTGTAAAATTTCATCCGGAATGAATTTATGGTTGGCGAGATATGATTAAATTGGAGAGATGTTTTTCTTGGCCGCATAATCTGGCCTATAATTTTACCACCAAATTGGACCACATGAAAATACCTTTATTACTCTGAATTATCTATTTAAACTATTTTATGAAACGTTTCCCTTTATTTCTTCAATATTCAGTTCAATTTTCAGAATTATTGGTCTTGTATTGTGGCTGTTACAGTCTTCTTATTGAACTGTTGTCCAGTTTACTTTTCCTAGAATGTTGTTGCTTCAAGGCCAACTTTGGTGGTATTCTAATGTGAATATTAATATTCTCCAAATACATGAATTGTTCCTTATATCATGGTATACCTGAAAATAAAATTTGAAAATAAAATCAAGACCATTTTTTTATTTTAGGAGGTGTTCAAAAATATACAGTGTAATAGTGCATTTTAAGAGGGAATTACCAACATAATGTGAATTAATGTTTAAAGTATAAAATGCACTAAAAATGGAGTTAAGTAATAATAAATAACATCAATAATATATATATTAAAATGAATATTTCCCTCATTATCCAACTAATAACACCCCAACTTGATTTTTTCTAGTCCCTAGCAAAATATATCTATAAAATGTGAAATTTAAATTCCCTTTTCCAAAACATTCTAATATAAAATGATCAACAAAAAACCCTTATACCAAACAATAATGAAACCCATAAAAATATTCTAATACAAGATAGTTTCATAAGCATATATCAATTCCAATCCCTTTCCTTTATTCAAATTAATTTCCATATTTCATCCAATATCAATTATGTGTGATGATGTGTTGTGCATCACAATCGACATGAGAGTTCATATTTATTCAAGGGGAAAATTATGGAAGCACTAGGTTGTATAACATTTCTATATTAATATGAGTATTCAATTTTTTTATTGTATATATATATATATATATTTGTTTTTTTTATTTTTCCATGGTAATTGAAATTGAACTCAATAGAGTCAAACCATGTAGTGAGACTTTACCGTTGACTCCCAGGCTCAAAGACCTTAGCGAACCATGAGAAGCCCACACACTGGGGCATCATCTCCAGTTAAATCAGTAAAAAATAAAGTCAAATTACCCAAAATAGAGATAAAATTACTAACACAGGGCTAGAAAACTTTGGAGTCACGATCCCCATGTCCCAAAAGCCACACATTAGGTCATTTCATTTCTATATGTGACCAATTATTGTTTTTTTTTTATTTTTTTGTTTTTTTGAATAATAATATTAAAACTAAAATTATCACCAAACCAATGCTATTTATTTGGGTTACTCCATGAACTCAAACTAATAACCCACTATCTAATGGACATGTGTTATTTTTATTTTTTTTTATTTGGATGAAAATATAAACAATGAAATATCACATTAGACAACCACACTTTCCAAAATCTATGCTCATAAAATATACATGGATTAAAATCAGAATAATGGAATGCTAAATTGTTTTATATTTAGTTTCAAAGTGTGAAATGTCTATTTTCATGTTCAAGGTTAAATAAACTTTTACTTCCACAAATTTTCTTATGCACAAAAAATTAATTAATTTTTCTCATTCTTTTCACCCCCCAACATAGAACAACACTGTCCCTAGTGTTTAAAAAAATAAAATTTAGAAGGGGGTAGTGGTAGATGAGAGGAGTTCTAAAAGGAATTTTAATTATGAGTATCGTGTAATGAAGTCACCTGGTGGTTTATGTTAACGTTATTTCTAATCCAATTTAGTTCTTTGATATACATGTGACTTACATAGTTCCCTAGTGGAAAAAGAAAAAAACAAACAATATATATATATATATATATATATATATATAATTAAAAAAGTAAAATATAAGTATATATACTAAAATTATAGACTAAGGAATCACTATATGTCGTATGACAGTGGTAAGCACGTGCCCCTGTCTCCCTTCGGTCCCGAGTTCGAGTCCCCACGGCTTTTCCGGTTGTGATTGGGTTTTCCCCACGACTTATGATGTGTCCTTTTAATTCTTTTATTTTAATTATTAATTTTTTTTATTTTTATTTTAACCTAAAAACACATAAAAATAAATAAACGGATGATAGATTATATTATTTTTAAATTTATAGGAAAGGTATTACTCAAGGATGACACCACGTGACACAGATGAATATGGTGCTCCCCTTTCATACCCATCCACACTCATAATAGAAGAACATGTCAATAGTTTTTTTTTAAATATCAAAATGAATCATTAAAAAAATATGATCCACAAAGATTGGAAACATGAAAACTGTGGGTTTCCTCCCATGAAGTTCTTTTGTTTAACATCGTTAGCCCGACATGGATCCTAAATCTATCAATTTTTCCCGGTTCATAGGTTATCCTAGTTAACTCAACCTCTATTTCCTGTTTATTAAATGATTCAATAAATGGTTTTAACCTATGACCGTTGACCTAAAAAATGTGACCACTTGTGGGATACTGAATCTCTACTACCTCATGGGGGTACACATGATGCACTATGAATGGACTTGACCATATATACCTTAACTTTCCTGGGTGTAAATGATATTTTGAACTATACAAGAGCACGAATTTTCCCGGTTCAAGGTGTTTAACTTTGAGATTCCTATATGGTTAGGCTTGAACTCTAGCTTTATTTATCCTTGAATTTTCATAATCCTCCATCCAAAATTCCTCAAGTCCGTTAAGATCAAATTTTCTCTTTTCTTCATCCAAAGAAATGTAAAATTCATTTTTTTGATTGCCCAAAATTCCTTATGTTCAATTTCAATTGGTAAATGACATGATTTTATATAAACCAACCTATATGGTGACATTCCTAGGATGGTTTTGAATGTTGTAAGATATGCCCAAAGAGCATCCAAGAGTTTCTCGGACCAATCTTTCCTAGAGGGAAGAAATTTTTTTCAAGAATTTTCTTAGTCTCCGTATTTTCTAACTCAACATGACCATTGGTTTGAGGATGGTACACAAGGGAAACTTTATGAGAAATCCCATACTTAACATGAGTGAAGAGAATGGGTAGTTTCAGAAATGGGTTCCTCGATCACTGATTATAGACCTAGGAATTCCAAATCGAGAAAATATATGTTCTTTTAGAAATCAGATCACAACATGATGGTCACTGGACATGAGGGGAATGGCCTCAACCCATCATGAGACATAATTAATAGCTAAGAGAATTTAGAGGTATCACCTAGAGTTTGGAAAGGGTCCCATGAAATCAATTCCCCAACAATCAAATATTTCAATGACCAGAATGGGAGTGAGGGGAATTTGATTCCTTCTAGTAATGGATCCTAATTGTTGACAGTGAGGAAAAATTTTGCAGAATTGGAAGAAATCCTTAGTGATGTTGGGCTAGTAGAAACAACTTTGGAGGACCTTTTCAGTGGTTTTCATCGTGGAAAAGTGTCCTCCACATGCCTCTACATGATAGAATCTTAGAATGGACTATTTCTCAGACTCAGGAACACATCTCCTAATGGTTTTATCGGTCAAAATTTGAAGAGGTAAGGATCATCGAACACATAGTGTTTGAAATCAAAAATGAATTTCCTCTTAGATTGGGTTCATAGGAATTTTGGAATGTCACTCATCACCAGATGGTTTACTATGTCAGCATACCTTGGGAAATCACTCACAGAATATAGGTTCTCATCGGGAAAAGAATCAGACACAGAAAGGTGATGTGAGTTGTCTTTGAATTATATCCTAGAGATGTGATCAGCTAAAACATTTGCAACACCCTTTTTATCCTTAATGGTTAAATAAAACTATTGAAGAATAAGGACCCACCTAATTAATCTAGCCTTGGAATCTTGTTTTTGGAAATGGTATTTTATGGATGAATGGCTGGCCTAGAAAATAATGGGTGATCCTAAGAGATAGGACCTGAATTTATCTACAAAAAGACAAAAAACCACCTCTTTCTCAGTGGCAGTGTAGTTGATTTGTGCATCATTTAAAGATTTCATTGCATATTCAATTACACATGCAGTTTTCTCCAATATTTATCCTAAGATTTCTCCGACAGTGAAGTCACTCGTATCACACATGATATCAAAAGGTGGTTTCCAATTTAGAGATTTCATGATAGGTGGAGAGATAAGAGATGACTTGAGTGCAGCGAATGATTCCTCGTAGCTCTCTGTCCATAAAAATGGAGAAACTTTTACCAATAGTGCACAAAGTGGTCGAGAAATAGAGCTAAAATTATTAATCATCCTTCTATAGAAACCAGCATGTCCTAACAAGGACCTCACTTCCTTAATAGTTTTAGGATACGGAAGGTGACGAATGATGTCGAACTTAGATTTATCAACTTCAATCACTCTACTAGATACCAGATGGCCTAGAACAAGTCCTTTACCATGAAATGAAATTTTCCCTAATTTAGGATGATATTCTTATCCTCGCATCTTGACAAAAACCTCTAAGCATTCAGAGGGTATCCCTCAAAAGTATCCCCAAATATAGAGATGTCATCCATGAATACCTATAAATAATCCCCCACCATGTCTGAGAAGATTCCAATCATGCACCGCTGGAAGGTACCAGGGGCATTACATAACCCAAAGGGAATGCGCTTGAAGGAAAAAGTGTTGAATGGAAAAGTGAAGGTTGTTTTTCCTTGATCCTATAAGGAGACCTCGATTTTATTATACCATGAAAATCCATCTAAGAAGCAATATAATTGATGACCCGCCACTCGCTCGAGGAATTGATCAATAAAGGAAAAGGGGAAATGGACTTTCTTAGTATAAGAGTTGAGCTTTCTATAGTCAATACAGACTCCCCATCCACTACAAACCCTTGTGGGGATAAGGTCACCATCATCTTTGGTGATCACAATAATTCCAGCTTTCTTTGGGACAACTTGAATTGGGATAACCCACTCACTCTCAGCTATGGGGTAGATGATACCCACTTTCAATAACATAATGATTTTTTTCCTTACCACATCCATCATATTTTGATTGAGTTGCCGATGAGGTTGACGACATGGTTTTGATTCATATTCAAGAACAATCCTATGAGTTCCAATGAGTGAGCTAATCCCAGGAATATTAGAAAGGGTCCATCCAATTTCTTTCTTATGATTTCATAGGACATCCAGAAACATCATCTCTTGATTGTCTTCAAGTGATGAAGAAATGACAAAAAGAAAGGATCAATTGTCCCCTAAGAACATAGACTTGAGTGATGAAGGTAGGACCTTAAATTAGAGATCAAATTGGTTATCACTTTCCAATGAAGTATGGGACATTGTATTGAACTCAGTTTCTTTGTCTAGATTTCTTAACATAATTGGTTCCTTGTGAATAAAATTTTCATCCACTAAATCATCTTGATTAGTGTCATGAATTGGTATGGACTCTATGTTATTTATTTTACAAATGGTATCATTGATTGGTGATTTTACAAAATCATCAATAGATCTATCTGAAAGAGATTGAAGCCAAGGAGAAAAATTTCCCTCATGTGAAAAAAGAAAATCAATCTCTTATTGACTTAAAAATCCTTTAGTAATACCTTGGTGTTCCTCAAATTCACCATCAACACTACTAATCCATTTAATCTCATGTATATCATCATCAACCCCAATTTTAGAGTTTTCATTGTAGATGTTCAAGTCTAGACTCATGTTTCCAAAGGTTATGGTAATGTTCTCATTTTGGACTCGGATAACAGAGTTGATTGTTGCAAGGAAGGGACGACCAAGGATGATGGTGGTTTTCTCCCTAGAACCTAATATTGAGTGATTTTCTAGGACAATGAAGTTAGTTGGGAAAATAAAATTTTCTACTTTCACCAAAACATCCCTTGAGATCACCTTAGAAACTCGAACACTATGATTAGTAAGTTGAAGAGTGAAAGATGTGGGATGGAGTTCTTCGAGTCCTAATTAACAATAAATGGCATAAGGAATGAGGTTCACAATAAATCCTAGATCAAAAAGGTCTTTTACAACTTTTTTTTTCAATATCAACATAGATTTAAGGGAATCCTCGGTCATCCATCTTTGGTGGAAGGGTTCCTTGGATTATTGTGCTAACATTTGCTACCAGAAGGACTTGGTTCTTGTGCGAGAATTTCCTTTTAAATGTGCAGAGGTATTTTAGGTGTTTTGAGTATGAATGAATGGTTTGAATAACATCAAGAAGTGGAATGTTCAACTTGACCTGTGAGAATATTTCTTTCAATGTTTCATTCAATTCAGGCTTGGTTTTCCCCCTCATTCATCAAGGAAAGGGAGCAGGTTGTTTGATTTCTTGGTGTGGTGGTAGTTCATTCTCATTATAATTTGGGTTTTCAGAGTCTATGGGTATTTATTCACTATTTTCATGCATTGTTGAATCTTTTAATGGTTCTGTAATGGATTTTTCAGGTTTTTCAATGGATTTCCCACTTCTTAAAACATCCACTACTTTGAGTTTTTCATGAGAGGTTTTTGTGTAACTAAATTCTCCACTTAGAGTTGAGGATGGTACCTCCTAAATAGGAATGGGTGCCTTCCCAGTTTTAATGGTTTATAGTTCAAGTTTAAGGGATGATACTTCTGAGTTCATTTTCTCCATTTGTTTACACAACTAATCAAGTATTGTTAGAGGGAAAAATTGAGTAGGGGATTGTGCTGGTTGGTTTATCCCTGGAGGATAATTTGGTTGTTGAATTGGATGTTGAATGGGTTTCTATATGGGTTGTTGGTATTGGACATGAGGATTTTGGTATTGGGATGGATGTGGTTGGAATTGGTTATGGTTTTGGAAATTTTGTGTAGGGTAGGGGTTTGGTCCCTGTGGTAGGCTAGGTTGTTGGTTATCTTTCCAGCAGAATCCTGGAGGGTCAATATACCTTGGGTTGAATGTGTTTTGGTATTGGGGATTTTGGAAGTTTAGGGCATTGACTTCAATAGGTGGTCCTCCAAGAAGAACATATTTAATAGAAGGAATGGTTGGGAAGTTGTCTGTCTTGTGGTCATGTTTGTCACAAATTTAGAAAACATGATTTATAGTTTGAATTTCATATATTTTCCTAAGGTATATCACTTCAACCTTCCTAGGGAGTGCTGTGAGTTTCTCCCTAAGGATTTCATCTTCTATAATTGTATGCATTCCAGTAGTTCTTTATGGCTTTTAAGAATAAGGTGATGTTCCCCATGTTTAGTTTTGTTCAACAATGCTTTCTAGATACTCATAAGAATCATTTGGGGCTTTGTTTTTAAGGGTTCCATTACACATCATGTCAATTAATTTTTTGTTTCCTAGACCTAACCCTTCATAGAATATTCTCACTTGTTCAGGAATAGAAAAACAATGTCATGGAACCATTTTTATGGTGTCTTTGAACCTTTCCCATGTTTCATAGAATGGTTGTCCATCTTTTTCAAAAAATATTTGGATTCTCTTTTTAAGTTCAATTGTATTGTGGTGGGGAAAATATTTTTTTGTAGAATTATTTTTGTAATTGGTCCCATGAGTTGATGTATTATGGTCTCAAATTGTTTACCCAATTTTTAGCTAGATCCATTAAAGAAAAATGAAATAGTATCATCTTAGCCGATTCTAGTTGATGTGGGGGACACATGGTTTATACAATGTTATTGAACTACTTAACATGGAGGTAGGGCATATCAGACTCCATTCCTTGGAAATTGGTAAGGTGTTTTAGGACATGTGAGTTAAAGATGTAGTTGGCATCTCCTAGGGAATTGTATCTAATTCATGAGGGGGAATTGTTCCAGGCAGGTGGGAGGTAGTCATTCATGGTTTGATCGACTGAATTCCCCAAGTTTGGGGCTTCCGCATTGGGATTTCCATTTTGGTTCCCACCCAGGTTTATGAGTCAGTTTCTTTAAAGTCCTTCTATCAAAATGGGATAAATTTTTGACTCTGGAGTATTAGGAAGATTAGGATCTAATGGAAAGATTCCACTTGGTGTACTTGACCCCCCAAACCCAGGACTATCCACCCTAACTAGACGGTTTTATTGGTCACAGGTGTAGGAAGACATGCGCTAAAATAAAAAAAATAAAAAGGGAAAATATAAGAGAACTTGGATGAGAATAGAAGAAATATGGGAGAATAGAATGGGTGTTGAGACGACTTACTTGGGTGATAACGATCACTCCACCATTGTGTGATAATTTCACAAATTTTGGTGTGAATAAATTCAAAACCTGAGACAATAGTATCAACATGATATGAATAATAATTGAATAATTGTAGAATAAGAACTTTTATTAAGAAACTAACAAGAATTAGAACAACTTACATGTGAAAGACAACCTTGAGGCAACAAAATTGTAGCATAACATTAAAATTAAAGAAAGCACCAAAGATGATAAAATACCCCACCAACACCACCTTAAATAGGAATTTTAAGAGTCTTGGGTATAGATCCCAACATTACAAAGGATCCCACTCGATTATGGTAGGCCTAGGTTGGTGGAAAGTAAGGGAGAGTGGACTTCTTTATCCTTGAAACGAAGTGGAATCCAACATTCATCCACCGAATAGAGACACCTAAATTTCCTTATATATGGAATAATTGAAGTGGTACATATAAGACAAATATAAAGCTCCAAATTTCACCTATCTCACTGTAACATTTTAGCCCAAATGAATTTGTGGTTGGTGTGATATTATTAAATTGGAGGGCTATTTTTCTGGGCCGCAGAATCTGGCCTAGAATTTTATCTCCAAATTGGGCCACATAAAACACTATTTAACACTCCGAATCATCTCTTTTAACCATTGGGTTAAATGTTCCCATTGATTTTTTATATCTTTAGTTCAATTTTCAGAATTATTGGGCTTGGATTGTGGCCTCTATAGTCTCTTTATTGTGTTGTTATCCAATTTTCTTTTCCTAGAATGTTGTTGCTTCAAGTCCAAAATTTGTGGTCTTATAATGAGAATCTTGAATAAATAAAACAACATTAATTATTCCTTATATCATGGGAGACCTGAAAATAAAATATGAAAATTAAATCAACACCATTTGGTATTTTATGAGGTGTTAAAAAATGTACCATGTAATAGTGAATTTTAAGAGGGAATTACAAACATAATGTGAATTAATTTTCATAGTATAAAATTCACTAAAAATAGTGTTAATGAATAATAAATCAAATGAATAATATATATATTAATAATGAATATTATTCTCATTATATGGATAAGCAAAATTCCACAGGAGTGTCTAGTTAGGTGTATAGTCTTAGGCCCATCCATCACAAATCAGAGTGATGATTGAGTCAGTGATAAACTAAATCTTTTTAGTGTTATTACCCCTAGGTTAACCTATGACACAACCACATCCTCTTTCAATTATCTAGATAGGGATATATTTTTTAAGAAACTACAGAGAATTTTACTTTACCAAATCTTAGGATGGTTTTTCCACCATGGAAAAGATTAAGTTTTACAATAGTTTTGATAACTCTTGAATCAAAATAAAATAAGGGATAGATAAAAAATATAATTTTAAACCATTTAAATTTCATGATTAATATGGTAAAAATTATTCCATGTAAATTCATGCACAACACAAAAGGAAATAGGTGGTAAATATTACATGAGTCCCAATGACTGAAAATTTAGAAGAAAAATCTCACTTAGCGATTGGGTAAGAATTCAATCATAAAATCATGAAGTTTAATACTTATAATAGATCTTAAAATCCCATGAATAAAGTAATTTTATGATATAAATTCTCAAATATGTAGTATATGTACATCACATAAAGGAAGTTAGGTGCGTAATACAAAACAAGTCTCAAAGAGAGGAATTTGAGATGGAAAACCCTTAAATCTTATCCTGAATTCCATTAATGTATTTTAACCTCATATGTAATAAACACACACACACATATATATATTAATCAATTAATTAATAATCTTAATCATATCCATTTTCATTCATACAGTTTAAAAATAGTTATTCTCTATATGAATTAATTCTATTTTCTAAATAATTTGTTTAAAATTTTCATTGTTTGTACTAGTTTCGTAACAGCGATGTCCATATTTATTGTTATTATAATTTTCATAATTAATAGGTCATTAAATTTAATATTATATATTATTTATAATAATTTATTATGTTTCAAATTCCTTTCATGAGTTGTTTTAGTCTTTATCCTTGAAGATGAAATTGATAACAAGAATATTTCAGGGATTATTGTCGACTGAAGGGTGTTTTCTTAATTAAATAATTAAATATTGATATAAAAACTCAATATTAAAAAATAATTATTTATACATTAATATTATATTATACCAATAATTATGTTTCTATAGTCATTCATGATATAAATTCATAGTATTGTTTAAGTTGGAGGTTAAACAGACCCGAACATGAATATACCCTGATTTAATGAATTATTATGAGGGGGTTTTATTGTAATATAATTATGATATAAGAATAATGAAACTATTTACTATGTATTAGTGTTATATATAAAAAATTTAAGGAATTATTATAATAAGTACTGGATATGAAAATATTACATAATTTGAATAAAAGATCATCCTCTTAGTACACTTATTTTAAAGGATTAAATTAATGATGATAGTTCATTGATAATATCATTAATAGGTTATGAATTTGTCGTAAAAAACCTAAATGATGTCATAAAAATAATATTTATTCTTTAATCCCATCCTGATATCCATCCTTTCATGTTAGTGAAATAAAACAAAACACGTTGCATCATGGAGGTGGTAGTCCGCACAACACACAGATGATAATTTCATTTTTCTTAAGGGAAAGGGTAAAGTTGGTAAGTATTTATTTACAAAATATAACTATATTAATTATAATTTAAATACTTATTTTATAATATAATATTGGAATAATTAAATTTTAATGTAAATAGAAAAGGAAAATATGTTAGCACAAAGATTGAACTTTGAGAACTTTGAGTTTCTCTTGGAGGATTTCTTAAAAAGGAATTGAATGGGATAAAATCTTATTACCATAAGATTATTGTAACATCCCACCACATACCATTGGATTTAGAGGGAGGAATAATGTTATTAGCCCTTAAGTAACATTCCCAGGGCACCAAAGGCTGGAAATAAATGTCAAGGTCTTCAAGAATCATTGGGGAACGATTTTACCTTGAGATTAAATCAACCAACCAAGGAATCCATCATCAATGAACTACATAATGCATGTAAACAAAACAACCCAACCCATACATTACCCAAAATACAACCAAAATATTCCATAACAATTCCCAAAGGTCAATACAACCAAACCAAATATCAGAGTACCAGGGAGAGGACTACACAACAAGGCCCCCAAGAACTAGGACACCATCCCTAGCTCCACACCAAGATCCATGCTCTGAGCACCACAACATCACCAAATCGTCTAGTATAACCTTAAGAAAAATTATATTCTTTACCCTTGCATGTGTCCCATAAAACGAAATCTAAAAAAGAACCAAAGTTTCAAAATAGGGATGATTACAAATACTCAGTAGGATTTCCCCAAACGACTTCCCTATAAACGAAACTATGATAAAAATGTTAGCACATTTACATAAAATAGTTTATATAAAACATTAAATAGTGCATCCATTACCACAAGCCAAGAATACCCTTACCAATCCATATCAAACAGGGGAAATTCACAACTATGCTATAAGCTATAGCACCATCACACATTATCCAAAAAAAATCCATCTTGAAAAGAAACACATAATAAGGAAACCAAAATGGAGGATCATCCATCCAACCCGTTCACTACATTTCAAAATAGTTGTTTTTCCCAACCACTACCCATAATGTTGTATATTCCCTCTACTATCCATCACCTTTTATAGCGAGACTTCCTGCCCACTCCCACAAAATCAACACAATCCATAACAATTAATCAACCAATAAGCATAAAGCACCAAGGCCACACAATAAGCATCCAACCACTTCCAACACATGCCAATTCACTTTAGTAAATCATCCATTTATTGAAAAAACCGTTATAACATTTTCCATGAAACATCACATTCCAATAAAACCACATTTTATTGGAAACAATTTTCATAATCCAAACCAACCAACCAATTTTAAAATCTACAATTTAAAATCACACAACAAAACCCCTCTTTCAACAATATCCCATTTCTCCCAAAAATTCCCAATTATCCACCCAATAGGTTTCCACCAAGATTTCTCAAATTATATTGAAAATTAATTTCAAATAAACAAATTAATTGCAACAAAATCCACTAGTTATAACTAAGTGGAGTCAAGAGAGAAGCCTCCTACCTTTAGGGTTCTGGCGAAATCGACATATAAGCAACCACACCACAAATCCGGAGAACACACCACATAAACCACTCTAGATCCTATTCCCCATCACTAAAAAGCCCTAAGATCATCACATTATTCGAAAAAAACCCTAGATCTATACTCAACGGATGTAGATCTAGAAAACCAAGAGAGAGGGAAGAGTAGATCTAAAGAAAACTAAAGAGAAACCAAGAGAGAAGACTTACCCAAGAGAAAACACCTTCAAACCACCTTGAAACCCCTTAAAATCACTTCCAAAATGAGTGGGAGAGCACCCCTATCCCTTGAGAAGAGTAAATAACACGTAGGGTTCATATGGGAGAATAAATGGGTTAGTTAGGGTGAATGTCGACTAACCCAATTTAAAAAAACCATTTTTAATGGGTCGTAGGGTTAACTCACATGGTTAGGAAAATAAAGCACTAACCATGTGGATGATACCTCCTCAAAGGCATCTCTCATGGCCTACTCACACAGTTTGACAAACCATGTGAAAAGCATGTGATACCCCACTGCCTCGGTTGCACAGTTTCCTGGTAATTCTACACAGTTACCCTTAACTGTGCTGAAATTGTACGCCATTAAAAGGGCCTCCAAAATTTTCCAAAACCATTCCAAACTCTCCCAAAAAAATCCATACTCATTAAAAGAACATTAAACACATAAAAAGTCATAAAAGCATACATACCTCAAATTGGGGGTGCTACAGTCTCCCCACCATTAGAATTTCCATCCTTAGAAAGTAGAGAACCATTGCTTTTCTGAAAGAGATCAGGACATTGCTTGGTCATATCTTTCTACCTCTCCCAAATCTCCTCATGAATATGACCATGATACCAAAAAAAATGAACTAAACTGATGGTTTTACCACATAAGACTTTATTTTTCCTATCCACAATCTGCACCATCACATGCACCAAAGAATCATTCGGTTCTATCTCAACATGATCCCAATGAATTACTTGGTTGCAATCTGGCTAATGCTTTTTCAACTAAGCCACATGAAACACATTTTTCACCTCACTAAACCATGGTGACACGGCCAAACAATAATTCACCTCTTTGATCCACTCAAGTATCTCAAAAGGCCCAATATTCCTTGGAGATGAATTACCCTTCTTTCGAAACCGATGATGTCCCAACTTAGGAGAGATAATAAAAAACACATGATCACCCACCTCGAACGACAACAATCATCGATGATGGTCAGCATATGATTTCTGAAGACTTTTAGCCATCTCCATCCTCTTTCTAATCAACTTGATTTTATCCGTAGTCTCTTAGAAAAGGCTCGGTCTGATCATCAAATTCTCACCCGTTTCCACTCAACAAAGTGGAGAACGACATAAATGCCCATAAAATGCCTCAAAAAGAACCATATGTATTGAATCCAGATAACTGTTATTATAGGAGAAATCCACCAATGATAAGTGATCCTCCCATGAACCCCCAAAATCCATCACACAATCCCTTAACATATGTTCCAATTTTTTAATCATCCTCTCAGATTGTACATCCATCTAAAGATGATACGCCGTGCTCATTTTCAATTTTTTACTAAGGTATTGCTATAGGATTTTCAAAAATGAGATGTGAACAAAAAATTTATATCTAACACAATTGAAACTAGAATTCCATGCCACTTTACCACTTCTCAGATATATATTTTGGATAGATCCTCTACTGTATGAGATTCAAGAATCATGATGAAATGGGTCAACATTTTAAGATGATACACAATCACCAATATGGAATCATGTTTCCTGACCATTCTTGGAAGACATGTTACAAAATAAATCACTATTTTATCCCACTTCTTAGTCAGAATAGGAAAATATTTCAACTTTCCTACGGGCTGCTAATGCTTTTCCTTGACTTGATGACAAGTCAAGCATCTAGAGACAAACTCTGCCACACAACTTTTCATACCAACCCAGCAAAAATATGCTTTTTATCACTTATACATCTTCTAAATTATAGGATGTACATCCCAACTAGAATGTTGATAAGACCTAAGAAGTTATTCTTGACAAGCCATTGGTACCACTACCCAATTCTGAAAACACAAGACTGGATTCACCTTCAGTTCCCATCTCCCAATGGTCTCCCCACCATTAAGTTTTGAACTCATCGCCATACATTTAGAATCAGATAACTGTGCCTCTTTAACCAAACCAAACAAGTCAGGAACGAAGGAAACTGGAAAGAATACCACTCTGGCACCCTAGTCCTCATATTTCAACCACATGTCTGATATTACTAACATCAACTGCCACCGATCCGATGAATATTTTACCACATGAGCATATTATTTTCTACTTAATGCATCCTCTATCTAATTTCCCTAACCCGGTGTCTACATTAAGTCGAAATCAAACATTTGGAGATATTCTATCCACCTACTTTGACTCAAATTCAAATATCATTGTGAGAAAATTTTCTTTAAACTCATATGGTCGCTAAAGACTGTGAATTTCTCACCAAAGAGATAATGGATCTACCTTTTCAAGGCATGAAACAATACTTACAACTCCAAATCATGTGTTAGGTAGTTCTTCTCATGAAACCTCAACTAGCATGATCCATATGCAACCACATGACCCCCTACATGAGAACCCACTCCAAACCTGATCCCGATGCATTAGAATACACCACATAACCTTTCCCTAGTTCAGGAAAAACCAATATTGGTGCTGATGTAAGGCACCCATTTAGCTCTTCAAAGAATTTCTGACACTACTCATCCCATTTAAATGGGATATTATTCCCTATCAAATCTTTCATTTGTGAGGCCAAACGTGAGAAATAAGGAACAAAAAACTGATAATTTCCAGCTAGACCATGGAAGATCCGTATCTCAAAAATGTTCTTTAGTAGTTTCTAGAAGATAACATCCTCTATATTTTCCAGATCAACTGAAAAACCTTTCTCATAAATAACATAGACAAGGAAACAAACCTCATGTATCCAAAAGGCACACTTTGAAAATTTGTAATACAACCGATGATCCCTCAAGATCCCCAATATTATCGCCAAGTACTGCTCATTCTCTACCCTTGTCCTCAAATACACCAGTATATCATATAAAAATACCACAATAAAAGAATCTAAATATCTCTTAAATATCCTATTCATCAAGGATATTAAACACTATTAATGCATTAGTTATACCAAAGGGAAACACCACATACTTGTAATGGACATATCTACTTCTAAAATCTATTTTCAGGATATCATCCTTTCTTACCCACAATTGATGATATCCTGAGCTCAAGTCAATCTTGGAGAACCACTGATCTCCCCTCAACTGGTCAAATAAATAATTAATGTGTAGAAGTGGATATAGATTCATTATCATAACCAGATTATGTTTATAATAATCAACACATATCCACATAGTTCCATCCAACTTTTTAACAAACAAAACTGATGCTACCCAAAGAGACATGCTAGGCCGGATGAACCCTCTGTTCTCTAATTCCTCTAACTGCACCTTTAATTCCCAAAATTATTCTAGTTCTATTTGGTAAGAAGGAAGTGATATAGGACTGGTACTTGTAGGAAGATCAATCATAAAATCCACTTCTCTCATGGTTGGAAACCCTATGAATTATTTGGGAAATACATCCATAAACTGATCCACAATTGCTGGAAGACAAATATCCTCAATACCTTCCACTTATGCCAAAGACAAATCCACTAACTGATAGGATATCATTCCAACAACTTGTGCCAACAAATTTTTTGCACCCAACATTTCATTATTCACCCATATAAAGATATTTTCAATGCCATCCTCCATCATAAAACTAACGTTTCACGCATAGCAATCTATGTGGGCCTTAAATATCACCAACCAATCCATATCCAAGATTATGTCCTAATCATCCATCTCAATCACTGATAAATACCACATCCATTCAATGTCATCTAAAACTAAGCAACATGCTATACAGAGGAAATCTCAACACTCTCTTTGACCTAGAGGAGTTTGGAGTTTCAAAAAAAGGCATCATTTACACATGTAAACCCAACAAAATAATGAAATAAGAAGAAATAAAAGAATGGGAAGATCTCATATGAAATAAATATTGAGTCAATATATAATTTAAAAGAACCATACCTAGCACTGTGGATGGTCCCAACTGATCATCCATCACCACCTGTCCATCTCTGAACAACTGCTTTCTTGCCACACTCAGCTCTATATTATCCTACTAAGGTGTCATGGTATTTCCAGAATCACCATAACCAACTTTACTCTGCTTCCATGGGGTATGATGCTTCCTCTATACCTTCGAGGAATAAGACCCCTACGACCCCTGAGGAGTGTCACAGACACCTGACCTTGGAGCATTCCAAAAATAACTGTGAAGATGCCCCATATTTTACAAATACGACATACTCGAGGTTGTGTTGTGCAATCCCTCTTGATGTGCCCTGTAGATCCACACTAAAAACATCCCAAATTACTCTGAGGCTTCGGAGGAAGACTCACCAATCCTATCATAGGATTATGAGCCGTACTCCCACCCTATAAATAAGTGTCCCTCTTCCTCTTGAACCCAGTATTCGGGTTCCCACTATTCCTAGTGGGTTACGATATACTTCCCCTGCCTGTAGCCCCCAAAAGATCCTACTCAACCATCGTAGCTCAATTTACCATTTCTTTGTAATCATTTATACACAGCACTGCTATCTTGGAACAAATTTCCTACCTCAACCCAGCTTCAAAAATTTCCGCCTTCAATAATATACTACCCGCTACCTCGGGTGCAAACCGCACTAAGTTCATAAACATATCCACATATTCCATTACCTCCATGTTTCCTTTCTTTAAACTAAATAAATCAATTATACATTGAATTCTGAATGTATGAGGGTATAATTTATTATTAATCAACTCTTCAAAACCCTCCCACATCACACCTTGGTCCGTCCTAGCTTGGACTACCATCTCCCACCACTGAAGGGAAATATCTTCCAACATATACATGGATAACTTCACTTTCATCTCTATCGATGTATCCAAGAAGTCAAATACCCTATTCATTCTGTTCAGGCACACTTCAGCCCTTTCCGGCTCCAAATCACCCCTAAACATTGGTGGATTACGCCTTTGAAACTGAACTGCATGATCCACACACTTTGGTGCATCCACTTTATTTCCACATTCAACAGCTTGTAAAGCTTGCAATATACTCTACACTAGCTACTGGTTCACCTAAGGCTCAGGTGGAACCACATTTTTAGCAGCTTTTTCCGGATGGTCTCTACGACACCTACCCAGTTCAATTTCTATCAATATAAAAACAACCATAAGTACCATTCCCTTAAAAAGAAAGGGTATAAAATTTTCAAATTTAATACATTATAACTATCACAACCATGATTTCCACAAGTTCACATTTCCTATGTTGCACTATTTTGAGAAATCCACCATGTTTTGAAAATCAACACAGTTTCAAAATACCACACGTTTCCATGTTTGAAATCCATTCGTTTTGAAACCCAATTCATATTTTAAAAATCCAAACATTCATATCACACCACAGATAATTATAACCCAATGAAATACACATCCTAATAGAAAGTCATTTCTACCATGCATGTCATGCTCATCCCATTGGCTAAACCCCCAACAATGATATTTCCAATTCCTATAAGTGTCTCCAAACACTTATGCACCCAACTCCCTAGTAACTTGAACTTCATCATAAAAGGGTTAGATACATTCTTTTGTTCTATATATTCTACGTTCCAACAATCCTACCCATTGTTACCATCCCGACTCAAGGAATAGTCCTTGAATGAATGTCAACACCAAGACCCACAATCAATGACATAGTACCGAACAAATGCTCCCACTTGAAATCCGAGGACTAAACAAATTGATACCACTTGTAATATCTTTCCCCATCCCATTGGCTTGAGTGGGAAGAGGAATATTACTAGGCCTTAAGTGACGTTCCTAGGGTGCCAAAGGCTGGGAATAAATGCAAAGTGATTCTAGAATCATTGGAGAATGATTTTCCCTTGAGACAAAATCAACCAACTAGACAATTCATTATCAAAAAACTACATGATGCATGTCAACAAAACAACCAAACCCATACATTACCCAAAATACAACCAAAATTTTCCATAACAATTCCTAAATGCCAATACATCTAAACCAAATATCAGAGTACCAAGTGGAAGACTACACAACAAGACCCCAAAGAACTTGGAAACCATCCCAATCTATACACCAAACTCCATGCTCCATGCACCATAACATCACCAAAGCATCATGTATAACCACTAGCAAAATGAGATGATTTACCCTTACCTGTGTCCTGGAAAATGAAATCTATAAAAGCAACAAAGTGCTAAATCAGGGGTTGAGTATTAATACTCAATAGGATTTCCCCAAATGACTTACTTAACATGCCACTAGGATAAAACCGTTCGCACGTTTACATAAAAAATTGTATATAAAACATTAAATAGTGCAATCATTACAACAAGACAAACATAACCTTACCAAGACATGTAAAACAATGGAAATCCACAACTATACTATAATACATAGCACCATCACACATTAGCCCAAAGAATTACATATTGAAAAGTAACACACAACAAGGCAACCAAAATGGTGGAACTTCTGTCAAACCTGTTCACTATATTTTCAACTAGTGGTGCTTCCTAAATAGTACCCATAATGGTGGCCCTTCCATCCACTATCCATCACCTTTTATAGTGATACTTACCACCCACTCCCACACAATAAAAAAAATCCATTAAAATTAATCATCTAACAAGCATAAAACACCAAGGCCACACAATAAGCACCCAACCACTTCCAACACATGCCAATTCACTTCAATAAATCACCCATTTATTGAAAGCACTCTTCTACCATTTTTCATGACACATCCCATTCCAATAAAACCAAATTTTATTGAAAACAATTTTCACAAACCATTTTAATATTATAAACCAAGCAACCAATTTTAAAATATACATTTTAAAATCACACAAAAAAACACCTCTTTCACCAATATCCCATTTCTCTAAAAAAATCCCCAAATTTGCACACAATAGGTTTCCACTAAGTTTTATCAAATAATATTCACAATTAATTTCAATAAAATAAATTAACTGCAACCAAAGACACTATTTATAACAAAGTGGAGTCAAGATAGAAGACATCTACCTTTAGGGTTCTGGAGAAATCAATCCACAAGAAACCACACCACAAATCCGATGAACACAACACCAAAACAAATTTATATCCACTTAAAAATCATAAAAAATCCCTAATATCATCACTTTAGGCTACAAAAACTCTATATCTACACAAAACATATGTATATATAGAAAAATGAGAGAGAGGGAAGAGTTGATCTAGAGAAAACCAAAGAGAAACCAAAAGAGAAAACTTACCCAAGAGGAACCACCTTCAAAAAACATAAAACCCCTTCAAATACCTTCTGAAATGAGTGGGAGAGGACCCCTATCCCTTGAGAAGAGGAAATACCATGTAGGGTTCGTATAAGAGATGAAATGGGTGAGTTAGGGTGAATCTTGAATAACCCCATTAAAAAATGATTTTTAATGGGATGCACTGTTAGATCACATGGTTTGGAAAAAAGTACACTAACCATGTGGGTGATACTACCTCAAAGTCATCTCACATGACCTTTTCACACGGTTAGAAAAAACGTGCAAAAACTATGTGGAACCCCACTGCCTAATGTTTCACGATTTCCTGGGAATTGTACATGGTTTCCCTTAATCGTGCTCAAACTGCGAGCCCTTAAAAATGCCTCCAAACTTTTCAAAAACCTTTCCAAACTCTCCCAAATTCATCAAAACTCATCCCAAGAACATTAAACACATAAAAAGGCATAAAAAGGCTACATTACCCAAACCAGGGGCTACAATTTTGAGGGTGAAGGGGGTGATAGGAGAATTAAAGAGGCTAGATATTCATGAGGAAACTTAATTTTCATAGTGGTATTGGAGGGGTGGCGGGGGACCCCTTTTATATGGGGTGAGAATGACATTTTTGTAAGTATTTCAACTTAATATGAAGGGAGAATATGTCAAACTTGTCAGGTGGATCCAAAATAAAAAATAATGGACTAGGGAAGAGATAATGTGAATAAAAACCTCATACAATCAATTATATACACTTTTTATCATGTTTGAGTCTTTTTACCCTGTGAATTATTACTTTTACCATTTTATCATTTTTTGTGATAACAAGTTTTCACTTAATATAACTTAATATTTTTGGATAAAAATAAAGTTATACTTATTATATAATTTTTACCAAAATTATATTTTTTATGATTGAATTTCTATAAGTGTTAATAATTAATCTTAATATAAAAAATTTATAATATATTAAGACAAATTTTGTGAAAAATATTTCTTGAGTTATAAAATTTCAATCATAGGTTTATAAACTATAATAAATATTTTTAAATTTATTATGTAAATTATAAAATATATATTTTTTGAAGAAAGGATTTATAATTTTTTAATTCATACTTATATATTAATAATATTGTAAATGTTGCTATATTAGTGAAAATGTGATCTTATACTATTCACCAAAAAAACAGTTTTTTTATAAAAATCCCAAAAAACCATCTTAAGATAATATATTTAAGAATAATTAAAAAATATACTTTTTTATTAAAATAAAATTTTAAAATTAATAAATTAAACTTTTAAATATACTTATGAATAAAGTATTTTTTTTAGAGTGAAAATCATGTGATAGTTCAGGACATGGTGTTTACCTACTATAGTAGGGTCTTTGGTATTACATCCCCCCCTAATAATTTCATCCTCTAAATTTAGGTTTGTATAATCTATTTAAAAATTCCTCTATTATTTCCTCATAGACTCTTCATTCTCCCAGGTTGTCTCTTTAGTTTTTGATTTCTCCAAAGGACTTTCACCAAACGAGTTGTCTGATTCTGTAATACTTTCTCTATAGTGTGAAAAATCTGGATGAGATCCTCATTATAAGACAATCCAAGATACAAACATATTCCCTTCTATGTGAGAAAATGTATCAGATATATCAAGAATTTTATCAGCAATGAAACATGGAATACATTATGTACTTCATAAAGGTTGGGAGACATAGCCAACAAGTAATCTTTAACCAAAATTATTTCTAATATTTCAAAAGTTCGAATGTACCTCGGGATTAACATCCCCTTTTATTAAAATATTTCAAACCCACTAAATGGTGAAACCTTCAACAATACATGATCCCAAACATGAAATTTCAATTCCTTACTTTGATTATCAACATAACTCTTTTTTCAACTATGGGTTGCTTTAATATGATCCTGAATAGTACATAAATTAATAGTAATATCCTCTAAAATATTTGGAATGAATAAATTTATTTCTCTAACTTCTTCCAAACAAGTTAAACTACAAAACCTCTTTACGTATAATACTTATTATGTTTCCATATATATGATCAAATTGAATCTATTATTTCATGGAAATTCCTCTAAAGGTAGATATTAATCCAACACAACTTGAAAGTTAAGAGAACTTGATCTCAACATGTCTTACAAAGTCTGGATACTTCTTTTAGGTTATCCATATGTCTGGGGATGATAGGTGGTCCTTAACTATATCTTAGTTTTGAGACCATTTTAAATACTATTCTATAATTTTGATATGAACCGAGGGTCATGATCATATAAAATTGATAGATGTTCCCCATGAAGCCTTTCGATTTAAATGATATAGAAACTGGAAAAGTGATCAAGGGGTATATATATTACCTAATCACTAAGAAATGATTATAATTAATAAGATGAAAAATGATGAACCATATAACATTGTTCTTACTTGGAGACATTGGGAGTCCATTCAAAAAGTTAATTGTAACATTATCCCACTTTTATATAGGTATCGGTAGAGGTATCAAGAATCCCTTAGGGTGTTGTCTTTCAGCCTTTACCTGCTGACTTACTAAGCATCTAGACACATAGTAAAAAAATTTCCTACTTCATACAATACCACAAAAAAAATTTCCCTTGAATAACTATACATCTTTGTGCTACCAAGGTTTATAGAGAAATTGGAGCTATGTGCTTCATCAAGTAGTTCCCCTTTCAACTCTAGTATGGATGGAATACATACTCTTCCCAAACATCAATACTCCATCTCTATAGATGAAGTCTGTCAATTTCTCACCATTCAATACTTTAATCTTCATTTGTAACTTCATATCTTCATTTTGGGACTTATTTATATTTTCTAGTAAGTGTGTTTTAATAATTTCATGGAAAAGGAATGATGGATACCCTTTCCTAGAAATCACCATATCCATATTTACTAGATCCCTATATATGGGATACTTATTAATAATCCTCATGGTCATAAATCCATGGTCTCTTATGCTAAATGGATCAATAACCTTGTTTACCTTCCCAGTGTGGTAGTGTATCAAGCAATCATGGTACTTGAGTAGTTCCAACCATGTTATTTGCCTCATTTTGATCTCCTTTTGATAGAAGATTCACTTCAAATTCTCATGGCATGTATATATCTCACATATTATTCCATAGAGGCATTGTCTCCATAGTTCAAAAGAAAATATTATGGATGCTAGATCAAGGTTATGAGTTGGATATTTATATTCATGGATTTTCAATTACCTTGATGCATATCCAACAACCCTATCATTATATATAAGGACCCAACCAAGTTCTTTCTTTGATGGATCACTATAAATTATGAATGATTCTCTAACTGATGATAGAGTTTATACTAGTGAATTAATCATTCTCCTCTTCATATATTCAAAAGTTTCCTCACATTCCCTTAAAAAAGTGAATTTAACCACTTAGTCTGTAAACTTGGTAAATGAGTAGGACAACTGAGGAAAATATTGGAAAACCTATAATGACATGAGATTTTGGATCCTTTAGAATACATAATATGTTCTATAACTTGTGTCACATACTGAAACCAATGTGAAAATACCACATAATATTTATAATACATTATTAATAATTCTATAATAAACACCATGGTTGTAAACCATCAATAATTATTACTTTTAAAAGGTAAATGATTAATATGGGTTAATACTAAAAAGGTTATTTTCAATAAGAGTCATTTTCATTATATTATATATTTTATTTTAAGAAATATGAATTTTAATTTTTTTGAATTTAAATTTGATAAATTAAAATTAATTTTTTAATTCCTCAAAAAAAAATTATATTAGGAAGTATTTTTTTGTAGTTTTCTAAAATAATTAGGTTTTAGGTGAATAATGAAACTATTTATTTGGATAATACAACCACTTTTACTTGAATTAGAAGTTTTTGAAATATTTTACTATAAAATTATAAAATATAAAGTATAATAAATCATTTTAAAATAATTTTTTTAATTTATAAATCAATTCTCATTATTTTGAAAATTTTGGTAGCATTTTAATATAAACTATTTTTTCGACTGTATTGTTTAATTAATTATAAAATGATGAAATGCATTTTATAATATATTATATTTTTAAATAAATACTATTTTAGTGATAATAAATATTTTAAATTCATTTTAATTAATAAAATTCATAATTAGATCTTTATCATAAATATTTTTTTTCTTAAAAATAAACCTTTTCAAAAAATAAATATTTATTTGATACATGTGTTAACATTATGATTAATTTACCAACACATAGAAAGTTAATTTGATAAAATTATTATTATATTTGAAGTAATAATTTTCATACTTTTTAATTTACAAAATTTAATTTTTAGGTATAAAATATATATTTCAATGATTAATTCTAATTACCACGATAATGGTGAAACAATTATCTTAAAATTATTATTTTATTATTATCAAGGAATTTATAGAGAATCAATTAAATTTAACTCTATTAAATAATTAATTCAATATGATGAATAAAAATATAAATAAATATATTAACAATCACTTAGTTGGTAATAAATAATAAATAAGATTAAGATTACTTAATGGCCAAAATGCCCTTTTTCTACTAAAATAGTTTTTATACACATTATCTATTTTATTTTAAAATATAATTTAATACCATTTATAAATTTAGTTGGATTAAATAGATGTTGAATTTTTTTTCTAGAACAACCTTTTTTTTATATGGGTTATGATAAATGTTTAATAAAACACAAAATCACTTTGTTAAAAACTAGTTACCTAGTTTAAAAGTAAAAGAGTAAAATGTAAAAACATAATAGAAAATAACCTTAACACATTTAAAACAAGTGAAGAAACACTTGGGTGAGCCCTTATTTACCTATCCATACCCCAAAATCATTTATTTAGAAACTCTGTATCCATAGATATTGGAATTGTGTCATGGAAGTTTTAAAATATAAAGGGTGTTTGCAAGAGTTCCCTTTTCCTCTCTTATAAAAGGTGATCACTTACACCCTTTCACATATACAAACAAACACACACACACACACAAACACACCTATCCTTATAATTACTAATTTAAAATATTATATTTTAATCTCCATATAACCCTCCCTCTCAAACATAATACCCTAGTCACTCATAGTTAGACTAAGCCCTTTATTTTCAAGGGAACTTTAAATGGAAAATCAAGTCTCCAATGAAAGTATTGTCTACTTCATAAGTTTTACTTCTTAATATTACTCGTAAAAATATTTTATCACCATAATAATATGATGAAATAAGTTTAATTAGTATATTTATATTTTTTATATTAATGGAAAACCATTATTTATTCATTTATATACACATAGAAAAACAAAGGAACGTCAATCATGCGTGTGTGTAGACAACCACTTCCATAAAGAATCATTTTTTGTTTTTCTTATTGTTTTTCATAATTTATCCAAATGTTTTTGAGAATGATTCACCATAATATAAACATAAAAATAATATCATTATTATTATTTTATATTTATTTTATGTCAAAATAAACACCTCCTTAACCATACTCACTAACTGAGTCAATTTGTGTTCATGTTTGGGTCAGTTTAACCACCTACATGAACAATTCTTTAAAATATGATTTGGATGAATAATGGAAGATGAAAACTAATATTATGATATTATAATAAGAAAATAATTATTGGTATATAGTTCTAGAAATATTATATTTAGTATTTAACTTATTATTAAAGTATCATTTTTCATTCATTAAAATCATCAAAATAAGACAACACTGATTCCATTTTCATATAGTGTAACTAAAACACTTATGAAACAATATAATAGATTGAAAACTAAATTTAATACATATATTATATTATATTAATTGATTTATTAATTAGGAACTCTGTGTCAAATTATGGGTAATGACATCAATATTATAAATCGTTCACAAAACAGTTTAGGTTATTTACACCTGATGGTCATTATAATGTCCCAACCCAAGAACCAAAAATGGTGACTTGATATTGTGGGTCACATGGCCTCATGTGTGACTACCAAAATGATATAGGCTTCCAATTATCAGTGAGGTACTAGGGTGTGTCTCTGGGGAGACTATTTCCAAATGTTAGAGTGTAACACAACAAAATAATAATAATAATAGTTAATAGAGGAATCATATGAATAAATAAAAAAATAAAAATAAAATACATTATACAATAATAATAAATATTACAAAATTAGTTTCATATACAATATTACGATCATGTCACAAGTCTATACACAATAAGATAAGCAGGCATAAAACATACATTTGATGCAGTAAAAGTATCAAAATAATAAAAAGACAAAAAGTAACTATCCTCGGCTAGCATGAGGAGAATAACTTGGTCCTATGCTCCCATAATACTAATAATTGATCATGTAAAGCATAGTATAGTGGGTTCTTTCGGCACCTTCATTCATCCACGAAGTCTATCTAGGTACCCAACTCTGGCCCGAATAGGGTGTAAGAAAACACTCAATAGGACACCACCCACAAGGTCTATAAAAAGTCTAGTCTGTGTAATATAAATATAAGTAGTGTGAAATATATCATAGGAATAAAATTAATAAAATTAAATGGTCAAAGAAGATATGATCTTGTCAAGATAAACATGTCTCCCTGTGAACAATAGTAAAGCTCTCTTAACATGGGCGGCTGTAAAGTATTAATAAACATGTGTGATATAGTCTAGTCTAATAGATGAAATCTGGTACCCATACCAAGAATATCTTTAAAACATATAAAAAATATCCACAACTTCTATTCTGTGCAATCAAGTGTCAAAAGACACACCATCCTATGTCGTGTAATCTAGTTTCAAACCACAAAGTGATGGATCCAAGGTATAGAATACCAAGTAATCCTTATTGAGTCCCAAGAGAATCTAGATCGAAACATGATAAAGACATGGGTGTTGTCCAAGGATCATGTCAAACAATAATTTACAATTCAATTCTAAGAAAGTATGATCCAAGGGGTATCAATTCCCTTGACATCCTACAAAATCAGGAACCGGTGTATAAAAGACCAAGGACTCCAGTACCGTAATCAATAAACCTAGAGTAGGAATTTCACTATCATTTAATGGAATTAGGATTCAATAATCTTGTACAATAAATCCACTACCATTATCAATTCACCAAAAATATCATTAATCTTTTCATAACCAATCAAAATCCTTGAGTTGAACTAACTCAATTCCATATTATGCATTTAAGAAATTAACTAGTTTTAACATCATGTAATCACATATAAAGGATTCATAACATTCTCCTAATCATTCATTCAATTCTAATTGACTTTATAAGGATACCAAAATAAGTGGAAATATCATAATCAACTAAAAGGGTGGTATAAAATAGGGAAGATACAAAGACACACCCCATGGGTGGTCTAGGTTGGGGTTAACAGCCTCAATCGATCACAAAGGTACTAATGGAAAACTATAATATGTTCCCATTCAATCAATTAAAGAATTCAATTATTTTTTGGGGAAATTCTTAAAATTATGGAATGAAACACAACCATGAAAATCTATAAAACAACCAAACCATGATAGGAAAGGTATAGACCACCTGCCATATACACGTAGTATAACATTCTTCCAGTATCAACCTATGATTTGGTTTAGATTATAAAAAACAAATAATAGGTGAAATTAATAGAAGAAGGTCACATTATCTTGTACCTATATAACTCCATAGATAATAAGAAAAAAGAATAAGGATAAAAGATGAACATAGAACTTATTAGCGCAGATCCAGTGAGAGAATAGTTCTTGATTCTAAGGATAGATGAAGGATTTAAATAAATTCATAGAATATGGAATCAAAAGATCTCTCCAACTGTAAAGGTGTTATCCGGTTTAAGAAAAGGAAAAAATAAATTATGTTTGAAGAAAAATTAAGGGTAAAATGGTTATTTTAACCATTTTAAATAGATCGCTTGGTTTGACCAAAAGATTGGACAAACCATGCACCCTTTTATAAATCAAGGGGGAGATCACATGGTTCCTATTCATGGCTTGGAAAACCATGCAAAACATGTGTTATAACCCTCTACTAAAACTTATAGAGCTTCTTTCATGGACATGTAGACCTGGGTGCATAGTTGGGGAAAACAATGTTCTCTTTTTACTCTCTTTCCAACACCACATGGGCATGTGGACCCTTGTGCATATTTTCCCTCAAATTGTACAGTCCTAGATAGAGGGGTAGACTACCTCACCATGTTTCATCAGATCATATAGCTTTGTTCACACAACATCTACTAATGATGCAACCCACATGCCTTTCCAAAAAACTAGATCTCCAAGCTCTGAAAAAGCCCTATACACCCCTGAAAATCCCGTTATCTCATTAGAAACTCACATTATGTCAAAACCAAGGATTTAAAATGGAAATAAAAATATCTAAACCTCATAGAAAAATATGAGATCTTACAATCTTCCTCCCTTAAATCAATTTCCCCATGAATTTCCCATCCAAGGGTGGTCAACAATCATATGAGAAAAACATTAGCCACTGATCATGTACATCAGCCTCTCGATCCTAAGTATCTTCCTATAAAAAATCATGCTACCATAACACCCATACCAGAGAAATAATAATCCTATGAGAACCTTCATTCTCCTATCAATGATATGAATAATATTCTCCTTGAAGAATGCATCTACCTATAGATAAAACTCATCTCGATGTAGAGTGTTAGAAGGGTCTGAGTGATAGAAGTGCATTAATTTGAGATACATAGAAGATGTCATTCATGGATCGATACCTCTTTGGTAATTTTAACTGATAGAAAACCAACCTGACTTTATCTAAAATCTCAAATGGCCTAACATATCATGGTAAAAGATTACCTTGTCACCAAATATTTCTATCTACCAGCCTCAATGAGGTACATAAATAGACATAATCCATGACCTTAAACTCCATAGGTCATCTATAACGATCAACATAATATTTTTGTCTAGATTGAGCAGTATCCATCCACTTTCTGATCAACTAGACCTGTGATGAAGTCCCCTAAATGAGATGTAGTCTAAGTAAAACTTCTTCTATTACCTACAACCAACACATGGCTGATCATCATGGACTGTAATTTAAATCCAAATAATGTGTCATCTGTATTTTCATATGATAGTTATTATTATAAGAGAATTCAACTAGGGGTATATTCCTCTTCCAAGATCCTCCAAAATCAAAGACTCAGGCTGTAAGCATTACCTGAAGCACCTAAATCATGCACTTTTACTAGTCATCATTCTGAGGGTGGAATTATTTTATCAGAATCACATGTGTACCCAATTACCTATAAAAGAACTTCTATAATTGAGATGTAAATTGAGCATTCCTATCTAATATGATGATATGATGAACCCCATGAAGGTGAAAAATATAACATACATACAATCTCCCAAGATGATTTACTGATAAGGCCTCCTTAATTGGTAGGAAATGATCAACCTTCATGATCCCATCCACGAGAACCCATAGAAAATTAATACCTCACGAAGTCCTCATAAACCCGATCACGAAATCCATCGCAATGTCATCCCATTTTTACTTGGGAGTAAGTAACAATTGTTAAAGCCTAACAAGCCATTGATTTCCTTCACTTGCTGACAGGTTGAAAACCTCATGAATAAACTATCTACCTCATGTATCAACCCCAACCATCAATATTTTTTCTCTAGGGCTGCACTCTTTTAGACCCCCATAGCCTTTTGTCTCATGGACCTTTGGAACCTTGGTTCCTTGTTTGCTCTAGTTGATTATCTTATGTACCTGTTTTTATATAAATAAAGAAATGATGATTATGTTGGGATGTACTTTCCAAGATGAGGTATGAATCTATCACATCATCTCCTCACTTATGTTTTTAGGAAGCCAAATTGAACCATGAATATGTATAATTTTATCTTCACCCACTATCTAACCAGAAGTTAGGTCCTCACCTGCCACACTCTCCTGTAGGACTTGGTCTTCATCATCAAATAACAACCTCATTATCACTCTATCCAGAAGATTGGAAGTCACTATTAAGGATGAGAGAAAATTCTACCCTTGGACATCCTACACTTCAAAGTGAATCTCAGAGAATAAGTCCATAAGATTACACTTGCTACTGGCCTCTTAAACTACATGTATCTGAGTCCACCGCTCAATGAATTAACAACTACATTTCCCTTTCCTGGAATATAGGAAATGTCCAAGTCAAAAGGCTATAGGTACTCAACCCACCTTTAATACCTTATATTCAATTCATACTATGTAAATATGTACATGAGGATTTTTTGGTTTTTGTACACCTGTCTCTGAGGCTTTAACCGGGGCGCACATGTTCGTCTTATTCGAGGATGACAGCACTGTTTATTACCCCACATTCCTGCTTCCCAAAGGTGGGTGGCATCCGTTCCTTGTTCAAGGACATTTTCTCCTTGATCGAGACTGTATGATGGGATTTTGGTTCTGCCTTTCATGGATTCCTCCTCGGAACTCGTCACCTAGTTCGGGTCTCCCTTATAGATTTAACATATTGTTTGTGAAACTCTTACTAGTGCCATATCTTCATGGACACCAGTTAATTACACTGCTTCTGTTGGGACATTCCAAAGGGTCTAGTTAGGGCAGCAACCCTTGGTCAGGGGAGTAGTCACGTTGGATATCGCTGGCGTGTCTGGGCACTGGAACACTGGCGCGTATGGATTTCTTCCCCTTATTATATGGATTCTCAAGGGAGCGGAAGCCCGAGGCATCCCACATTGAATGTGGGGAATCATATTCCATAGACATGTATCTGAGGTTTTTCTTAGAATCCTATGATTAACACAGGGTATGTCGCAGGTTTAACGTTTAGCATAGATGGATCAGACTGCTCAGAACACTTATTAGAGTGGATCAGGTGGGTGCGACCCCTAGAGGGAACACTGATGTTGGTGATAACTCATTGTTATCTACCCGATTGTTGTCAAAGGGGAATGGAGAATGAGGTGGAATGATTTAGATGGGATGTGGTTACCCAAGTAGGAATCAAAATGGATGACAGATGGTTAAGTGAAGTGGGTGTAAAATGAGATGGAGTCGACTCGAGGACGATGATGATGTTGGGATTGAGTCTCGAAGAGACCTCCTACATATCCCTGTGTCAGGGAATCAAAGTCCTCATAGATTATCTAATGACAGATTACCGCCGATTGGGGATTTCAACAACTTACCACTAGATGGGGTCACAATGTCTTACCACTAGATGGGGTCATAATGGCTTACCGCTATATGGGGACACAATGACTTACCGTTGGGTGGGGTTACAACGAATTACCTCTAGATGGGGTCACAATGATTTACCGCTAGATGAGATCACAACAGATTACTGCTGGATGGGATCGAACCTCAGGGAGGCTTCTTACGTACCTCTCCTAGGAAAGGATCAAAGATCATGTAGTTTGGAAGGAGTGGGAACCGACATGAAGTTGTCCAGGACCAATGGGTATTGGGATGAACCTCAAGGAGGCTTCCTACATACCTTGCCTTGGAAAGGATCAAATTCTACGTAGTTCGTATGGAGTGGGAACCGACGTGAAGATGGTCGGGACCAATGGGTATTGGGATTGAACCTTAGGGAGGCGTCCTACGTACCTTGCCTTGGTGAGGATCAAAGTCCACATAGTTCAGAAAGGTGTGTGGGGATTACACTCTAGGCTGACTAGATATGATTTCATGGTAAATTCTTACTCTAATATCACATGAGTCATGCTCGGTGTGAGAAACAAGAGGCAACAAAGGCCTGAAAATCACGTCGCAGAAGGTGCGTCTGTGGGAAGTGGAGTGGGGCTTACACACGGTTAGCAGCCCAAAGAGTAAATATGGGATTACTCTAGGGTGGAGTCCTGGGGAGATGAAGATTGGGACTTACTCTAAAGTAGAGGCCTAGGTGGTGACAAAGCCCAGTGGGAGAGGTATTTGGAACCAAAGAAATGTGGGGTCTGGCATCCATCCCCCCCTTCTCCTTCCCTTGGGACCGAAGAAGAAAGAAGGAGTAGGGATGCTGCCTCCTGCAAGAAAGGATATGGGATTACACCAAGGTGTTTTCCCTTTCCCCGCGGACAAACACCGCTCCAATAAAGAGGATATCATTCCATGTGAGGAATGATTTCACTCCGATGGAGAGCAGTGGGCGTGCAAAATGTTCAAGGTGGGGCACCCCATGTACAATGCATGGGGTGAGGTCACAATTTAACGTCATGTGCTGAGGACGACGGTGCTTGGTAGTTTAACGTCTTGCATCTCAGACGAAGTGGGTGAACTCCGCACCCCTAGGAATTACATAACTGATACCCGCCCACCCTTGAGGGAAGAAAGGCATCGACAATGCTGTGTGAAGGGGATGTTATGGAGCGATCCATTGTTGGGTCCACGTTAGTGTGCCCATGCGAAGAAGAAATATATGTTTGTGTACCTATGCGAAGAAGCATGAGGCAAAGAAACGCAACGGGAAGCACCACCAAAGGGATATTGAAATTTCTTTATGAAAACTTGAAGGTCCGCATGGGAAAAGGAGTTGCAGAGCAAAGGGCTTCTTAAGTAGAATCCTTATGAAGCTCTGATGCTCTATGATGTAGAGGGGCTTCATGGAGGGATGTGATTTGAGAAGTGAAGTCACCTAGACTAGGTATAAGGCATAGGTGCATATGGAAGGTTCTTCGCAAAGTGTAAAGGCATTCACAGAGAAATGCCTCGTGAAGCAAGTGTGCATTGAGAAGCATAACATTGTGAAGCAATGTGCTTCATGAATCACAGTGACCATGCTTTATCATTAGGATCACATGTGTATGGAGGGTGTTTCGTGAAGCATAAACACTCTGTGATGACCTGAGTCCCCTTGGGGATATCCTTCCTTCGCGAAGGCCTTTGGGCTCTGTGAATGGCATCCATCATTGAAGAGGCATAGAATTTACGCAAAGGGAAAGGTACTTCACGATGTAGAAGTACCTTAAAATTCCCATGCTTCATAGAGAAGAAATTGCTTCATGATGTGGGAGATCAGAAGGAAAAACGTCGGAGGATCCTTCCTTTGGGCTCAAGGGGAGCTTGGTATTTATAGGTAAGAGGCGCCACGAAACAAAGCTCGCTCAGTGTGAAGACGAATCTTTCTCCATGGAGGGTTCGTGAACGTCAAAGGGGTTCGTGGATCATCCCACCTCCTTGCTCCGTGGTGGGTTCACGAACGTCACAGGGGTCCGTCGAGCATCCTACCTCCTTGCTTCGCAGTGGGTTCGTGAACGTCAAAGGGGTTCGTGGAGCATCCCGCCTCCTTGCTCCGTGGTGAGTTCGCGAAGGGAGAGCTTTGCACTGTCCGTAGGGCTACTGGGCTCTACGACTGGTCTTCGTGTGGATTCCCCTAAGGTTGTTTCATTGTTCTGGATTTTCCTTGATTTTGGGGTCAGAAAATTCCCCCACCCCTCAGACTTTCATCCGATAAGAAAATGAGGTTCAAAGTCTGAGGGTCAATCACCAAAATATCTCAACCATCGTGAAATGGCCTCTCGAAGAGGACTCGCAAAGCGGAGCGATGGCGTGGGGCTTAGCGCTCCAAGAAGTTTTCCGCAGCCGGATGCGTCATGAAGCAGCCGGGGTTCACGCCTATAAATAGGGGGTGAAATTTCTTTTTTCTTTTCTCTTCTCCACAATTTTGGAATTTAGTGCTCTCGATTCACGAAGCTCCAGGTACTCTGTGATTTATCTCTATGAATCAGGGAATCTTCTTCACGGTGCATAGTGAGTCTTTGACTTCGCACCGTAGAGCTTTACGACTTGTGTTTGAAGGCTGAGGCAGAGCTCTGCAGACAGTCTCTGCGAACGAGCTCTGCGAACTTGCTCGATGAAAGATCTTCGCGAACCAAACCCAAAGAACACCCAAACTAAAAAACTGAATGGCTCACCTCAAGGCTTCCAGGGGAGTCCTCCCGGATGCTATATGGAGGGAGGAAATGACGAATATATTGGGTTTAGGGGAGTTGGAACAGAGCCACTCTGACCACAGGTCGTTGGTGGAGCTACTGTCTGCAATCCAAAGGAACTATCTATTGTGAAAGAGGCCACCTTTGTATGAATTTTGTCTGAGGGATGAAGTCTTCATACCTAAAGCTAGCAGGGATGAGCCATGTTACTGGTTTTGAAGCATGTCGTATCAGTGCTAGTGGTTCCGGGTGGCTGACGGCCATGCCTGGGAGGAATTCACACCCATCATTGTAGACTATTTGTTCAATCATCTAAAAAATGTTGACAGGAATGGATTTCAGCTGGAGACATCCCCCCTCTATACCAGACGATCTTGAAGGCGGGCCTGAGGAACTCGTCGAAGGGATGGTCTGATGAGTGGGATCTACACCAGGGCTGCAACTTTATAGATTACTGGGCTTGGGCCTACTAGGTAGGTGCCTCGTGTGAAGATTTTGGGGAAGAGTTCAGGAGAGTAGGTCTGTACAAGGTGGCTTTGGCCTCCCAATTTCATATCTACCAACCAACGTAGTTGAGGTCGGAGTTGTTGAGCAGGTGGTCATCAAGGACCAATACCTTCTATTTGCACCACAGGGAGGTTGGCATCAGTTTGTGGGATGTGCACCAGATCTCGGGTGTCCTGATTCTGGGAGAGATGTATAATGAATTCCACCCTGCTATGGGTGTGTGGGAGGATCCAGATCAAATGCCTCCAGTGGTGATGCCACTAATGGAGATGGTACCAGGAGAGGACAAGGAAGCAGTGAGAGAAGTCCACTTCAGACGGTGGTTCAAACAGTTTCTGAACTTCCCAGAAAATAGTATGTTTTCGGTGAGGCCTCATACTTTCCCAAAGGGGTATCAACAGGTCAGGGAGCACTCGTATTGGTGGATCCAGGAGAACAGCCAGTGGAAAACATGGGGGTTTAGTGTCAGCACTGAGCTGCAACCAGTAGTCAGGCTGGCGACATTCATTGCTTCCCTCATCTACGGTTGGATCCCACCAGTGAGAGATACAAACATGGGCATGCGACTAAGAACATTAACATGGCGTCCATGTTGGTGACATGAGGGAGGGTGAACCTCGAAATTCAGATTCTCACCAAGCTTTACAAAATTCTATTGAATTTTAGTGAGGGGAGGCGGCCCCAAAGGTTATGCGTGTCTTTCCACCTCCAGTATGGGTGGGTAGTGGCACACATCATGGGAGTATATGAATATCCGAACCCCATGTCCCCTCCAGGATCAAACTTCCATCTGTCCATTATGAATGCCACAGGGAGTTTTCTGGTCAAACTGATTATGCAAGCGGTACTGAACTGTGTCTGGAAGATGGAGGAATTCGACTTTTATCCATTCCCGCTTCCAACAGGTGCTTTTACCAGTGATGGCTAGGGAACAGAGGAACACCAATCCTATCTCTTATCATTTTGAGTTGGAGTTCTAGTGGCAAGAATAGACTGTGATCCCCTCTACGAGTCGTACACCCCACACCGATTCGCCAGGCAATTTTGGTGTATGCAGCGGCTGACCCCGCAGGTCTATTTAGGGGTGTGCCTTGAGGAAAACCTATGTGTGATGAGGAATATGTGGATCATGTTCACACAGAATGATAGAAATATGCAGAAAGAATTTCCTATGCCCACATCCATCTTTGGGTTGGTGAAGAAGTATGCCAAAAGCTGGGAGGCGGCCTAACCTGGCGAGATGCTGAAGCAGCCAACTATTCAGGCCGGTGATGTTGGGCCTCCCCAACCTCGAGGCCATGGCCGAAAAATGATGAGGAAAAATCATGGTGGTGGGTCCACCATGACGGCAAGGCCCATACTAGCTGAGGTTGTGTTAGCGACAACGGATCTAGCAATGGAAGCGGACATGGTGCTCCCAAACGAATAGAGTTATCCTAAGGGGAGGCCACCGTTAGGATTAGTAGAATATCCATCCAGGCTCTGGGGAAGTGGTTGTTCTGTATAGAAATGCCAGAGAATGCTGCCTTCCCGGAGGACTTGGACATCTGGGATATCAACAGGTAGTTCCTCAGCTTGTTCAAGATGTGGAAACACTTGAACCGTCTTGGGATGGACTTTTCAGGAATCAGCCCTGTTAGGGCTGACTTTACAGTATTCCAGGAGGAGGCGGAGCAATACCTGGAAGAGCTGGAGGAATGTTTTCACTCCGGAGGTGCCCCGTGTCCAATGACTGACTGGTTGAAGTTGTTGTTGAATTAGACAACCCCCATTCAGTAGTCAGCCGCTGAACTGAGGGAGCGCTTTCCTTTGCCAAAGGAATCAGATGAGTCCTCCTAGGGGGAGGAGGCTGGTAGAGGGGGACCATTGGAGGAGAGTGATGTTGGTGATTTGGACTCAAACCTTGAAGAATTTGCAGAGGCTCTTGAGATAAAATATTAAGCCCCTTCCTTAGGGTCTTCTTCTAGGTTATTCTGCACTCCTTACTAATACTTGAACAATACAGAAGGGTCTCATACATAGAAACCGTTCCTGGCCCTCAATAGATGCAGATGTGGGACCTTCAGGATCCACACCTATGGCTACATTGATTACCGCTTCCGGTGGGGCCAGGACACCCGAGTTGTCTCTTTCGGAGCTTTCATACCTTCCGACAACATATGGGGGTCCACACCTCGGGGTCCCAACGGTGTGAACCCAAGAATGAGACTAGGAATTCAATATCTATAAGTCTCCTCTACCAAATTCATTATTTTCTCCCATTGACTATGTCAACTGACATCCAATTACCTTTTTGGTGTGCATATTTCTTCAAATAGCGTGGGCACCTTGGTGAGGTTGGTTGGGGCTTCTAGCGGAATCTTTCCTAGAGGAGTGCCGATGGTCGTGGAGATGTATATCCAGACCGACCATGTTGCAACGCTCCCAATAATCGGTGGGACTGTCAGTAGGGATGAGCCTAAAATTATTGAGGTGGGGTATGATGATGAGGATCGATCAGACAGACTGGGTCCCACTATACCCAATCAAAAACCAGATGTGGACCCTGCTGACGAGTTTGTGGGGGGCATTCACCGCATATGAGCTCGCCAATCGCGCCGACTGGGATGAGACTACCTCTGATGAAGAGGATAGAAAAATAGTCCATCGCCGATTGTGGAATCAGATCGAGCACTTCATCAATGACACCCACAAAATGAAATGGCTGGATGAGATGGATATACTTCACTCACGGCTACGTGAACTGTGTGTTGGGGGAGTGGATGCCCGGCATCCCCACACACTCATCTGAGATCTTATGGTGAATAAGATTCAGGAGTATGACCGTGGCCTTGGTGTGGGCTGGAAATAGAGGAAAGAGGTGAACATCAAGAGGCTCTGAGAGGCTGAAGACGAGATTCAGCGGCTGTAGGTCCGGGTGGATGAGCACTCAACCTCCCTCGATGTGCAATCAGAGATAATATTCCGATTGAAGGCCCAGTTGGCAGAGGCCGAGGAGTGCATGAAGAAAACCTCTGAAGTGATGACTGTCATCCAGACTGGCGTAGAGAGGGCCCATATTGTAGCTGATGAATTGATCCCCATCACTATCGAGGAGGAGCGAGATCTGAACAGGTCGTAGAAAATCCTATACGCTACAAGCCAGAGGGTGGAAGAGATGCAACTTTATTTTGACAGGGTTAATCTGTCTATGGGAGGGAACGAACCTCTGGTGTTGTAAGGATTAAAAACCCTCGTACTTTCATGATTTGATTTTTTTATGCCAGATGGATGCATGAGTTCTGTTATTTGTCTTGGTTTTATATGCATATGTTATATTCATGAAATGCCCAGTGATCAATCCCTAAGTTCATTCGGGTTGAGCCCAATGTGAGAAACAAGGGATAATTTCCATGCTATCTAGTTGGGACATAAGGGTGCCGACCAAGTTTCGAGTATCCGAGGTTTGAAAAACCAATTTGGATTTCCCGGAAGAAATTGGAGAGTCCTGATTGGAGGACGAGGACCTCAGAACAATCGACATGTCGTCCTTCCAATGTGCTCTAGCGAACGAGTGGGGTAACACCAGGGGCTTTCGATTTAATCCCAACATACAGGGATGAAAAGTGTGAATCATGATACCCAAAGTTTGGAACATTGTAAGGATGGAGTGACTATAAAGGATGAATGTTGACCGCGTTCAAAACACAATATCCTTATTGCGTTAGCCTGGAAAGGGAATAACAAATGAGGGACGACCGCTGACCATGTTCGAAACACAGGGCCTGATTTGAAATGTTATCCATTAGCCTTCTGGAATGTTAGTCCTAGACAATAGGTGAGCCATAGGTCAAGAATCCAAACTTTTAGGGGGTTCTTTTAGATGTGATAGAGGACAAGAGTCTGAATAAAGGGAACACAAGGTGTGGAGTTGGAGTGATGGGTTGTTCGAATGGATTCCATCACTCTTGAAATCACACCACCGTGATGATGGTACATTAGGTGGGCGTATCTATCTGGTCATGGATCAAGAATACCTCTGAGAAGGACCTCTTTAGCACGGGATCTGGTGAACCCCATGGATAACATGGGAAATCCTGAACTTATTCAGGGTAGAACTGCAGTTTAGTGTCATACATGAAGGACATGTGGGATAGTGTAGTTTAACCTCATATGATATAATGAGGGGTGAAAGGGGAGATCCTAGGAAGAGATTATGTGGTGTGATAGCTATAAACCCGACGTGAATGTAGGCATGAGGATCCCACACCACACCACATATCCCCGAAGGAAATTATTTATGTCAAGAGACAAAAAGTGAAAGTCAGGCTAGGCCCAAAGCAAGGTTCTTAGACGTTCCTACGTACCCCATTAGGATGAGGAACCAACCATACGTATTTCGGAAAGCATAGTTTAATGTCATGCGGGATGAAAGAAGGCATGTGTGACATGACTACACCAGTACACATCCTACCAGAACTACTAAGCCCGTGTGGGTCATGCTCGATGTGGGAAACAAGAAGTAGTGATAGGAATTTCCTAGCACAGGAAGTCACATGTTAGGGGAAATGAGATGCTGGGCATATGACATCCCAATGATGCTGACCCACCTATATAACACACCTAGATGCGTGAAGGGGTAAATCCGAGTATGTTTTAATTCCACTTGAACATAAGGAAGTGTAAATATGAGAATCCTGATGCTCGATATATGGACCACAATGATGGTGGCGTGATGATAGGGGATAACTATTGACCATGTTCGAAACATAGCATCTATATCGTGTTATCCTTGAATGGGGACATATGAATTAGGGTCGACCAATGACCATGTTCTAAACATGGTTCCTATTGAAAATGTCGTCCGAGGTCTTCATGGACATTGTCCTAAGATGGTAGGTAAGACAATGTGTCATGGGACCAGGTCGTAAAGGGGGTCCATTCGGATGTGGAAGAGGATGAGGATCCAAATAACAGGCTCCCAAATTATGGACATGGAATGAGGGGGATGTCCCTATGAAAATTCCACACATCAAGCTCCATCACAATACATCTAAGTACGACAATAAGATGTATCATATATAGGGAGTCGAGTCCCCCTCCAAGGACAAGGGTCCTGAGGTTGCACGCTTTTAGATTAATTGTCATAGGGTAGGCCATAAGGGGGTATTTATTTAATATACTCTGCATAGGGTGGCGATGTGACCAAACGTGACGTGCGATTCCTATAGGAAGATCTTAGATTATAGTCACAGAACTCAGACCAGATTGGGAAATGAAAAGGAAGGCACATGGTGAAGCTGTTGCAAAAATCAACATGAATGATAACCCATGAGGCACTATCCACACCCCATGTTCCAAAAAGTGTTCAAGACTAAGGGCCGAAAGAGAGAGGTCAGGATTTTATATTCCTATGGTTGGACCCAAAGACAATGTGTTTGAGCATTCCTATGTATCCCATGAGGATGAGAATCAAGCCGTACGTAGTTCTGGAAGCATCGTGCAGTTTAACATCTTGCAGAAAAGACGTGGAGTGATCTTTCTTTATGGTCATAGAACTCAGAACAAAGATGGTATGGAATACGGGAGATAGATGATGAGGTAATTATGAAACTCTACACGAATGAGGATCTGGAGTCCAGATCACCATGTGTTCCTTTGAGAGGTTTTAGGTTGAGGGACTTAAAATAAAAGTTATGATGGGCCTGATACAAAGTGAACATGCATTCCTACATATCCCATGAGGATGGGAATCAATCCGTATATAGTTATGGGGGTGGAATAGTATGGTGTGTGACTGATACCAAACATGATTCCCCCTCTAATGAGGAAACCACGATGCAATGTCATTTTTCATCACGTGGTCAGGATGATAATTTCATAGTTTAGGGTCATGTGATGGAACAAACCATCAATTTTAACGTCGTACAGTACAGACGCAATAGTTTAAAGTCATATGGGACTGGGCATCATAGATTAAATTCATATGCCTCAGACATATAGAATAAGGATGAGGTTCCAGAGGGAATGTGCATGGATTGATAAAGCATACCTGACGTGAATGAAGTTGAGGTGTAACATCATACCACGTGTAATTCTGTGTAGGAAACCTTGGTCCAAGGGGCCGAAAAAGGTCAGAGGATATGGGACAAGAGAGGCTATCCCCCAGTTGAGCTGGACCCAAAGACAAGATGTCCAGGTGTTCCTACATATCCCATGGGAATGGGAATCAAGCTATACGTAGTTCTTGGAGGTGCCTTTTAACATCGTGTAGTACAACATACAGTTTAATGTCATGTAGGATAGGATGTAGGGGGCTAAATCCTTGAAAGGGGAGTACATGGTGCGACTATTGAAAACCCGACGTGAATGAGGACATAATCCCATACCACGTCACGCGGTCCCATAAGAGTCAGAGCCCAGAAGGGAGAACATAAGAGATAAATTAGTGGAACTTGAGCTGGACCCAAAGATAAGATGACTGTGCATTCCTATGTATCCCATGTGAGTGAGAATCAAGTCATACGTTGTTCTAAAAAAGATCTTAGTTTGATGTCTTAGAGCTCAGAACAATGATAAGCAGAATCCTTCCAAGTAAGTGAGGACCTCAACCCCATCCATAAGCCCATACGAGTAAAACTCGGTGTGGGAAACAAGGGTGGAAGAGGGTTTTTGAATATCTGGAAAGCACCCCAGAGGGAAGTCAGTGCAGAGCCCTGAATTATGCCTTTATAGTGTATTTTTTCCTCCTAGTGTGCAAATTCACACTGAGGGGTAGTTCCAGGAGTTTCAAAATTCCATTTAGACCTGATGGGAGGGAAAATAATTTGAATATTGTAACAAACATTCAAGGCTTGAAGGGGCTGGCATGACGATGGAGGATAACTTTTGACCGTGTTCGAAATACAGCATCCATATTGTGTGGCCTGAAATGGGAACAACAAATAAGCATCAACTGTTGACCATATTCTCAACATGGGACTTGTATTGATTTTTTTTTCTAAAACCCTTGAGGACGTTGGACCGTAATGGTAGGATAGCCATTAGGCCTAGCATCCATGCCATTTGGGGGTCCCTTCGAGCATGAAAGATGACAGAAGCCCAAATGAAGGGGAAAATGAAGCCTGAAAAATGGGTGAAAGCATGTCCAGGTAGAATCTGACACTCCAGGTTCTAGACCAGAGTACTCATGGTCCAATTGGTGAATCACCGAAGAGGGATGAGGGACTCGACTTAAGGGTATCCAACTAAAAGATATGAGAGCAGGGAAAGGGAGCAAAGGCTGCTCAGTAGATAGAGGTTTGTGGAGTGGTTGTTATAAACCTGACATGAATAGGGACATAAGCCCATACGATGTTTTATACCCCTCTTCTGGAAGAGCATGTGCCAAGGGGGCCAAAACGATAGGGTGGATTCTAAGAGACGGGGCTGGACCCGATGTTTAGATGTTCGGGCGGTCCTACGAATCCCATGAGGATGGGAATCATGCCACGCGTAGTTCTGTGGGTACCATGCAGTTTAACATCATGCGGTAAGGATGAGGATAGGGGAAAGGTATCTCAACAAGGGATATGTACGGCACTGTGAGTAACCTAACACGAATGAGGACATAATCCCGCACCACACCATACAACCCTAAGTGGGAACTTGCGCTAGGGGCCCGGAAAGGCCAAGGGGCCTAAGGCTGGGCCATGGATAGAATGTCATGGCCAGCTTGTAGTTTAACATCTTGCAGTGAGGACGAAGGTGATCTTAGTTTAGGGTTATATGTATCAGATAGTATATGCCTAGTTTAATGTCATATGTGTGGGACAGAGAGAGAAAATCACAGTGGTTATGGAATACCACAAAGCGACAATGATGATAGAGGACAACTATTGACCATTTTTGCAACATAGTATCTACCCTTGCATGACCAGAAGGGCGGAAAACAATTGATCATCGACCATTGACCATATTCACAACATGAGACTTGTATAAACTGTTCACTCACAATCATCTAGGGCGTTAGCCCGTAACAATAGGAGAGGCCTTAGGCCGAGCATCAATGCCATTTGGAGGACATTTTAGATTTAGAAGGTGATGGAAGTCCAAATGATGGGACTCAAGAAGCATGATAGGTCCTATGTTCGTGGGACGAATGATAAATGAAGGGAGGTATGTCTCAAGAGGATATATGTGGTGTGGAGAAATAGCCCGACGTGAATGAGGATGCGAGTCTATACCGCACCACACAATCCTAAATGAGAACTTGGGCCAGGGGCCCGAAGGGGTCGAAGGACCTAAGGTTGAGCATCCCAGACAATTGTAGCCATATGACCTCTCATGCGGGCATTTCCTTCACAACTCCTAATCCCACATGAGCAATTCTCGGTGTGAGAAATAGGGAGTAGGACTAGGCTCTCCCCAAGACATAAGGGTCTGGCAACTAGAATTACACTCCTGCTCGAGGAAGATGAGTTTTGGAGAGACGGTGGGGCAGAATGAACCACTACACTCCATGTTTGAGACAAATGGGAGTGGTGATAGAATCAAAGGATAGCTTTTGATCAGATTTGAAACACATAGTCTATATCATGTGACTTGAAATGGGAACAATAAATGAGTGTTGACTGCTGACCATATTCACAACACGAGACACATACCTATTTGTTGTGTAAAACCCTTGAGGGTGTTGGCCTGGAATTATAGGAGATTCCTTAGGCTAAGTATCCTTATCGTTCGAGGGGCCCTTCAGATGTGAAAGATAATGGGGACCCACATGATTGGGTGTGTGGAACATGAATGAACTTGTGAAATTCCTAATAAAGTTGGGTAGGAGAAGAGATAGAGACATTCAGGGGAGAGAGATACAAGGTACGTTCATGATGAACTTGATGCAAATGAGGGAAAAGACCTTTGCCACACCTTGTGTTTCGTCCCAATGGAAGGTCCCGAAGTTTTGGGGTTGGGCCTACAGATGAAATGTTTGAGCAGTCCCACATATCCCATGAGGATGGGAATTAAGACACACGTAGTTCTGACAGTCTCATGTAGTTTAGCGTCATGTGGTAAAGACATGGGAGGATTAGAAGAAAGAAGTACAAGATATGGTGAAATCATCGTAACCCTAAAATGGGTGTGGCCAAAGAAGCCTACACGACGCCCTGTGAGATCCTCCAAAAGAACTATGCCTAGGAGGGGATAGTCAAATAGGGAGCTAGGGATGGACTCAAGACAAGGCATCTGATCATTCTTACGTATCACATGAGGATGGGAATAAAGCCACACGTAGTTCTTAAGATGTAGTTTAACATCATGCATGATGATGCATGGTTTAATGTCCTATAGGAATGTACAGTTTAAGGTCATTTTAGATCAGCACATTGAGGTAGTACAAGACCGCACAGTTTAAGGTCATGCTGGACCATCATGCAGTTTAGGGTCATGTGGGACTATACAGTTTAAGGTCATACTGGACCATCATGCAGTTTAGGGTCATGTGGGATCATACAGTTTAAGGTCGTGCAGGACCGCAATGCAATTTTGTGTCTTACAATACCATAATTCAGTTAAGGGTCATGTAGGACCATAATGCAGTTTTGGGTCGTGTAGGACCATAATACAGTTTAGGTTCGTACATGACCACAATGCAGTATAGGGTCATGCAGGAACACAATGCAGTTTAGGGTCATGCAGGACCACAATGCATTTTAGGGTCATGCATGACCATTAAAACTTAGGAAAAGTATTGCTTGAGGAACTTGGCATTGGTGGGAGGATTTATATGCTCACCATCCATTGTAACCAATGAGTACGCGCCATTGGAGTAAACATTGTGAATGATATAAGGTCCTTCCCATTGGGGTTTCAACTTGGGTGGTTTCCTTCCAGGTATCATTGGTGCCCTCAAGGTCAATACCAAGTCACCTTGTAAGAAGGAGCAGAGGGGAATTTTCTTGTTGAAAGATCTGGATATCTTGTTCTGATGCCTTTCCAGATTGTGTAGGGAACAAAGACTATTCTCGTTGAGTGCTTCCAACTCAACCAGATAGATTTTGGCTACTTTATCTAGCGCTTGCTGATCATCAAAAGTTGTTCCCAATGAGGGAAACTTAATCTCGATGGGCAGGACAACCTTCGTCCCATACACTGGGGAATATGAGGTCACCTAGGTGGAATTGTGAGTCGTCATCCGATAAGCCCAGATAGAATTGGGGAGCTTCACCGGCCAACTCTTATTTTTCTAAAAAACCATTTTATGTAGAATGTTAGAGAGGGTTTTGTTGAATGCCTCGATCTGTCCATTTTCTCATGGGTGATAGTGGGAGGTATAGTTGGAATAGATGTTGTACTTAACATAAATTTTTGTCTGCTCAGCTGCTTGGAAGTTCGTGCCATTATCGGTGAGGACGACGTGTGGGACACCAAATTGGTAGATGATGTTGGAACTCACAAATTCAATGACGGAACGAGCCTTGACCTCCTTGAGTGGAACTGCCTCTACCCATTTGGAGAATAAATCTATAGCCGTGAGGATGAATATATATTAGCGAGCTGTCGCCAGTGGATATGGTCCCATGACATCGAGTCCCCATACCGCAAACGACCACGAGTACTTGGTGGAGTGGAGAGGCTCTGGCAACCGATGCATACAGTTAGCATGAATTTGGAACAAATGGTATATCTTAGATAAATCGATGCAATCATGGATCATGGAGGGCCAAAATTACCCCAGTTTATGGATCTGGTGAGACAGTTTTGGCCTGGCCTAATGAGCCTCATAGGAACCGGCGTGAACCTCTTGAATAACATGAGAAATCTCGACTCCTTGAATGCAATTGAGGAGAACCCCATCAAACACGCACTTTTAGAGGATATTTTCATGGCCAGGACCATCCTGGAGGGTGAACTGTAATGTGCGGTGTCGGATTCTCTCACGCTCAACCTGATCTAATAAGAGATTACCATTCTGGAGATACTCAACAAAGGGGGATCTCCAGTCGGGGGTCACTTCAATCACCGCATCCAGGGGACTTGGGGGTCCTGACGTGGAAGTTCCAATAGAAAGATGGCTTACCCGTGGGACTTTCTCTTCATCTAGGATGACATGAGCAATGACTATCCAATGTTCCACGTGGCTAATCAGATCATCTTACACATTCTCCACGAGTGATGTAGCCAGGCCGACCAGGGTGTCATCTCGACTATTCTGAGATCAAGGAACATGAGTGAATTCTGGTCGTGATGGGAACTGGTCCATTAACTGGAGAGTGCACTCCGATAATGGTACGAGCTCTGAATTTATAACGACTTAGTCACCGTTGATCTGTTTGATGACTAGTTCAGAGTCTCCTTTCACATGAAAATGGGGCACATCAATCTCGAGAGCCAGATCAAGGCCAGTGATAAGATCATGACACTCTGCCTCATTATTGGTGCAACCTTCTAACAATATAAATGAGTATGGTAGGATGGATTATTCTAGGGTAATGAATACGATACCCAAACCTACTCTTTTGAGTCTGGGATCATTGAGCCTTCTAGCGGTGGGAATATGGGAAGCACCATCGAAATGCATTTTCCAACATGGGATGACATGATCTACCTAGAGGATTGCCTCATCAGGGATATCCAGGTCTAGAGACTGGTCTGTAGGAGCTAGAAGGGCGGTAATGAAATCTGTCAATGTTTTCCCCTTAATATCTTTACGAGGGAAAAACCTGATATTGAACTGCTAGAGAATTACTGCCCACTAAGATAGACGGCCTGTCAACACGGGGAAGCTCAGGATGTACTTTAGTGGGTCTAATCAGGACACCACCTGTACCTCGTGGTGCTACACAGTAATGTCACAATTTCTTTACTGCGAATACCAGCACAAGGTATCTCTTTTCCATGGGGGATTATCTGGTCTCCGTATCGAGGAGCATGCAACTGAGGTAGTAAAGGCTTTTCTTCATCCCCTCATTGTTCTTCTGGGTGAGAAGGGCACCGAGAGATCATTCCAAGGCAGTCACATAAAGGACCAGTGGCTTTTCAGAGATGGGTGACATTAAGACCGGAGGTAAAAGCAGATACTGCTTGATCTCATCAAAAGTGGTCTGACACTCTTCATCCCACTCATAGACAATGTCTTTCATCATGAGTTGAGAAAAGGGATTACAATTTCTGTCCAGATTTGCAATGAATCGGCGTATGTAGGCTAAGTGGCCTTGGAAGCCTTGAAGTTCCTGAATGTTGCTCGGAGGAGACATCTGGATAATGGCCATGATTTTATCTCAGTTGATCTCAGTACCCCTATATCTAACAATAAATCCAAGAAATTTTCCAGAGGTGACACCAAAGGCACACTTCAATGGGTTCATCTTTAAGTGATGGGAATGGAGGAAGCCTAATAATTTATCAAGGTCTTTGATATGGGTTTGACGCTGGAGAGATTTGACCACCAGATCATCCACATATCTTTCCACTAATATTCTGAGGATCAACTTAAATATACGATGCAAAGCGTAACGGTAGGTGGTACTTTCATTCTTTAAACTGATGGTCATGACTCGGTAACATAAACTACCTTGTGCCATCCTGAAGGATTTAGAATCCTCATCCTTGGGGGCCATTCAAATTTGGTTATAACCAGATTAAAAATCCATAAAGGAGTGGTCTTGGAATCCAACTGTGGCGTCAATTAAGAGTTCCATCACAAGAAGGGGAAAATCGTCCTTCAAGCAGTGACAGTTGAGATCCCGGAAGTCAATGTAGGCTTTGATCTAACTGTTTTTCTTCCTTACTAGCACAATGTTGTCTAGCCATTTGGGGTACTGGACATCCTTAACTAAATTGGCTCTGATGAGCTTGTCAACTTTGGCCGCGACCATGGAACCATGAGAAGGGTGCATCTTTCTGGGATGTTGCTTGAACCTGCGATGATTTTCCAGGAGGCCAAGGCAGTGGATGGCTACCTAAGGATCTAGTCCTGTCATCTCATCATAAATCCAGGTGAATACATCATGATGTTGTTTTAAGAAGTCTATGTACTGCTGTTGCTCCTTGAGGGGCATGGAAGCACTGATCAGTGTGGGTCTCGGGTCTCCGTCGCTACCGAGGTCCACCTATACCAACTCATCGATGTGGCAGAAATTCCCTCCTCAAAGGTGGGGGGAGCATCCTTTAAATCCTCTTCTTCACTTCTGGATTGGGAATCCTCGATGAGAGAAGTCACTTCTGAGTCAGTAGATCCCGACGGAAGGCTGGTACCCGCATGAGTGGAAATGGACACCACATCGGAGGACTCCTATGCTGCCGCAACCATAGCAATGAAGGATATCGATCCGATCCCATCTGGCCTTCGGCCCAAGGGGCCACGCATGATGATGTCGAAGAAATATTGGCATGTCATCTTGATCCATTTAATTCCATCTCAACGGAACAAGCTAGTATGATGTATTGTTGTTGCCATGGGTGAACATCCCGATACCTTATGGGGGTAGGAGGCTCTGGAATCACCTGAGCCTGATTTTTTTAGGAGTACGAGGTGATATTTCAGTGTCTCTTAGTCCTGGGAATGTTTTCCCCTCTCATCCTAGCAACAATGAATCATTTTCTCATGTTCGTGGTCGTAGCCTTCAATCAGTGGATTGGAAAGACGTAGGCGTCATCTAGATTCGTCGAGGGATCCGTCGCAGCCGCGTCATGATCAACCTCATTAGTCTGAATCTGTTTGTCCTTGCTCTTGTAGTAGTTGGAATTAAGGTAGCGGTATTCACAAGATGAAAAGGGAGACACATCAACTTGAATCACTCCCACTCGACCATTAAAGGAGTACTTGAGACACTGGTGATATGATGAGGGAACCATCGTATGAAGGTGGATCCATAGCCTTCCCATCAACTCATTTTAGGCGGTGTCCTGGGAGACTACCATAAATTTGGTGCTTGAAACTAGGCCACCAAACTGGGTCTTTAATCGGATCTCATGAACCTATGTTTGTTCCATCTTGTCATAACCATGTATTCTTAGGTCAGAGGGATTCAGATCATCTTCAGACAATCCCAGCTTTCGCAGTGTCCAAGTCGGGATTTGGTTAATTCCAGGGCCTGTGTCGACAAGACAGCGATGAACCTCAACACCATTGAACTGGCTGGTGATGTAGAGTGAGAGAATGTGATCCTATATTGGAGATCCTTCATATTCTCCAAAGAACGAGATAATGTCAGGGCATTTAGTATTCTCGACTACTTTAGCATGAAATGCTTCTACGGCTGCTACTTATGTCACAAATTAGAGGGGGATTCTTAAAACCTCAGCGAGGGCCTCACGCATATTTGACGACCGGAGAAGGTGCTCAAGGATGGAGAGCCTTGCTGGGATACAAGAAAGTTTCTTAAAAACATCATACTTCTGCATCAGGAGTGAACTTCTCATTGCAAGTGGTTACTCTATGATAGGAGGTACGGTGGGCCCTGCTAATTGGACCAGTGGATGACTAGTACTAGGAATGTCTCACTGCTCACTAGTCGAAGCCTACAGAGTGGCTACTGGATGAGGACCAGATGACTGGGATCAGCCTGTAGTAGGGTATGGCTGGTCGCCGCAGGGTTGGGGTGGCTCTGCCTAATCTAGAAACATGAACTGCAGCAGAAGCAAGCTTGATGCCACTAGGCGAGAAGGTTGCGCATACTAAGCTTTGTGTTGAGCCTGTTGCCTAGTTTCAGTAGCATGCACAGCCTAGATGGAAGTGCTGACCGAGGCACTATGACAACCCATACAACCATGGCTCCATCGACGCTGGCGACGGCTGGGGATGTTGGGAGGATCCACATGGTACTCTTCATCATTAGGAATCATGTAGGGATTTACCAGCTCTATGGTGTTAACCGAGGCATACCCTTGAACGTAACTCAAAGAGTCTTCCACTACTGGACCGATTCTGGTTGGTATTTTCATCTATAGGGGCATGAAGTCACTAAGAGTACAGTATGAAGATGGCATCAATGGGGTACTTTTCTTTCCATTGCATCACCGGTGTTTTCCCTTCTAGGAAGAGACCGTCTGAGATGACTACGCATAAGTGGTGGATGCGGTTTCTAAAGGCTCTTCCCAATTTAGGCATGCTCGGATGACACCATGGGAATAGATGACTGTTTTTCAAGCCATCCTGTCTTCATACTTCTGGGACCCATGACTAGAAACCTGATTCCACTCAACCTAACTATCATTGTCGCTGTCTAGCCTCACGAAGACACATTCCACCTGTGCTGGGGTAGGGCCCATCCTAACTATGTTGTTGTTGACCTGGACTTGGATCTAGTCTTTGAACACATAGAACTTCTTGAGAGTGTGCCCTAGGATCTGGTTGTAGGGGAAGTAATTAGGGTGATCACTAAGGTTTTCCTCTTCCGGTCTTCTACACTCAGGAAAACGCATAATCCCATGTTCCAAGGCACTACGGAAGTTACCGGGGACCTGTGTCTCATTGAATGAGTAGATCTGGTTTAACCTGTCCAAAAAGGGGGGCCTTGGAGCCTGACCCTAACAGGGGGCTGGAGGAGCCTGTCTATAAGGTGTAACTCAGTTATCTTGCCTGGGCGGTGGCAGCACATTGCATGGGGGAACCTGCCGGTTCTGAGGTGGATGCTGTTGGGATGGAGACTATGCCTAAGGTAAAGGGCCCCTGTGAGGTTGTGGAGGTGGCTCTACTGGAAACAAATCTAATCTCTTGTGGGCCTCTATTTGGACCACTACGGTGGGCTCAGCCCTGGAGGCCCTTCTCGCGGGGATTGCATGAGGAAACAGACATGCCTGCTTAGCCTACTGTAAGGATTCCTCTAGGCTCTGGGCCTTATTAGAGAAGTCTCTGAATCCCCCGAGATAGTTCTGGGTGATCAGGGAGGGGACCAACTCTGTCTTAACATTCCCTATACACATCATCAAAAATTGATCCTGAGTCAGCGACATGTCGAGGGAATACGTGAGTCCTTTCCACTAGGCGACAGAGTCGGCAACATGATCATTAGGCCTAAGATTGCACTTGAAGAGGTCTGTGATACTCATTTTCCACAAGGTGGAGTTGAACTGGTAGATGAATTTATTACGGAGGTCCTCCCAACTGGTCACTGATCCGATGGAGAGCTGGTTGTACCAGAAAAACGTAGGGCCTTCCAATGTCTGCACAAAACACTGGAGTTTAGCGGTTTCTTGCTGCGCTGGAGTTCCCAACATGGGGCCACACCTTGAGGTAAAGTCGGACAAGTGGTGTGGGTGGTCACCCATCCCATTAAAGGGGGAGAAAGTGGGATTTCCACAACCCGGGGGTGCTAGCATATCATCCACCCACACCAGATATGGATTCCCATCAGGTGGGAGCACCACCTGTCGCATTTCCAATGCCTCAATGTGGGCGATGAGTGCCACCATTAGATCATATGGGTGGGCTCCCTGTCTTGATGGGGATCCCTAACCATGAGTGCATTGGCCGGTTTTTCAATATAGTAAGTAGGCCCAACAGCCCGTGGAGAGGCTGTTGGCACGACCCTCCGGGCTGTTGGGGGAACCCGAACTGGGTCCCTCGGATTGTCGCGGAATTCTGGAGGGTTCAGAGAGACATACCATGCCCTCTTGCCGTATGTTCCTGCTTCAACCCTTTCTGGGGGGGGGCAGGATGGTCAGGGTCACCTAGAGGCAGCTCACTAAGAGGAAGTTGTTCCTACCCCTACTGCCCTAGCCTAGGATTACCATAGTTTGGCTGTCGCTCTACATCCCATTCATCCAGGAGGTCATCGACTACCTTCTTTTTCTCCGTGAGCTGCTGACACAATGCAGCCTTGTCAGGGTCTTCCTCCATCTTCTGTATTGAGCCAGATGGGCTGGAGGGTTTGGTGGCTCCGAGATTCTCTTTACCCTTAACATGATTTCAGATAAGGGCTAATGCCTCGCTGGGTGCAGGGTGACCCATCAGGCTCCTCTATTGACGAGTAACCCTTCCCAAGGGATCCAATAGCTGTGGAACACTTCCATGGGGTAGGACCCCATCGAGGAGCTCCAGCTCATTTTCCTCTCCGATAGGGTGGCCATGTTGACCGCGACTCTACCTGAGGGCATTTCCTCAATGACGCCTAGTGAGTCGGGTTGCCTCCAAATTGGACTGAAGAGGAGGGAAGCATACTTCCCCCAGCCACAAATCTGCAGGTGGGGGGAAAATCCTTGATAATATTACAGAGTACCTTGAAACTCTGAATTCATTTCTTTTGGAGGGCCCTACGATGACCTGGTGACTCAGGGCGCTGGGCCACAAGGAGTGCGGCCAAACCAACTAGATGTAATTATTCATCAATTTCATCAAAATGTGATCGTCTCCTAGGATAGACCACTCACTGATGACGAAGGTGAAAGTGCGTCACCCAGAGGGTTTGATGAAAAAAACTCAAACTCCCATTGGGTGAAGGATTCCGACACACAAAAATTTAGTGCTGCAACTGAACAAAACATCTCAGGGAAGTGTTCTTCCATGAGGATATCCCATAATATCTTGGGCTCGGATTCAGGGTATGGCCCTTCATTTCCCCACTTGTAAACCAGAGGCGGCTTGGGAACGTGTAGTGGTACCGAAGCAGACTGTTGGAACGGTAGGCTAGCCAGTGGAGAGTACGATGAACGAGATGAAAAACCTCCACATATTGGGGTATCCTACGAATAGTGAAGTGACTTATCAACGATATTGCAGTAAGACGGGCTGACTACCACAATTTCTAGAGCAGGGACTATGGCCTTTGGCAGTGGAGCACGCTATTGTTCATATACCATTTGTCCCCAGAATAGCTCTCTCTGATCTCTAGTCTAGGTAGAGAGTGCTTCTGGTGACGATGGTGGTGATCGCACAACAATAAATTATGGAGTTGGAAAATTGTCATCCTCCTGGATATACTTGTAGAGGGAGATGGGAATCCGATGGAATTTTTATTCTGGGAGTACTAGGCTGATGCACCTTACTTCTGCCCCGACCCTCGAAATGGAGGGTCTGGGCGAGGGTTCCATCACTGATTCGTATTCAGAATCAGAATCTAAGAAGAAAACCTGTTTGATCTCAGTCAGAATCTTCTCAGTGTTCCTTTTATGGCGGAAATAACCCACCCTCATGCCCCGGGATGGTTCTTTAGGACATGGTAGATTTATGGAATGATGAGGTCCTTCGGCCACACTGGTGCTAGGGCGGAGGGGGCTTCTTCCTAAGCAAACCGGGGTGTGATGAGCACCGGGAAAAATATCAAAGGGGATATGGGGAAAACATCCATGGGAGGTTCTGGAAAAGGTAGGACCTCCGCTCGAGCCCATAAGAGAACGGGTAGGGCAACCTTGATTGTTTCCCCTGGCTTCTTCAGTGCGGGGAAGGCCCTCTTACTGGTTGAGCCGAACAAGGGTAGGACCTCCGTTCTGGGTGGTAAAGTGAAGCTGGCCTTCACCCCTTTGATTGTGGAGGAAAGGAGGACCTCCACTGGCTGCTGTGAGAACATAGGGAGGGCCCCCATGCTGGAGATTGACTGGATACACAACGTCCCCACTCCGACGGTCTGTTGCATGAGGGATGACTCCATACCCGATGTAATGATCAAGAGAGAGTCTTTCGTGCTAAGTGTAACCATCAATGAGAGGTCCCTCATTTGGACTGGGGGTATTGTGAGGCTGACCTCCATGATGAGCTTGGAAGTATGGAAGACCCTCATTCTCCATGGTAGTGGTAAATGGGGGGCCTCCGTACTGGCAGCGGTCATTACCAGCACCGACAGCTGAGAGAGTCGACCTAGCCTACCCATGGGGCAGTTGGAGCCTCGATCTGGGCCAGGTATGCAAGTCCCCCTGCTCAGCATAAACAAGGGGATGATGATATATGTTGGTGGTGGCCTGAGCCGCAGTAGTTTCTAATGATGACGCCCCTTAGCGGGCGTCCTCCTAGGCCTGTGCCTGACGCTGGCGTTGGGTCAACCGGACTGGGGCCAATGGTGCAGGCGCATGACTTATTTTCTCCTCGACTCATGGAACTGGGTGGCAGCACTGGCGCATCCAAGTGGGAGCCCTCCTTGGGGGATCCTAAAATAGGATCCCAACCGGGCTGGCCCAAACATCCCCTACCTCGTCGGCGTAGGAGAGAGAGTTATCGAGGTGCTCCGGGGAGGAGCTCCTGAAACGATAGTAAGTTGGAGTGGGTAGCAGTGGCTCCCTACATGGCCCTTGGGGATGGCAGTGGTGAAAAGGCACAGACACCTCCAGATCTTGGCCGACCATATCCGTAGTCGGGATAATCCCTTCCTCCTCATACCAGCGTATGAGGTCCTTGATTACTCTCCTTTTAATAAATTCAGATGGGGAGATGGGGCGTGGGCGCCTGAAATTTGTAGGCATAGAGATTGTCACCGAAGCGGTGGAGCCGCACCGGACCACCACATTGCCATTTCCCCTACCCCTGCATCTGTGGGTGAGCGGTGATCGAATTCCTGCAACAAATTGGTTCTGGGAAAGCTGGGAGGTTAACCCATTTGTGATGGAAGTAAAGGAATCGAAAACCAGTTCACCAATTCCATTCCGTATTCCAAGGATGGTAAGATGAATCCACGATGACAACATTACAGACTAGGATGTCCAATATTTTGACTGCCCCAATTTCTGGTGAGTTTCACACCAGGGATTCTATTTTCTTTGCAGGACCCAATGCCAGATAGCTAGATCTAGTGACACGCTAGTCCACTGATATCTCGAATGCTACTAATCTCCATATTGCGGAGAATACATTCACGTCAGGTTCACCATTTCCGTTTCTGATGATTTCGTCGGGGCACACTCATCCATCTTATTTGAGGATGGAAACTCTGTTTATTTCCTCAAATTCCCGCTTTCCAAAGGAGGGAGACATCCGTTCCTTGTTTAGGGACATTTTCTCCTTGATCGAAATGGGATGATGGGATATCGGTAATTTCATCCGTGGATTCCTCCACGGAACTCATCACCTAATCTGGGTCTCCCTTATAGATTTTAGACATTTTTGGTGAAACTCTTCCTAGTGTCATATCTTCATGGACACTATTTAATTACACTACTTCTATCAGAACATTTCAAAGGGTCCGATCAGGGCAGCAACCTTTGGTCATAGGAGTAGTCACATTGGACATCACCAGCATGTCTTGGCACTGGAACACTGGCACGTCTATATTTATTCCCCTTATTATAGGGCTTCATGAGGTCACGGAAGCCTGAGGCATCCCACGTCGAATGCGAGGAATCATATTCCATAGGCATGTATCTGAGGTTTTCCTCAGTGTCCTATGTTTAACTTAGGGTGTGCTGCGGGTTTAACGTCTAGTGGAGATGGATCAGACTGATCATAACATTGATTAGAGTGGATGAGTTGGGTGTAACCCCTAGATGGAACACTGATGTTGGGGCTAACACATGGTTTGCTACCCGATTATTGTTAAATGGGAATGTGGAATGAGGTGGCATGATCCCATAGGGATGTGGCGGCCCGAGTAAGAATACAAATGGTTTATGGATGGTTAAGTGAAGTGGGTGGAGAATGATATGCAGTCGAGTCGAGGACGATGATGATGTTGGGCTTGAGTCTCAAAGAGGCCTCCTACATATCCTTGTGGTAGGGAATCAAAGTCCTCATAGTTCATATGACGAAGGATTGTTGCTGATTGGGGATTTCAATGACATACCACTGGATGGGGTCACAACAGCTTACCATTGGATGGGGTCACAATGGATTACCACTGGATGGGGTCAGAAGGGCTTACCATTGGATGGGGTCACAATAGCTTACCGTTGTATGGGGTCACAACGTCTTACCACTAGATGTGATCGCAACGGCGTACCGCTAGATGGGATCAAACCTCAGGGAGGCTTCTTAAATACCTTTCCCTCGCAAGGATCAAAGTTCACATAGTTAGAAAGGAGTGGGAACCGATGTGAAGATGGATGGGACCAATGGGTATTGGGCATGAACCTTAGAGAGGCTTTTTATGTACCATGCCTTGAGAAGGATCAAATACCACGTAGTTCGGAAGGAGTGGGAACCGATGTGAAGATGGTCGGGACTAATGGGTATTGGTCTTGAACCTTAGGGAGGCTTCCCACATACCTTGCCTTGGCAAGGATCAATATCCACATAGTTCAGAAGGGTGTGTGGGGATTACACTATAGGATTCCCAGATAGGATGTCATGGTCGATTCTTACTCTAAGATCACATGAGTCATGCTCGGTGTGAGAAAGAAGAGGCTGCGACAGCCAGACGACTAGGTTTCATATGTTGCATCCGTGGGAATTGGAGTGGGGCTTACAAGTGGTTAACAGCCCAAAGAGGAAACATGGGCTTACTCCAGGGTGGAGGCCCGGGGAGATGGAGACTGGGACTTACTCTAGGGTGGAGTCCCGGGTGGTGACAATGCCCAGTGGGAGAGGGATTTGTCACTGAGGAAAGGTGGGTTCCGGTGTCCATCTCCCCCCTTCTCTGGCCCTTGGGACCGAATAAGAAAAGTGGAGTAGGGATGCTGCCTCCTATAATAAAGGCTAGGGGCTTACACCAAGGTGGTTTCCATTTCCCCGCGGACAAATACCGCTCCAATAAATAGTATCTCATTACATGTGAGGAATGATTTCACTCATGTGGAGACCAGTGGGTGTGAATAATTTCCAAGGTGGGGCACCCCGCAAACAACGCATGGGGCGAGGTCACAGTTTAACGTAATATGATGAGGACGATGGCGCTTGGTAGTTTAACATCCTTCAGCTCATACGAAGTGGGTGCACTCCGCACCCCTAGGAATTACATAACCAATACCTTCCCACCCTTGAGGTAAGGAAGGAATTGACAATGCCATGTGAGGGGGGTGTTATGGAGAGATCCATTGGGGGGTACACGTTAGGGTGGCTATGCGAAGAAGAAATAGCCATTAGTGTGCCTATGAGAAGAAGCATGAGGAGAAGCAATGCAATGGGAAGTGCCGCCGATGGGACTTTGAAATTTATTTTTGAAAACCTGAAGGGCAACACGAGAATAAGAGTTGCAGAGAAAAGGGTTTCATAGGTAGAATCCTTGTGAAGATTTGGTGCACCATGAAGTGGAGGGGCTTCGCGGAGGGATGTGCTTCGTAAAGTGAATTCGCCTAGCCAAGGTATAGGGCATAGGTGGATATGGAACGTGCTTCATGAAGTGGAAAGAAATTCATTGTGAAGAAAGGGTTCCTTGAGAATCATAACATTGTGAAGCAATGTGCTTTGCAAAGCACAGTGACCATGCCTTAGCATGCAGATCACATGTGTGTGGAGGGTGTTTCACAAAGCATAAACTCTCTACAACAACCCGAGTCCCCTTGGGGAAATCCTTCCTTTGTTGAGGCTCGAGGTCTCCATGAAGGGAATCCATCTTTGAAGAGGGCTGGAATTCATGCAAAGGGAAAGGCACTTCATGATGCAGAAGTACCTTGAAATGATCATGGTTCGTAGAGCAGAAATTGCTTCACGATGTGTTTGCTCAGAAGGAGAAATGTCGTAGGATCCGTCCTTTGGGCTCGAGGGGAGCCTGGTATCTATCATCAAGAGGCATCGCGAAGTAGATCTCTCTTGGCGTGAAGACAAAGATTGCTCCATGGCAGGTTCTCGAATGTCAAAGGGGTTCAGGGAGCATCCTGCCTCCTTGCTCCCTGGAGGGTTCGTGAATGTCAAAGGGGTTCACAGAGCATCCCGCCTCCTTGCTCTGCGAGGAGTTCATGAAGGGAGAGCTCTGCGCCAGCCATAGGGCTACTAGGCTCCGCGACCGGTCTTCACGTGGCAACCCCTAAGGATATTCCTTTGTTCTATATTTTCAATGATTTTGGAATCAAAAACACCCAAAAATTCTCTCCATGTGAATAATGCCTCCAACGGTGCAAGGTGATAACAACAACGACTAACTCAAGATCATGTGTTGTGTAGTTCGTCTCATGTGGCCTAGACTAATACTTGATTCATCATAATACAAATTGAAACTCCTTCTCAAATTTGGAAGAATAAAAAATGGTACTAAATTCAATCTCACTTTTAGGTAATGAAAGGATGTCTTAGAGGTATCAGACCATAAAAAATTCACACCATTCTTAGTCAATCCCCTAATAGGTGATTTTAAGCATGAGAAGTCTCGTATGAAATTTCTTTAATATCTAGCTAGCCCCAAGAAACACTATATATCAAAGAAGTTATTGGGATCCTCCAAGGAAACTAAAAATATAACCTTCCCTGGGTCAACTGATGCTCCTATCTCTGAGAAAATATAACTCAACAAGTGAATCTTATCCATCAAGAAGAAACACTTTGTGAGATTGGAATATAACTAATGGTATATCAGTGTATCAAAAATGATATCAAGATTTTTGGAATGTTTATTCCGATTGTAAGAATACACCAAGATATCATGCATGAATACTACCCCAAATTAATCTAGATAAATGTGAAAACCCGTTTCATTAGTTCCATGAAAAATACTGGCACATTTGTGAGACAAAATGGCATAGCCAGATACTCATATAGACCATACATACTCTGGAAACTTTAATGATGTATTTATGTAGGTTAAAAACGTACTCGGTGATAACAAAACCTCAAATAAATTTTTGAGAAAACCCTAGATCCTCAGTGTTGGTCAAACAGATCATCATCTATAGATAAGAATACCAATTATTAACCATAAACTGGTTCAATTTATGGTAATATTCACATATCCTAAGGGTCCCATCCACCTTTTTGAAAAATGGAATGGTGAACCCCATGGAGAAGTGTTGGGTTGTATAAACCCATTTTCCTCTAAATCCTCTAGCTACCACTTATGCTCCTACAACTCTATATTATCCATCCTATAAGGAGGAATGGATACTGGTGTGGATCTAGGAACTATATCAAGGGAAAACTCCACATATCTCTCAAGAGGTAAACCAAAAAATTAATTTGAGAAAACATCCCTAAAATGATCAACCACTTGAGGAAATTAAGCCTGATTAATTTCCTGATTATCTAGATATAAACTATGGGATGCAATCCCACCCAACCAGTGATGCTCCAGTCCAACTCTACCTTCCTCGATATCCCATTTATCATGATGAATAAAAAATTCCCCCTATGGTGATGTGAAATTCACCATCCGATGACAGAAATCAAAATGTGATAAATAATAAAATTGCTAGTCCATCTCGAGTATGACATCAAACCTAGTCATCTTGAGGGAAAAGAGATTCCATATATAGTGACACCCAACTATCCTATGGGGAACTTCTTGAACTATTGTACACCCTATATTTTGATTCTCAATGATGTTCCAATCATCATAACTCCATTATAAAATTGAAAAAAAGACCAAGTATCTCCCCAATAGTGATAGGTATGAAGATATATGTTGCACTGATATAAAAAAGTGTAGATACTAGATTAGAGGCTACTATGATTGTACCTCTCACTGTATATAGCATGACGATATGATCTTGAAGTGTAGGCGGTACAAAATATATCTCTCTTGGGTCATAGCCCTGTGAAACAACCTCACTACACAGAGTAGTCCCACTCTAATGTATAGGTACAACTAGTGCCTAGATGACTCAACCACAACCCCAGCCTCAACCTGAATGACCGACACTACTCCATCTTCCATCCTGACACAGAGCTGTGAATCCAACTCCTGAACCTAGAGTTGGAGTTGATCCCCTTCCACTAACTTCTGTAGGAATGGTCCCTAAAAAATGCTATACATGGCCCATCCTACCACAATCTAACCACTCTATTGGGTCCCTGTCACATTGATTCCTCATATGTCCCCATGTCCCATACCGATGAAAAAAGAAATATCTACCACCACTAACTGCCTGGATGGTACTCCCCTCACAAGAAGTCTAAAAAAAAGGTTCCTACCACCTGATACCGAGCCCTTGGGTCCAGAGATTGAACTGCCCAAATCTATCCCCCAACTTCCCTCATGTTCCACTTAGTGGTCAGAACCTAATTCACTATCTCGTTAATATTATTCAACATAAACATATTGACCTATGGTTGAACAACATGCCTAAGACCTCCCTTTAAGAATCTCTCCCTCAATGGCATATCAATAAGATAAATCAACACAAAATGATGAAGCTCTATAAATAATTCTAAATATTTTAAAACGGTCATCACACCCTACTCTAGATGCATAAAATCACCATCCATTTCAGATCACATGGTCTTAAGAAAAAAGGATCCATAAAACTTGGATTGGAAATCCCTCGAAACCATATCTCATAGCGTATCATACTAGTTTAAAACATCCTACCAGAGCTTAGATGCACCTCAATGCATATATGTCATGAGATTCACTCTCCTATAAGGAGGTGTCTCAAGATTCTCATAGATAGAAAAGATAATCTGGTTCTATAGTTGAGCAGCCTGTGGACCATCATCCCCCCAAAAAATGGGAGGATGCTGCTGCTGGAACACTTGCATCAGATCTTCCATAGATGAGGCAGGATGTGGTGCTCCTTGAAAGAACTGCGTAAACCATAGAAAACCCTCACGAAATTTTGCATCATCACCAGTATCTAGTATAACAATTAGTGTTGTATCTGAAACTATATTATGATCTACTAGTATCCTAGGGACGATCACCTATAGAGCATGGTCATCACCACCCTCTTGGAATACGATTGGAGGTTGTCGTGGTGGCATGCCTCTACAATGCCAGACACACACCTCATAAAATATCGATAATGATAATATATCATATAAAATCATAGGATAGGTCGATGTATTCCTATAAACAATCCACACCCCTCTTCCTTCTCTTAAATTCCAGAAAGGGTAATAGAAATAGCTGGGAAATGCGCAACTTGCACTGCCTACTACCCACTCTAATGTTGGGTCAATGTCAAGTTCTCTTTTCCCAAACTTTCCATTTCATGTAAATTCATATTTATATTACAATTCTCCTTAAATGGTTAAACAATTTGGTTTTCCTCATCTGATCCATAAGTCCCCATACACAATATAAACTGAAATGTGTCATCCAATTTATCCAAACCATAACACATTCTAGTCCATGTGACAAATGGTCCATGAATCAACGTTCCATAGTTGGATGCTTTGGTTTTTTGATATAGCCTAAAAAGAAAAACACTATTTTGGTAAGACAAACACTCTATGTACCAACTATTTTTCTCAATTAACTATTTAAATATTTTATCAAACAATAATTATATCACTCAAGGAACACACAATAATGTCATACTGTCAGAAAATGGATCCTATATGGCATGGAATAATGCATGGCATGTGAATTATAAAAGGTGACTAGAATGATTCATGATAAGGAATAACCTCATATCATTGAGAAACAATAAAATCCATAATCATATGTAACATACAACAATAAGCATGTCACCCAATGGTGGAATCAAATCAACTGTAATAAGTAAAATCCATATAAAAACAATTTGCATTCCAATAAATTTGGATTTTTCCTATACTTGGGTTAACTACTCCCAAGCACATATCACTAGTAAATTAAGACACTTTATAATTTCATATAAATTGTCTCAAAATAGTAAATCCAAAAATATAAGGCTCTAGGACCACTTTGTGACATCCCAACTCAGGAACCACTAAATGGTGCCTCGATTCAGTGGGTCATAGGCCTCATGAATTCCACCCTGAATGCTAGAGCCTGCTGACTATTAGTATGTTCCAAGGGTGTTTTTATGGGTAGAATATTTCATCATGTTAGAGTGTAACACAAAAAAATAATAATAAAATTCAATAGTGGAAGCATATGAATAACTGATAGAAGAATAATAACATCTATAAGACTATAATAATAAATAAATCAAAATAACTTTCATATAAAAGATGATGATCATGTCATGAGTCTATACAAAATGATACTGGCATACATACAAAAAAAATCTAGTACAGTACAATTATCAAAAGAACAAAAATACAAAAAGGAATTATCCCTAGCAAGCATCATGAGTATAGCGTAGTCCTATGCTCCCTTGCTCTTGAGGAATGATCAAGTCAAGCATTATATAGTGAGAACTTTCCCTGGTCCCTAACTACATCTTTGAATTCTGTCCGAGTACCCAAAGGTGTCCCAAATAGAGTATGAGATAACACTCAGAAGTCCACCACCAACAATACATATAACAAGTTCAGTCTGTGCAATATAAACAGAAGCAATGTGTACTATTTCACAGGTATAAAAGTACATAAATTAAATGGTCAAAGAAGATGCGATCCCATCTATCCAAAAATGGATCTTCATGAACAATATCAAATCACCCTTATCAAGTGTAGTTGTAAAGCATAAATAAAAAAGTGTGATATTATCCAGTCTAACAAATGAAATTTTATACCCTTACCAAGTCCATCTGTAAAACATAGCAAAAAATACCCACAATGGCCATTCCATGTAATCAAGTGTCAACATTCACATCGGCTTATGCTGTGTAATCGAGTGTTATAACAAGACAGGCTAGATCCAAGGTATAGAAGACCAAGGCATCCTTGTTGAGTCCCAAGAGAATCTCAATGTAAATTTAGTAAAGAATTGTATGGAGTTCAAGGATAATGATAACAAAGCATGTCCAATGCGTTTCGAAGAAATTTATATCCAATGGGTGAAAATTCCCTTGGAATCCTAATGAATCAGGATTCGAGGTATAAAAGACCAATGTATCTTATACCATAATCATTATCAATGGAGTAAAAATTTCCATGACATCTAATGGAACCAAGATCCAAGGTGCTCATTCGAGGCATCCACTGCCATTATTAATTCATAAAAAATTTCATTAACCATTTCATATTCAATAACAATCCATGAATTCAACCAACCCATTTAAAAATTAACCATTTAAGAAAATAACCAATTTAAACATCTTGTAATCACATTGAAAGGGTGAATAACATTATAATAATCAATAATTCAATCCTAATTCAATTTATATGGATCCAAAAACATGTTGCGAGCTCACAGTCACTCAATATGGTGATATAAAATATGGAGGATACAAAAACACACCCCATGGGTGGAATAAGTTGGGAATAAAAACCTCTGATTGACACAAAGGCACCAATGGTAAACTATAATAGTCTCTCATTCAATCAATTCAAGCATTCAATTACTTTTATGGGAAATTCTGGAAAGATCGACGTGCGACACCATTGCGAAAAACTATAAAAAAATCAAAGCATAAGGTAAAAGTTATAGAAAACCTATCATATACACATGGTAGAGAACTCATATAGTTTCAACCTCTGATTCAATCTATATTGAATGAAAAATGACAAATGAACAAAAATCCTTGAAACATGGCATATTATACTACACATAAATTACTTTATTGATACAAATAAAAACAAAGTATGAAACAAGATGAACGTAGAAATTGCTGGTTCAAATCCAAAGACACACACAATTATTGATTTTGATGTCAGATGGAGGTTTTAGATCAAATTCTATAGGAGGGATTCAAATAATATGTCCAATTGTCAAAGTGTTGTCCAGTGGAAGAAAGGAAGAAAATAAATTATGTTTAATGAAAAATTACGTGAACAATGGTCATCTCACCCATTTTAACTGGGTCACATGGTTTGTATGAAATGTTTTCCAAACTATATGACAACATTTCACCCTTCCTTTCCTCAAGGGGACCTCATAGGATTCATTCACATGGTTTGGAAAACCATGAACAAACTGTGTTGTAAGCATTTGCTAAAAATTAAATAGCTTATTTCATGGGCGTCCTGCCCTCGGCGCGTGATTAGGGAAAACCATGAACCCTTTTATTCTCTTTTTCCAACCCCATACTAGTGTTTAACCCCTTGTGCATTATTTCCCTTAAATTTTGCAGCCCTAGATAGAGGCATGGACTACCTTTCACGATTTCATCAAACCGAGAAGCTTGGGTTGCACAGTTTCTACTAACTATGTGGCCCGACTTCTATTCCCAAAAACTAGGCCTCAAAACTATAAATAATCCATAAACACCCCTGAGACTACTATGATCTCATGACACACTCACATTAGGTCAAAACTAAGGAGTTAAAATAGAAATAAAAAGATCAATACCTCATAGAAAGACCTGGGATCTTACAATCATAATACACTATAACTAACTAATACACTCATGATAAAAAAATATAATTAGTATTATAAAAGGGTAATATTTATGAGTAAGGTTATAAAATAAGATATTATTCTATTTATGTTTGTTATATAGGATCTTATAGAGCGATCAACCATGAACAGATTCAAAATAAGGGTTTCCATCTTAGTTTCATTTCATTGGGACATGTTTATGTTATACAACATATTTACATTTATATAGTGTACTTATCACCCCATTTTATTTTTTATATAATGATTATATTATATTTCATGATTGTAAATGTTCATTTTCATGTTATCTTTCTCATGGAGTTTTGATTTAAAAGTTATAAATGTTATAAGGGAGATTTTGTGTGTGACTCAAATCATATCCTTGGGTCATAATCACTTTTTATTGGCTATAATAATTAAATATTTAACTATTATACCCTATAATGACGTTATGTTTCATTTCCACCCACTTTCCTAGAGAAAGCATTTTTCACACCAAAGTATTCTACATTTATGATTCAAATTTTATTTGTCAAAATTCATTTTTAAGAATAATTACCATTTATTTTATTGTATTTCCTTCTCAATCCTTGTTTTTACTTCCCACCAATATTATCCATTCTATTGTTGAAACTAAAAGTATTTTTATCACTAATGACCCTTCCACACATTCATTTAGTTTAAATCAATGGTTTTATCATCCTTTTAATAATGTGGGTTTGCAACAATTTTATTTCAAATTGTTTAAACTGTTACTCCATATTTTCAAAAAACGGTTTGATAATCCAATCCATTATTTATTTCAATAAAAAATATGTTTTTTTCAAGATTCCATGATTAATGATATTTTTTAAATGTAAAAGTTTTAAATTTATTTTAAATTAACTTATGAAAAACATTATTTCATTTTGAAATATATATTGTTAGTGATTATTTTTAAGATTAAAATATTTCAAAGCATTTTCACTTCCCTTTTTTTGAAAACTTTATATTTTTTTCAAGTATCCATTATTAAATATTCATTTAAAATTAATGGTTTTAAAATTATTTTTACTTGATTTTTATTGAAAAATTTATATCATTTTTAAGTATCTATTATTAAATATTATTTTAAAAGTAAAATTTTTCAAAGTATTTTCACTTCTCCTTTTTTAAACCTCATGTATTGTAAAATATAGTTTACTCATAAATAAGGTTATCAACTGTATTCTCCTTCCCTATAAAAAAATGCATTTTTGAAAATTATTTATACTTAAATGTTTTAAAATGTCACGTGAAAACATTTGTATTTTCCCTTATATTTACCCTGTAAGGATTATCTTTAATGAAGTGATTTTTATCACTCTTTATATGTTATTATGATATGATTTATTTTGGAAGATGAGAGTTTTGATGTTTTATGATTTGAGTTCATATAATGGAATATTTTTGAAAGGTTTAAGAAACTCATTCTCTTTCCATGGGTTTATTAAGATATTTTTATAATTGATATTTTTTTTCAATGGAACACATTTTTATAGATGATGATGGGTGGGGTCCTATATCACCCTCTAAATAATTTATTAAGGATTTATAACTCATGAGAAAAGGATGTAATGAGTAGACATTTTGTTTGTTCACAATATGAAGCATGATCATTTTTATTATTAAAAATATGAAGTGTGAGATTTTTTTGTTAATAATATGAATCATGGACATTTTATTCATTCAGAACATGAAACATGATTATTTTATTTGTTCACAACATGAAGCATAAGACATTTTTTTGTTCAGAACATGAAGTGTGGGCATTTTTTTTGTTCACAACATAAAGAGGGGACATTTTGTTTGTTCACAACATGAGGTGGGATTTTTTTCACTATGATATGATTTCTATATGTTTATTATTGTGACACATTTTTATGTTGCTTATAATTTTATAAAATGTTTTCAAGATTATTCATTTTTTAAAGTATTCTGCACTTTTATGTCATACTCACATTTTTTTGATTATTGACATGTATTATGGGAAAGATCATAATTTTAATGATTCCATAACAATACTTTTCTAATCTTATATTTCTCCATCATGTTTTATGATTATCATCGACAAGATTTTGATCTTTTTTATGATATTTTTGTCTTAATAATTTTCTCCTTCATGTTTATGATCCAATACTTTATGATATATCTTTCCCTCACTGAGGGTTTGATCTCATTCCATTCTTATGTTTCCAATCCCTAGGTCTTGAAGGTGATTATATAATGTGAGATTTCTATAAAAGGTATAAAGGAGCAGGGTTATAGATAAATGTTCAAAAGTTTAGTAAAATAATATGTCTATGTAGCTAATCTCCTAGATGCTAAACCTTTGGGTCTTTGAATTGTGCGACTACTGTGAGATGTATAATCAAAATAATGAGATTAATGTAATATTTATGTTAACTTTATCATGGGTCACTATAGTTGGTATCAAAGTGGGGTTTAGTTATTTTAGCTATTATTTTATTATTTTAGATTAGTTTAGGGAAATTTAGTGAAAACCCTAGGGAAAAGTATAAGGGACACTTCTAAATATAGGATAACATCCTGATGTTTTGGTAAATTTGAGATTGCTTGGTTATCCAAGAAATTACATACCTGAGTGGATACTATAAGTGTATATAGGCTCTAACATAGTTTTACCTAGGGGTAATAAGCTCGAAGAGAGCGTATTAAATATTAACTCAGTCATCACCTGATGCACGACAAAAAGGCCTAACTGAACACCGAGTTCGACACTCCTAGGGGATATTATTTTTCTGATCACATGAAATTTATGAACCAATATGATTGATTTATTCCCAAGTTAATTTTAGGAATTAATATGAGAAACATATGATATCCAAACTTATTATAACCTAGGTGGAACCAAGAGAGTTATATGATTAACCAAGTATGAAATAGTTGAAATGACATAATCATAAGTTGAAATAAATGTGTCAATAGATAAGAAATATTAGGATTGAACTTTCATATTCATATAATTTAATTATTTTGGATAATATCACAACATTTTTGGTTTTATTATTTTGTTGAATCAAGATTAAGGGAATGCATATGAGAAAGGTATGTCCCTAACACCTCTTAACAATATTATTATAGATAATCAATTTCATAGTTTTATTAAGTATAATGAGGTTTATATCTTAGTAGAAGATATATGTTCATTTTAAAATGGATATCTTAGCCTATTCTTGTAATAAATGATAATTAAAATTATAAGGATGCAATTTATTTAAGTGGGTAAAATATAATGATCTAAGATTTTGAATCCTTTAAAATACATACTATATTTTATAAATTGTGCGACATGCTACACCCAATGCAATACAACCAAAAAAAATTAAGATGAAATTATTAATAATGATATAATAAGCACTAAGATGGTCATCCAATAATAGTTACAACCTTTAGAAGGTAAATAACTAATACGAGTTAATATTGGAAAGGATATTTTTAATAAAATCATTTATCTATATATATATATATATTATTTTAAAAATATAAATTTATAAATTTTATAATTTAAATTTTATAAATAAAAATTAATATTTTAATTTCACATAACAAAATAAACTTATGCAATATTTTTTTGGATTTTTCTAAAATAACTATTTTTTATGGAATAATGAAAATACTAATTTTTCTAATATGACAAATTTTATATGAATTATAAGTTTTTGAATAATTTTCCTAAAAAAGTTTATATTATAAATTATAGTAAATCATTTTAAAATACTATGTTTAATTTATAAATCCATGCTCAACATTTTGAAAATTTATGCAGTGTTTTAGTAAAAATGCTTTTTTGACTGTTTTGTTTAATTAATTATATAATGATGGAAAAAAGTTTTCGATTTATTTTATTGTTAAATAAATACCCATTTAAAGATAATTAATATTTCAAATTTATTGGGAAAAATTAAATTTATAATTCTATCATAATCAAAAATCTTTTTTCTTAAAAATAAACATTTTCAAAAAATGGGTTTTTACTATATATATGTGCTAATAATAAGATTAATTTCCTTTGACCAAGAAAGTTAATTTTATAAAATGATTCTTAAATTTGATCTAATAATTTTTTTAATATTTAATATTTCCAATTTAATTTTTATTTAAAAAATTTAAATTACCAAAAATAATGCTAATTACCATGATAATGGTGAGCCAATTATTTAACATTATTATTTGGTTATTATCAAAGAAATTATATAAAATAAATTAAATTTAAATGCTTTAATTAATTAATTTAATATTATGTATAAACACGTAAATAAATATATTAAAAAAATTGGTTGTTAATAAATACTAAATAAGATTAAGAATCCATAATGGTCAAAATGCATTTTTATACTATTTTTTTTAAAATTAGATAATTTAATTAAAAAGTTAATTTTATAATATTTATAAATTTAATATGATTAAATATATGTTTAATTTAGTTCCATCACACCCAAAATTTCTATATAGGGTATGTTATATGTTTAATAAAAGATAAAATCACTTAGTTAAAAACTAGTAACCTAGTTTAAAAGTAACAGAGTAAAATGTACAAAATTAATTTTAAAAACACTTAACATGTTTAAAACATGAAAGGAAACAATTAATTGAGACTTTATAGAACTAAACATTCCCCAAAATATTTTATTTTAAAATTTGGATCCATTGAGATTGGAGCAGTGTCTTGGAAGTTTTAAAATATAAAGGGTGTTTCTAAGAGTGCCCTTTTAATCTCTTATAAAAGGGGATCTGTAACACCCTAGTTTGTTTAATAATAAATGAAAATAAAAATTTAAATATAGTATTTTAATAATAATACTTATAAATAATTTTATCTAAAATTGGTTTAAATTAATGTTCTAAAAAAATTACTATTTATCAAAATTATTTTTTTAAAAGAAAATATATATATTTTTTAACATGGATATATGTATTGAATTTTATTTTTAATCAAATTATATTTCAATGATAGAAATAATATGTTAATTATTTTATTATAATTTGTGTTCATTAAATAAATTATTATTTTCAAGTATTATATGTTGGGATCTTAAAATGTCGAACATTTTTTTATTTACATTATTTTGACTAATGATATCAAATATTTTACGGAGATTTTAAATGTTTATGATTTATAAAATATAATTATAAGAAATATGATATTTTGATATTATAAATATATATAATATATTATAAAATGAATTTTTATATATATAAAAATGTATACTTTTTGTTTTGATATATATATATATAAATGCGATTTAATAAATATGTATATGTTTATAAATATTTAATATTATCGTTTTTTTATTATATATACATGTTTTGTTTCATTTTTATTATATATATATATATATATAGTTATATGTTCTAAATATATATACATATTGTATTTTATTTTAATCTATACGTGTGTTTTTAAAAAAAGGAAAATTTTATAACGTTTAATATATATATATATATATTGTAAAACATTAAATATATATATATAACGATATTATATAACGATTTTAATATATAACGTTTTTATAACATTTTTATAAAATTTTAATATATATAACCTTTTTTAATGTATAACGTTTATAAATATATATTGTCTTTTGTTTTGTTTAATTTTTAATATATATATATATATCATTTTTATTTATAACATTTAAAAAATATATAAAATATCAAAACATTTAATATATATTATAATATATATATATATATATATAATGTCACATTTTTCTATGTATGTAATAATAATGAAAACAAACAAACAAAAGCGAAACTAAATTAATATAAAACATAAAAGAAAAAACCTAACATGTGATGATTATATAATAAAAAAATATTAATTTTGTTGAATTTTCAATGTGAGAGAAGAAAAAAATTAGTGGGAAAAATGATTAGATGGAGAAATAGTGAAATATGACTTTAAAATATATATGAATATTTTATAAATAATAAAACGTGATTTTATTATTTATATATATATATATATATCAAAATGTGATATAATATATTTATATGTTTCAAAATATTATCATTTTTTATTATTTTATGTTTTATTATAAACATGCGTTGACTTGATTTTTTTAAAAAAGAAACATTTTTTAATTGTTATAAAAAAATGATAATAATATATATAAAATCCTGGAAGAGATGGAAAATAATGATGACCCGTGATTTTGGGTCATTGTTTAAAAAACAAATTAATAAGGAAAAAGTAAGAATGATAATTAGAAATATATTATTATAATATGAACTTGACTTTGAAACGTGAAATGATAATGAAATATATAATTTTATCCTATTCATATTTATGGCATCGTCCACAATTCTCAAAATTAATATATATATATATATATATATATATATATATATATAAAACTCATTCTTGACACCCTACACAAGTGCACTGTAATCTGAATCCCTCTTGATTGAATCAGGTGTGTCTGAACCTCGAACCAAAGAGTTGTTGGTTCATTTCTTTGAGGTAAGGGAATTATTATTTTCAATTATATTATGTAACTCTCTAATTATTTTGATCAAGTAATGTTGTTTTTCAAAGATATACATATATAAGTAAGTATATGTATATATATATATGCATATATATGCACATCTAAGTATAACTAATATTATTTATTTATTTTTATAAGTTATAAAGGTCATGTTCATCTATCAAATTAACTTTTAATGTTTATCTATGAACACCATGTTTACAAAGAAATATTTTTTTTGTTGATAAGTCTTATCATTTTATGTGCAATTTTAATTCAATCTATTATTTGATGTGCATAATCTCATCTTCACCCCCTGATTTGTCATGCATAGATAGATATGACCATAATCTTGCTCATATATGACATTCAAAGCATTAAAAAATCGCACATGCACTTATTTCATTTTTCTGAAAATTATGGTGTTATATGGAAAATAATAATTCAAGTATGAGAATCTCCCTAAATGGTTTTATAAAAGAAACTTAAAGAAAAATTTATGTCATGATATATGTAAAATTATTTTCTTGAAAGGAAAATAATTATATGTATGTGATTTAAAAATGTTTTGGGTTTGAACTGAGAAGGCAGATTCATAGAAAACGTTTTTATTCAAATATGTCATAGTTATGATAAATGAGATGATATGGGGAGTGAACCCATAATATTAAGGGAACTTGGTTTGACATGAGTTATACCTAGTGGCCACGTGTATGGTTTTTAATTATGGTCTTCCAAGTACTAGAGAAAAATCAATAAAAAATTTATTATTTTCGAAGGAGGATTCCCAACGATATTTAAATTATAATTATTTTTGAGAAAATAATGGTTTCAAAATTTTAAATATGTTATGAAAATATAATTTTAAGTATTTATGTTTATGATTTAAATGAATTTACTAACTATTTTAAAACCTCTTGCTGGGCATAAATAATGCTCACCCTACGTTTTAAAATCCTTTTTACATATTTAGTAGATTTATCAGCGAGATATTTTTTCTATATATAAGAAGTGCGCTGAAGTTTCTTTGTTTATTTTCTTATTTTTTATAGTTGTGATGACTTGTAAAAATTGTGTCTAATTCTCCATAACCTAGACTGGTAAAAGATCCTGATATGTAATTTAAATTTTGTGTATTTATTCAAATTTCTTTTATAAAAAAATAGACGACATTTATAAGGTTTGAACCCGGGTTTCGGGTTTGGGTTTTTACAATTGGCATTATAGGAACGGTCTAGATAACTTTGAGACATTATAACAAAAAAATAATTTATGTTTGTGTATCCTTTGTAAAAAAAATTCTTTTGTAATGAAGAATTGCGAGGGCGCACTTCAATTAGGGGGGGGGGAATTTAACACCCCAGTTTTCTTTAATAATAAATGAAAATAACAATTTAAATAAAGTATTTTAATAATAATACTTATAAATAATTTTATCTAAAATTTGTTTAAATTAATGTCCTAAAAAAACAATTACTATTTATCACCATTATTTTTTAAAAAAGAAGATATATATATTTTTTAACTTGGATATATGTATTGAATTTTATCCTTAATCAAATTATATTGCAACGATAGAAATAATATGTTAATTATTTTATCATAATTTGTGTTCATTAAATAAATTATTATTTTCAAGTATTATATATTGCGATCATAAAATGTCGAACATTTTTTTTATTTACATTATTTGGCTAATGATATTAAAATTTTAAGGTGATTTTAAATTTTTAAGATTTGTAAAATATAATTATAAGAAATATGATATTTTTGAAATTATAAATATATATAATATATAAAAAACAATTTTTTACATATATAAGAATGTATACTTTTTGTTTTGATATATATATAAAAATGGTATTTAATAAATATGTATATGTTTATAAATATTTAATATTATCATTATATTTTTATTATATACACATGTTTTGTGTCCTTTTTATTATATATATATAGTTATATGTTCTAAATATATATACATATTGTATTTTATTTTAATCTATATGTGTGTTTTTTTTAAAGGAAAATTTTATAACGTGTAATATATATATATATATATATTGTAAAACGTTAAATATATATATGACGATTTTATATAACGTTTTTAATATATAACATTTTTAATAGTTAACGTTTTTATAAAATTTTTATAAAATTTTAATATATATAACGTTTTTTAATGTATAACGTTTATATATATATACTGTATTTGGTTTTGTTTACTTTTTAATATATATATATATATATATATATCGTTTATATTTATAACATTTAAAATATATATAAATTTTAGAATATTTAATATACATTAATATATATATATATATATATAATGTCACATTTTTCTATGCATGTAATAAAAAAAAACAAACAAAAGAAAAACTAAATTAATATAAAACATAAAAGACAAAACCTAACATGTGATGATTATATAATAAAAAAATATTAATTTTGTTGAATTTTCAATTTGAGAGAAAGAAAAAAATTAGTGAGAAATGTGATTAGATGGAGAAATAGTGGAATATGACTTTAAAATATAGATGAATATTTAATAAATAATAAAACATGCTTTTCTTATATATATATATATATATCAAAACGTGATATAATATATTTCTTTAATTATATGTTTCAAAATATTATCATTTTTATTATTTTATGTTTTATTATAAACATGTGTTGAATTCATTTTTTTAAGAAAGAAATTTTTTTTTATTTGTTTTAAAAAATGATAATAATATATATAAAATCATGGAAGAGATGGAAAATAATAATGAACCATGAATTTGGGTCTTTGTTTAAAAAACAAAATAATAATGAAAAAGTAAGAATGATAATTAGAAATATATTATTATAATATGAACTTGACTTTGAAATGTGAAATGATAATGAAATATATCATTTTATCCTATTCATATTTATGGCTACCTCCGCAATTCTCAAAATTAATATATATATATATATATATGTATGTAAAACTCATTCTTGACACCCTACGCAACAACACTGTAATATGCATCCCTCCTGATTGAATTGGGTGTGTTCGATCCTCGAACTAAAGAGTTGTTGGTTCATTTCATTGAGGTAAAGGAATTATTATTTTCAATTTAATTATGTAAATATCTAATTATTTAGATCAAGTAATTTTGTTTTTCAAAGATATACATATATATGTATGTATATGTATATATATATTTATGCATATATATGCACATATAAGTATAACTAATATTATTTGTTTATTTTTATAAGTTATAAAGGTCATGTTCATCTATCAAATTAACTTTTAATGTTTATGTATCATCACCATGTTTACAAAGAAATATGTTTTTGTTGATAATTATTATCATTTCATGTTCAATTCTAATTAAATCTATTATTTCATGCGCATAATCTCTTCTGCACCCCCTGATTTGTCATGCATAGATAAATATGGCCATCATCTAGCTCATATGTGACATTCAAAGCACTGCGATATCGCGCACACACTTATTTCATATTTCTCACAATTATGGTGTTATAAGGAAAATAGTAATTCAAGTATGGGAATCTCCCTAAATGGTTTTATAAAAGAAACAAAAGAAAATTTTATGTCATTATATAAGTAAAATTAATTTATTGAAGGGAAAATATTTATATGTATGTGATTTAAAAATGTTTTGGGTTTGAATTGAAAAGGCAGATTCATAGAAAATGTTTTTATTCAAATAGGCCCTAGTTATGATAAATGAGATGATATGGGGAGTGAACCCATAAGATTAAGGGAAGTTGGTTCCACATGAGTTATGCCCAGTGGACACGTGTATGGTTTTTAATTATGGTCTGCCAAGTACCAGAGAAAAATCCATTATAAATTTATTATTTTCGATGGAGGATTCCAAACTATATTTAAATTATAATTATTTTTGAGAAAATAATGGTTTCAAAATTTTAAATATGTTATTAAAATATAATTTTAAGTATGTATGTTTATGATTTAAAATAATTTATGAACTATTTTAAAACCTCTTAATGGGCATAATTAATTCTCACCCTACATTTTAAAATCCTTTTTACAGGTTTAGTAGATTTATCAGTGAGATATTTTTCTGAATGGAGGCAGCGCGCTGAAGTTTCATTGTTTATTATTTTTATTTTGTGTAGTTGTGATGAATTGTAATAATTGTGTCTAATTCTCCAAAAACTAGACCAGTAAATTATCCTGATATGTAATTTTAATGTTGTGTATTTATTCAAGTTTCTTTTATAAAAAAAATACACGATATTTATAAGGGATGAACCCGGGTTTTAGGTTCGGGTTTTTACAGGATCACTTACACCCTTTCACACACACACAAACCTATAATTATAATTACTAATTTAAAATATACCATTTTAATATACCCACAACCTAATCCCACAAACATAATCCCATTTACATTCATATATAGATTAATCCCTTCAATTTCAAGGGAACTTTAAAGGAAAAGTCAAGTCTTCAACATAAGTATTATATCCTTTCTAAGTTTTTCTTCTTAATATTTCTCTTCAAAATATATTATCACCATAATAATATAATTAAATACGTATCATTATTACACTTACATGTTTTTATATTAATGGTAAAACCATTATCTATTCATTTCAATGAACTTAGAAAAACAAAAGGAATGCCAATTATGCGTGTGCGCGGACTGCCGCCTCGAAGAAGAAATATTTTTTTATTCTAGTTTCTCATTATTTATTCAATTATATTAAAAAAATTAAACATCAAGTAAAAATAAAAATAATATCATTATGATTATATAATAATGATATTATGTCAAAATAAACACCTCCTTATCCATTCTCACCAAACGAGTTAAAACATGTTCATGTTTGGGTCGGTTTAACCACACACATGAAGAATTATTTAAAATAAAACTATGGATGAAATTGGAACATTAAAAATAATATTATGATAATATAAAAATAAAATAATTATTGGTATATGGTTCTGGAAATATTATATTGAGTATTTATCTTATTATCAAAGTATCATTTTCATTCTCTAAAATCACCAAAATAATCCAACACACTGATTCCATTTTCATGTAGTGTAACTAAATTTCTTTGGAATGATATAAGGAATTTATAAATAAATATAAGACATATATTAAAGTGTCTTAAATTATCTATAAATGAGTATCTTTTTTCAATGTATGGTTAATTATATCAACATTATAAAAGGTTCACAAAATAGTTAAAGTTTGTAACATCCAATGGACATAATACGCGATAAATAATTAATGTAATAATGATAAAAGAATTATAATAAGGATTATAAAATGGTAATATTTATGATTATTATTCTAAATTATGACATTAAATTATTTATTTTTTTATACACGATCTTAGAGTGCGATTAACTAAGAAAGTAAACAAGGAAAGTGTTTCCTTATCGATTTCATTTCCTTGATGCATGATTATGTTATACAACATGTTTAAATTATTATGGTGTACTTACCAAATAATTAAAATTTATATATCATTATTTTATAATAATTAATGAATTTAAATGTTCAATTTCATGCTATCATTCCCATGTAGTTTTTATTCAAAAGATACAAAGGTTGTAAGGGTTTTTTGTGACCCAAATATTTTCTTAGGTAATAATCACTTTGATTTGACTATAATTTTACAAGATTGAACTATTCTACCATATTATGATTTAATATTTTATTTTAAACATATTTAATGAGGAAATTATTCTTCACACCAAAGTCTTCTGCATTTATGATCCTTTTTTTTGTCAAAATGCATTTTTTTAATAAAAATTTCCATTTATTTTAATGTATTTTCCTTCCCTATCCATGGTTTTACTTTCCAACAATGTTCTACATTATATTATGAAAAACAATTTTTTTTAATCTGTAGTGATACTTTTACCCCCTTTATTCATTTTAAACCAAAGGTTTCATAATCCTTTTAACAATTTGGGTTTTTAACAGGGTTGTTTCAAAGTGATCAAATGTTTTTCCCACCCTTTCAATACAAAAGGTTTTATCAATCACCCCAAATCTTATTTTGATAAAATTTATCAAAATTTTCAAGTTTATATTATTAAATATTCTTTTTAAAAGTGAAAGTTCTAAATTATTTTCACTCACATTTTGGAAAACATTATGTCCTTATAAAATTTCCATTATCATAGATTATTTTTAAAAGTAAATGTTTTTAAGTATTTTCACTTCCATTTTTTTAAAACATTATGTCTTTTTCATGTATCTATTATTAAATATTATTTTAAGAGTAATGTTTTTAAAATTATTTCCACTTTATTTTTTTGATTTTTTTCATCCTTTTAAATTATCCTATATTAAAGATTCTTTTAAAAGTATAAGTTTTTAAAGTATTTTATCTTTTACTTTTTGAAACATTATATATTTTCAAGGATATTTTATTTGTAAATAAAGTTATAAAAATTATTCTATTTACCATTACTTTTTTTGAAATTAATTTTTACTTTAATGTTTTTAATGATTTTTTGGAAACATTTTTAGTTTCACTTATATTTACCCTCCAATGTATATATTTGATGATGTGTTGTTTTGATCACCCTTTATATGGTATTAAGATATGATTTATTTTTGAAAATGAGAGATATGATATTCTATGATTTCTTATGTTCATGTTATGTGATATTTTTTAATGGTTTAAGAAACAAATTATCTTTACATGGGTTCATTAAGATATGTTTATGAAGGATTTTTTTTATAGAACACATTTTTTTAGATGATGACAGGTGGGGTCATATATCACTCTCCAATGCATTGGTTAAGGATTTATACCTAATGAGAGAAGATGTTAAGCACAAATTTTTTTTTTCAAAATATGAAGCATGGGTAATTTTTTGTTCACAATATAAATTTGGTAATTGTTTTTGTTCACAATATAAAGAATGGGATTTTTTTTGTTCACAACCAAAATCATGAGAATTTTATTTTTCAAAACATGAGTCATGGTGATTTTTTTACAACATGATGTGTGGGATTTTTGTTTGTTCATTGCATGAAGTAGAGAACTTTTGTTTGTTCACTATATGAAGTGGGGAAATTGTTTTATTCTTAATTCTATAATTTCTCTATATTTATGTTTGTAACACATTTTCCAGTTGTTTATCATGTTATGTCATGTTTTCTTGATTATGAATTATTTTTAAAGTATTCTACACGTTTATATCATGCTCACTTGTTTTTGGTTATTGATATGTATTTTTGAGCTAGGACATAACTTTTATGATTCCTTAATTATATATTTACGATATTATGTTGCTCCATAGTGTATTATAATTATCATAAAAGGAATTTTGATATTTTATTATGGTATATATGTATTCATCATATTTTACTTCATGTTTATGATCTAATACATTATGATATATCTTTATCTTATTGAGAATTTTAGATCACTCTTTCTTATATTTCTAGTGCTAAGGTTATTAAAATGATTATATATTGTGAGATGTCTGGAAAAGGTCTAAAGAAGAATGATTATGGATAAATGTTCACAAGTGTAGTAAAATATATATTTATATAGCTAATAACTAAGACACAGAACCATTTTAAACTTTTATTGTGAAACTATTGTGAATTTTATAATCTAAATCAAGAGAGTAATTTACTATTTATGTTACATTTAAAATGGGTCACTATAAAACTACTGATAGTAAAATTCTAAGTCTAGGAAACTTTATATCTAAGTTATGTTCATCATTACAATCCATTATTTTACTAAATTTTAATTTTAGGGGTCAACAGATGTTCCATAATTTGAGACAATACAACCAAGAAAAGAAACTTTATTGATCCAATATTCACACTTAATATATTTCCCATACAATTCCATTTTTCTGAGGGTCTTTAGAATTATTTGAAGATAACTCTCATGATATTCATATCTCTTAGAGTATATCAAGATATCATCAATTAATACCACCCCAAAGTTATCAAGATAATCCTTAAATACTCAATTTAATATATATATAAATATAAAAGTCACATTAGTGAATGCAAAAGGAATTATTGAAAACTTATAATGTCCATACCTTGTTTAAAATTCCAACTTCAGTATATCATCCTTATTCACCTTTAACTTGTGATAAATTAAGTGAAGATTGATCTTTTAAAGTATTCGACTCCTTGAATTGTATTAAAAAATTCATCAATGTGAGGAAAAATAAACTCATTCTTTATAGTAATGTCATAATCTCCCTATAATTGAGCACGGTCTTATAGACCCATCCATTATTTTTGTGAATAAAATAGGGGCTCTCCAGGGTGAAACACTCTGTTATAAAAATCCCTTATCACCAACCCTTATAGGTATTTCTTAAACTGAACCAACTGTATTAGTCCCATTCTATATATATGCCTTCTATCAAGAATGAGTTCAATGGAGAACTCAACTTCATTCTCTAGCTCATGGACATGTAAATCTTCTAGAAAAACATCAATTAATTTTTCTACCAAAGGTATATCATATATTCTTAGGATATATTTATTATCTATAGATCGTGATTGATCTTACAATATTTATATAATTTCATTAAGGGGTGTTACTGGGGTAGGATCTAAACATGATTTATATGATCAAGGTTCCAATATAAAGATATGATATTCCACCCCACCTTTATAAATCATAATATATATCTCTTAGAGGTAAAAATTTTAATTAATCTTTGAAATATAACCAATACCAAGGATCATATAAAATTTAACCATATGTATAATAACCATGTATTTAAATTGGGTACACACATGAATCAAAATTGGGACTTAATGATATATCTTTTTCTCTATAATATTACCACTTGGTGTCTTAATTGATAACTTATTTACTAGGGTTCTAGAGAAATATTTCATGTTTCTGAAAAAATGAATGATATAAAAGAGTGAAAATATATAGTATCAAATAAAACATATGATAAATTTGAGGTAATGATCAAAGTACCTATCAACACAACATTAGTAACTTTAACTTGATATGTCGCAATTTCATATGATTATCCTTTCTCTTATTTCTTTTTATTAGGTAAATTCCACTAACATTTGGGGAATCAGTTCACATAATGTCCCTTATCTGTACTGTTAAATCATTGATAATCAAAAACTTCTGTCTTTACCTTTCATTAATGACATTGGTAGCCTTTTTATCTGCACTTGTAACAAACTCCTATTCCTTTCCTATAATACCCATGGTATTTGTTCCCATAGTTATCACATGTGGGAAATAACATGCTTATATTATTCCCATTTTCCAAATTTTTCTGCCAATTATTCTCAACCAACCTATTCTTCTCATGATTTCCCTTTAATACATATATCCCAGAGAACTCATTTTCTATATTAATGGTACTTGAGACTATATCCTCATACGATGAAAAGTTCTAAGATACCAATTCCCTTCAAATGATTAAATTTAAACCATAAAATAAATGATCAATCTTACTTTCCTTTCTACAATCATATTCCACAAAATGTTTATACAACCTTGTAAAGTTACCCTCACAATTAATAACATTTTACTCCAAATTTTGTTTAATATCGAGGAATTTATGTTACATTTCTGATCTTTTTTCATGAAGAAAGTATTTTCATAGAATAACTTCTTAAAATTTCCCCATTAAATGAACTTGATCTCATGTACATCTTTAGTGTTTTGAATTACTGACCACTATTGGTCTACATATCCCTTTATATGATAGACCACTATGATTAATTTTGCCCTTTTCATTACTTCCCAAAGAGAGAGGGATATTAACTAGAGAATTGATCAATTTTTCAACTACCAATGGATCAGTAGTTCCATTGAATATTTGTGGTTTTTGTCACATTAAGTGGTCAGTAATAGTGAAACCATCATGGGTATCATCATGTTTCTCTATGAGAGTGATATAATTTTTTCTAAGCTAGGACAACCACCATAATCTGGTTATAATATAATTAGCCTCAAATCTATCGTCATTAACTTGACCAGAGGGAATATCCCTTTTTTGAATATGGGTTTCGATATGGTTTCCATTCCTCCCATTAATCACTATCTTTATACAATGGAGTAAACATAATCACCTCATTCTATTTAATTGTAAAATACAATGCATATTATGTTTTCTATATTGTTCCCTATAAATATAGAAGGGTTTTTAATAATACTTGTTCTCTCTCACTTGGTTACTCTAAATCTAATCCACAAGGTTCCTACTTAAATTTATATGAAATCAGCTATAATATCCTAGACTCTAGAAACCTAGAGTTAGTTGTTTTATTACATTATTGGTACAAAATTACATGAGTTTTTGAAGGATCGAAAAATTTATAAGTCTTAAAAGACTAGACACATATAAATTACAGTTCAAAACATAAGATACAATATTAACATATTGAGAGAACATTATTAGTCCTTACTACATATCCTAGAAAATTGCACATAGAACTCCTCTAGGTTTTCTGATAAAAGGAAAAAAATAATGGTGACCTCATTTTCTTAGTGAGGGTAGCATACAATGAACGATTTTATAACATAAACATGGAATAAGTGATATAGAAGGAATAAGTAATAAAAAAGAATCCATAATCAACTAAAACCAAGGTCATTCTATATCCATCATAATAAATTAAAATATGTATAATAATAATCATATATCTCATACATAAAGAGTTTATAATTTGAGACATCAAAACATGCTTTCAAGGCCTTGTTCCAAGACACTTTATTATTATGGGATGAGGTATACACCAATACCCAACCTGTTTGGACTCATGATACATTTCTATGTATCTATGGCTTATATAATTTCAACCCACCCCATTAAGTCCAATTCATTCACTCTAAGAGTCAACAAGAACTTCCATACCATTCCCTAGGGAAACTCTAACTGAATAAAATGTGAATATAAATATAATGTTAATTAAGAAAATCAAACAGTTACCCATTTCACAGAATAATGTTGGTGTCTAAGATAAAACCACTTAATTAATTTGGAATCTATGGGGTATTTTCCAAGTAACATAAATCACCCTTATCAATGAAATATAGTGGTGAGGGTACTTAAATAGTGATGGGTTATCCATGAAAGATATTAATTTGATTCAATAGATTAAATTTTTAGGAGGCCAATAAAATGGAAGAAAAATCCTTATTCATGGTTTATAAAGAGCATTTGAATATTCAAAATCTTTTCCTCTGGATTGTCTAGCCAAGTGTACAATATCAGGCCCATTCATCCTGCATCATAGTGATAATTATGTCAATGCTCAACCAATTATTTTTAGGGTGATTACCCCTAGGGGAATCCATACCACATATAAATCCAATTTCTAGTATCCATAAATGGATGTATTTTCTAGGAAACTACACATAATTTTACTTTACAAAAATTTAGGATGGATTTTCAACCATTGAAAAATTGAGTTTTATAATAGTTTCAGTAACTATAAATCCAAAGAACTTATGGGGGGTATAAAAAATATACTTTTAAATCACTTAAATTTCATTATTAATATGGTAAAAATTATTCCATGTCAATTGTTGCACTATATAAAAGGAAATAGGTGGTGAATATAACATGAGTCCCAAAGAATGAAAATTGAGATGAAAACACACAATTTTGTCTTTGGAAGAAGTTAAATCATAACCAATTGAATGAGAAGACTTTAAATTGATATTATAATACCATGAATAATGTAATATCATTACATAAAATCTCACATAGGTATTACATATACACCACATAAAGGAAATTAGGTGTATAATATAAAACAAGTTTCAAAGAGAGGAATTTGATATGAAAACTCCTTACCTCTTATCAAAAATTCCATTAACATATTTTGACCTCCTATATTATCAGCACATATATATTAATAAAATAATTAAAAAACATACTCATATCTATTTATATTCATACTCTTCACCAATATCCATTCCCTATTCTAATTCTTCTGATTTTCCACATGAAGTGTTTATAGTTTTGATTATCTGTAATAGTTTCATAATATTGGTGTCCATATTAATTATTCTTCCAAATTTCATAATTAATAGGTCATTAAATTTACTTTTAGGTATTATTTATAATAATTTACTATGTTTTAAATTCATTTAATGTGTCTTTATCCTTGAGGATGATATTGATAATAAGCATGTGTTATGATTCTTGTGGATCGAAGGATGTTTTCTGAATTTATTAATTAAATATTGACATAAAATATCCATAATAAAAATAAAATAATTATTTACACATTTATATTATATTATACAAGTATTTAAATTCCCATAGTCATTCATGATATAAATTCATAGTATTATTGAAGTAGGTGGTTAAACTGACCTGAACATAAACATACCCTTATGTAATGAATGATTATAAGGTGGTTTTATTATAATATAATTATTATATTATAATAATGATATTATAAGGTTTTTCATATTATTTTGTATCATAATTTTAAGAAATTATAAGAATAATGAATAGATATTAAAATATTAGATAATTTGAATAAAAGATTATCCCCTTAGTATGCTTATTTTAAATAAATAAATTAATGATGATCATTTATATATTATATCATTAATAGGTTCTTGATTTATCATAATATAACATTAATAATATCATATAAATAATATTTATATATTAATATTATTCTTACATACATTCTTATTAGGCGATGAAGGAAAACTAAACACGTTGTGTTGTAGAGGTGGTAGTCCGCACAACACATGAATGTCAATTTCATTTTTCTTAAGGGAAAGAGGAAATTTGGTTAGTGTTTATTTAAAAAATATAACAAAATTTAGTTTAAAATTAATATTAAATTAATAATATAGTATTAGGAAAAATAAATTTGATAAGGAAAGAGAAAATGAAAATATGTTAGCAAAATTATTGACCTACATTGAGAACTTTGAGTTTATCTTGGTGGAATTTATAGAAAGGAAGGTATTGGGAAATAAAAATTTAACTAGTATATTATGAGGTTGAAATGGGATTATAGGGGATGAAAATGTGGAATATTTTCAAGGGTAATCTCAATTTTTATAGTGTTATTGAAGTCATTGTGAGAGGCCCATTTTATAAGTGGTGAAAATGACATTTTTGTAAATAGTTCAACTTAATATAGAGGAATCCCGTGTTACACAAGTCAAGTAGCTCAAAAAATTGAAAATAATTTATTGGGGAATACTTAAGGTTGATCCAAACCTCATAAAAACAATTATATACATGTTTTTATCATTTTTCAATCCCTTATCCATAGAATTATTACTTTTACCATTTTAACTTTTACCATGGTAACAAGTTTATAACTAATGTAACTTAATCTATTTGAATAAATAAAAAATGGTTCTTAATAGATAATTTCAACATATTGATTATAAATTTTAACTCAATTTTTTTGATTCAATTTCTATAAGTATTAAAAATTAATTTTAATATGAAAAATATATAAAATATATAAAATATTTTTTTTGTGAAAAATATTACTTGAGTTCTAAAATATTAATCATTGGTTTGTAAAATATATTAAATATTTTAAAATGTATAATATAAATTATAAAATTCATATTTTTTCAAGAAATGGTTTCATAAATTTATAATTCATACAGATATACTAATAATGGCATAAATTTCGTAGTAATAGTAAAATCCACATATTACACCATTCAGCTAAAAACAATTTATTTGAAAAATAACAATTTTTTTTAATATAATATATTTATGAAGAATTAAAAAATAAATTTTATTTTGAAAAAATATATTTTTAAATTTAAGAAACTAAACTTTTAATTATACTTTAGAATAAAGGTTTTTTTAGAATGCACAATGTGTGATAGTTCATGATATGGTGTTTACTTTCTCCTATAGGGTCTTTGGTATTACATAATATATTTGAAGAGACCAACACAAAAATACTATTACTTGGTATGGGTAGGGATTCATGTACACATAGTTGGTGGTCCATTAATTTCATTAAATAATGTTTCATTTTTTGTGGGTGTCTTATAATCATCATAAATTTTTGAATAAATCCGAGGCGAGTAAGGGTTATAATTGAAAGATAAGGTTCATATTTATAAAATTTTGATGATATAATTTTTAATTTGAATCTATTATCATAGAATATTTGTGTTCTAATGAGGTAACATATGGAGTGGGGAAGGGCTTTATAGGGAATGTTATATTTTCTTGAATATGAGAAAATTATTTACATTGAATATTAACAATCATTATGGATGAAGGAGGGAGATTATAAATTTTTCTACATCCAAGTTAAAGCTTACTAAAGGAAAAAAAAAATTAATTGGATCCTTAAAAAAAATGATGGTCGATGGATGATTGATATTTTTAACATTGAAATACCCTTTGTGTCTTATTTTGATAATCTTTACTCCTCTAGGAATCCAAATGGATTGGTGGTGGATTTGAATTTCTTGTAAACCAAGGTGTTAACTAAAATAAAAATTTCTTTCATAGGCATACTAACAAAAAATCTGGTCAATGTAACACTTTTTCTAATGGATGCATCAAAACTGCCTAGTGCTGATAGTATATCGAATTTATTTTTTCATAAATTTTGGCATATTGTGGGTAAATATATCACAATGGATTCTCTTAAATTTTTAAATTTATGTTTTTATATTTGTATTATTAATGATACATACATAATTATTATCCAAAAAATAAAAAAACTTATCATTGTTGGATATTTTAAGAAATTATTTTATGTAATGTGTTTTATAAAATCTATGCAATGGATATAAATAAATAAACTAAAATGGTTCTTTCTCAAGTTATCTCACATAAAATAAGTGTTTACCTTTAGTGGTATCAAATTTATAATTTTATTTATTTATTTTGAGTATATTCATTATTTAATGTACTTAAAAGGTATGAGTAACTAGTGAATGATCTTAAAGATAGATATTAATAAAACATACGATTATGTGAAATGAGGTTTCTTGGAGGCAATTTTCATGAAGTTAGAGTTTGATTATAATTTTTTCCCTCATCGTGAATTATGTTTCTTCTCTTAGGTACTCATTAATTATTCATAGGGATTTTCAAGGGGGTATGTGGCTAGTGAGGGGACTTATAAAATAATATCGTCCCCTACCATACTTATTCCTCTTTTGTACATTAGTTTTATATGATTTGATAAATCATGCTCGATGTGAGGGGTTGAGTCAAAGAGTTATGATTAGTCAAATTTGGAGTTTCATTTATTATTTATTTTTTATTTATTATGTGTTACTTTTTTTAAAATTTTAATGTCCATGAGTGTAGAAATATCTCATAACTTCTCAATTTTTATTAAAAAATACCAGGAAAATCGGGAAACTTTAGGAAATTGGACATCTTTTTTAACCTAAGAAACGATTTCATAGTGAAGTAAGAGATTATAAGTGTTTTAGGGGTGTAAGAGGTCCAACTTCATTAAAAGTATCTTGAATTTAATCCTATTATCTCCTAATCACCAGCCTAAGTGTTCAACATTTTTAAGGAAAAATTTAGCCGAAAGACCTAAAGGAGTAAGGGAAGGATTTTATTTAAGGCTAGGCAGGGTTTCCTCATTAATGTAGTGGATTTTTATTTTCTTTATTTTTCTATGAGCTATATATGAATTCCAAATACTATTTGTGACATGATTAACTCACTTATTGATAAGTCTTTCTGGAGAGTGGACATAGAGTAAATAATTACTCTTTGGGTTTTTTGGGACATTTTATGTTTTGATAAGGATAAAAGGGCCCTAATTTTTCAAAATCTAAATGAATTTAGTATTTATATTCAATAAAAATAGGGTTTGTGGTTTATTTATGAGGCTAAATATTTTATGGCTATATACTTCTTGGATGAGTACTTTTAATTCATGAATCATGGATAGAGAATTTATTATATTTTAGAGGCTTTTTGGTGGATTATTTTGTCATTTAAAGTTGTTTTCACAAGTATTTGGGTTTGATAAGGGATATTTGCTTTTGGGAGGATCACTATATTCCTAGTACTTCTATATTTAAAGTGGTGCCATCAAGGGGTTTGATAGTAGTGATAAAAAATTTATTTGTTTGATTGATCTTTGGGGTTTGGAGATGGAATGAGGATATTGTTAAAAGATTGTTTTTTCCTCATATAGACTCTAATATTCTTCAAATTTATTTTAAATTTTTTTATATTGGTGATATTTTTATTTGGAATCATAATCCCTTATGCCTTTTTAGTGTGATCGACATATAAAGTGGGAAAACAAATTATCAAGTTGAGTACATGTTTATCCAGTCTCTCTCATTTCTATCTTATATAAAAGAATATTATGTGATTGATAATTATAGACAATATTTGTTTTGAAACCTCCTCTATGAAGAATTATCAGTGGTACATACAATAATATAGAGATGGATAACTAGGTAAAATAATTTTCTATGGTGCTGTAGGATGGGATACTCTGACCATTTTTACTTTGTATATCCATGAGTGAAGAATGTTTTGTGATGTTTATCATTTTGGGTGATTCTAAAGGATGAATTTTCTGCGGTAAGTTATTTCCCAGGTTCTATAAATACATTTTTTGATAGGGGTGACTAGTGTGTGGTAGAATAGATTTTGAGGGTTGTGTAAAAGTTTTGGTTGGAAAATAATTAATTACTATTTGATTCAAAGGAGTAGTATCCCATATTTTTTATATCTATATCCCAAAATTAAAATTGGATCTTTTTTGTGGCTCAAAATTATTGGAGTGAAAAACAACATCAACAGTGAACATATATAACATTGTGATTTTTGAAAATAAATGTGGATGATTTTGTGCTATTTGAAAAATGTTGTAGTGGTGTTTCTATGGTGGTGACAACAGTGTTTAGTGTTTTTCATGGTTCATCTATACATGATATGGAAACACATTATTTATTTTTAGATTCTTTTAGTGAGTTAGTTAAATTTTGAAAAGGTAGGTATTTATTCAGATTTTATAGCAGTGTTAGATGAGTCGAATTGAAATTTTTCCTCATAGACATCCTTATTTTTGATATTGTAGTGGGTTTCTTTTCTAATGAAAAAATTTAAGTCATGTTTTTTAATTTATTTTTCATGTGGCTAATCTAGTGGTGGATATTTTAGTAAATTTGGTTTTTGGATTGGGATTGAAACGAGTGTGTGTGTTGAATTTTCCTTTAAATGGTTTTGAAACTACCTTAGTTGAACTATTTGTATGATTTTTTGGTGTAGTTTGATCCATGTTATGGTTATTAAAAATGTCACCAAAACCATTTAATGTGGATTAGAAAATTTTTATCCCCATTCAACACCCCAACAGGTGGTTTTCCAAAAAATTCAACATGATTGGTTGAATCAGTTTAAATGGGGGATCATTTTGGCTTGGAAAAAAGTTATAATAAATCATGAAAATACATAATTTTTTTAATTTATATAAATTATTAATGTTTCAATTATAATAATTTTTGAAATACCACAGGAAAATGTAATCATTTTTAACAATATCTTCTTAAAATATAATTATTTCACAAATATATATATACATATATCATATCCAATATTAGTTATAATAGCTAAATAATCTTTATCAAAAAAGTTAAAATTGAGAGTATATAATAATTTTATACCTATGGTTAGTGGATTGAGTCTACCCTACTAAAATAATAGTAACCCAACCACTCAAATCATCCCAAATAGAAAAAAATGACTCGCCTTATTAAAGATGATTTTGTGGGTTGGTTGAATTGAGTTGGGTTGGTTATTTAGTTTTTTTAGTTTTTTACACACTTCTGGTCAACTATTAACAAATGATGATGATTAGGGGTGTACATGGTTGGTTTAAATCATTTAATAATACCGGTTACAACCAACCAATTGAAAAATAATTTCCTTAAGTGAAAACCAAAACTAACTAAGGATTAGTCCATAATTGGAATAAAACAAACCAATCTAATTATATCAATTAAAACTAGTTTAAAGTGGTTAAGACAACATGATAAAAAATCACAAGATGAAAGGGTGATTTCTGAAAAACGATAAAAAATGGACTTTCATAACCAATGGTATTTATAATATAATGAAAAGACCATAGTAAACTAAAAAATAAGGAGAAATTATTTTAAAACAAACATCAACTCAATATTAAAATGAAGTAAATGGTTTAATAAAAAACAAATATAACAAAATGGTAAATATTTAATGGGATTTAATAATGTTGGGGGAAAATTTCAATATGGTCTATTGACTTATATTCACCTAAATTCCTCACATGTTCATCACATTTCACGATATTCAAAAATAAATAAAGATTTATACTATATTAAAATTTTAGGATAGAAAAATAATCATCACTTACATTTTTTACAATGATTTATATAATCCATTTAATTTTTTTGGTTAAGAAAGGTTAAAAAGGATTAAGGTTACCAAAATTTAATTGAATAAAAAAATGAATTATATGATATTTATCAACCAAATTGAACTGATTAACCAATTTAAACAAAATTTTATCGATTGAGTTTGGTTTGGTTTGGTTATTTTGGTTAATCACATAAATACCTAGTGGTGGTTCAACTTATTGAGAATATTAATAGTGTTATTTATATATACTTTATGATAAAATATATTAATTATTTTGAATATTAGTAAACATTTTTTCAAATCATGATTATTCTTCTTCATGACATAGTATGTAATAATTTTATAAGATTAACTTTTGCACTGAAAGGTCATAACAGTTCCCCTTTATAATGAGATACCATATGTTCCATAGTAAAATTACTAAATATATATTCTATAGCCGTATGATATAATTTAATGAGACACAAATGATATAGGCTATTAGGCATGGAGACTAATCGGACTTTGAGGAACCTTCTCATGGTGCACACCCTTAGTAATTTCTAGTGTAGGAGATTATGAAAATGATATCCTTTAATAATAAATCAACATTTACATGTTTCATTAGATGTTACTATCTACGAACATGTGTATTGGTTCTTAAAATTTAATATTATTATTAATGAATATTATTAGTTTCACACTTTTAAATATTGAAGAAAATCGTTAGGACAAATGTTCATGGGGAGGTAAGCTATGTTGGGTGCATCACGAATAATAATAAATTAATGAATAATATTAGAAATGATTTGTCTCTTAAATTATTCAATGGAAGTTTATATCTTATTCCCTTTTATGATAATGAAACAACGTACATAAATCCATGTTCACGGTGTTATTTGGGTAAATTTATCTTTGAAAAGTCAAAAAAAAGGCATGAGGCCCATTGATTAATGAAATTAGTATGCAAGCTTTTTGATTAGAGATATCATGAGAAAGGGATTTCATTTCACAATAATTATTCATATGAGGTTGCTTGTCATTAAGAAATTAACTTCTTTCTTTATGAGTGTCTTGGCATGTTTTTAGATGTTAACCCTGTACTTTGGGTATCTCCACCTAATGAAACTAAAAAAGAGGCTTAGAGGGATGCACACTAAGTGTATCTAGAACCTCGATTAAATATTAAATATTATTAATTATTTTAAATATTGAAAAAATAATATTTAATTACATGACTTAATAATTATTCATGTTATCTTGACTGTATATATCAAGTCAGTAGTTATTTGAGAGATTATTTTTTGATTAGAATATTTAATAAATATTTATTTATTTATTATTGAATAATGCAGTGATATTTATTTTTTATGTAAATATTTATTATTCAGGACTGGATAAATATTGTGGAGTAATGAATTAATTTAATGGCCCGGTGAGAAATAATATATATATTAAATATTATTTGAATAAATTTTAAATTATTTATTCAATAAATAATATTTAATTAATTCATAGGTTTTGCACATGCCAAGAAATAATAATCATATTATCATTATTATAAACATGAGTTACCTTAGGTATTAATCAAATCATTAGAGTTAATGTCAAATTATTATTTTATAACCCTAGAAATATTTAAGAATATTTATATAATTTCCAACCACAAGGTTTGGCATTGGTTTTCATTGTGCTCAACAACTCAAGGAGAATTCACTCATTCCCTTGAGAGAACCTCTCTAAGAATGTTCTTAAGAATGAAGGGCGATCCTCATCCTCCACCTCTCTTAATTATAGAGAGATCAAGGGAAATCCTTCTTCAAATAATTTCTTATGGCGATCAAAGATGAACAACACAAGTATTAGGATCTACCACACCAGCACCCAAATATTCCTACGTTGATATTTGGAGGTTCTTGGAGCTCATGTGGATCACCGCTGGAAGGAATGTACTCTTGATTCCTATAATGTAATGATGTAGAGACTTTGTTAGATTCATCAACAAATAAATAATCCATCACATGATAATTATTTAATTACTTAAATTAATTATAAATCATTATGATATGACCATGAATTTGGTTTTGACATTCTCATATCAATTAATCTTTGATTTAATTTTCCTTGTCATGACATTCAATATTGATGTACATCATGAAATAATCGTCGATTATGAAAAAAACTGAGTTGGGAATACCCCATCTGGATCTTATGGTGTGCCTAAAACTTTCTATAAGTAGTGAATTTTCAGACACTAAATATATAATGCCTCGTGTCCATATGAAAATTTTAAATTTAATAAGAATTTTAATTTTGATTTTCTGAGTGGGTATTATTTTAGACTGGGATTTACAATTGAATTTTGAATGTTGAGACCCCTCAATAGTGGTATTTCAGATGGGTAAGGGGGTCCAATTAGTGTTTGGGGGTTTTAGATAAGGTTGGGGAAACCTCAGGGTGGTTAAGATACAACATGGTTTAAGCCTGTATCCACTGGTAGGACATCAGTGAGCCACCAACTAGCCAGTGGTTGGATAGTGGCACCCCCTTATGTAGAGGTTCCACTAACTAGTAGGTGGTAGGGTACTAGCTATCCAATAGGGTTAAAATGGTGAAAAATAACCATTTCCCCCTTGGTTTTTAGTGGGTACAGCCCCCCTTCTTTGTCTCTATTGGTCCACACAGATAGAGTACCCCTCCTCTCTCCTCCCTTATTCTCCCTTGGTTTGGGGTGATAATCTTGGACGTTTTCAACAATAAAACAAGGTACGAGCTTTTATCCCTCCTCCAACCTATTATCCTTCTTCTTATTATTGATTTATTGCTGGTTCAATTTAGGTTGTAAATGTAAATTTCACTAGAGAATGGTGAAATAAGCTTATTTTAATGGAGATTTCATGAATCCCTGAAAAGGACATTCCTATGCGACGTCTGCCTGTCGTCGTTCGTTGTTTCATCAAAGGTACATCATGTCGTGTATTTTATTCAATTTTATTTAAAATTAAAATTTTTTAATGATAAAATTGGCATCATTGGTTTGAAATTTGACCCAAAATGAGTCTAAGGTTGTGCCGGAGATGGTCGACACCCCATTGTTTGAGATTTTTAATATCATCATATTCCCAATGATATTTCAGTGATTGAGAAAAATTGAATTAAATTTTATTTTAAATGAAAATATTTTAATTGACTGTAATGAGATTATAATTAATTAATAAGGATTTTTAGCATGAGTTAGGTTCTCAAGAATTTAGGTAGTGGACGATGGTGTTGGGATATCCTTGGACGAGTCTTAGTGGGAAATGTCAGGCTCCAAAATAAAGGGGGAATGGCTAATAAAAAAAGGTGGTCCTAATACTATACCTATATATTTATTCATGGAATATATATGCATGTATGTGTGTACAGCCTCAACCGTATGGTGGTGGCCTTGTTATGACTGAAGTGTTTAATTTAATTTAAATAGTTTAATATAAATTAAAATTGTACACTCAAGTGATAACCTAAGGATAGAGAGAAAAGGTGCTTGGGCCACTTTAGTCCTTATAAAGTTACTTGAAACCTTGATTTCCCATGGCCAAGGATTGGAAAATGAGGATACCCAAATATGTGGAAACCCCCAAGAGTGGTGTGTGGTGAGACTCGTCTTTAAAGACCCTAGTAGGTGAGATGACCCTTGAGCCGTGCTTAGCCTAAGTGGATTGACTGTAAGAAAAGTGGTCATGGGTTAGGGTGAGTTAACCAGTCTAGAGAGATCCTGGACATAAAGATGGGCCTTGAGTCATCTATTGAGGCTATATTCTTTGAGTCATGCCCATGAGGTCTGTGAGGTCGGTTTATGTCATGATTATGCCAAGGGATGGGGTGTCCACTGAGTGTCAGGTATTGGCTCAAAAGACCAATTTGATCTAGGATCCTAAGAGGGATTCATCCACTATAGTGATTTCCTATAAGTTCCCTATGGGTTCCCCTTTGAGAGACAAATCTGGGTGGGTGTATGTCACTATGGGTAGATATGGCAGTGGGTGTCACCTAGAACCTCTATAGAACATGTGTGCCCAAGGGTTCATGGACATTGTGATGGGAATGGGTGTTCAGTCTGTCATTGATGTATTTTATTTTATTATATTATTATGTTATGTGATTTCCTAAGACACTTAGGAATAAACTATTGGGATTGAAACCACTGTGATTACATAGGACGACCGAAAATCACTGGATGAGATGGATGGGGCCCTGAGATGCCCGATATGTTTGGAATTCTGTCTCATAATATTTTGCGGGAGAATGCCTAGACCAACTAGTATCAAGATATATGGATTATGCCTAGTGGTGGTACTCAGGATCCAATATTAGTTCGATATGATATTAAATTCATATAAGAATGTCTGGGATGACATGGATGACATGGATATTGTGATACCATCATGAATTCCCATGTGTTGATATTCGAATGGAAATGCCATTAGACTACTGCAAATTCCCACAATGTATGGGATTCAAATGGTGGTATATGGTGTTGAGTGGGAGTACATACCTAAACAAAGATGTTGGAAATCCTGAGGGTGATTGTTGAATCCCCTTGATCAATGTATAAGATATCCCTAGGATCGGGTGGACGCACTCAGCATGGATCATCTGAGGAGCCACTAAATGTTTGATTAACATGAGTTTGATTATGGGATCCAGGGAGGGTATCCCATTTGATTACTTGGGTTTCAGAGGAATCATTCTCACTTGGAAACAAAGGATTTCATAGAGCCTCCCCCTCCAAGGAATCAAATTTCATCCTAACATTGATAATGGTTAGGTACTACCATGGGGTTTAGCTTGAGGGTTTGAGGATGGAGGATGCCTAGTGATGCCTCAGGGTTCACTACACATAGTGATGGAGGTATGTGTGTGTGATCCCTAGTGGGTAAAAAATAAGGTTCCCATAAGGTGATTGTCATTCTCATAGTCACTCTGGCACTGGTCGAGATATTTATTGTAGATCGAGCCCACATACACGAGGATTAGTGATGATTTTTAGCCTTTCCCAATTTATATGTATAAACCCTTGGGGTGGTTAGGTTATCAGTTGTCACACTCATCACAATTTCATTAAAGACAATCTGACATTCGACCAAAGAAGGTATTATTGGTGGTTTTGTTTATTTATTTTTAGTAGTTGTTTATTTTATTAGAGAATGTCACAAGCACATATCACTGCATTGCCAATATAGTATTGTGCTGTATTGGTGGTTCCCCATTGAGTTATGTAATCACTCCCTATTTGGACCACCATTGCACTGGGGTACCCAATCAGCTTCTTCTTGGTTGTAGGTTTAGGTTGGGCTGAGTCTTGAGTATTGCGTGATGTGGAAAGATGACTTAGATGGTCAGGAGATCATGATAAAATTTTTATGGAGCCTATATGCCTTTACTTTTATTCGGACATGAATATTCACGTTTGTATGTTGTATATCATTTTTATATCATGATTTTATTTATTTATGCTACATGCATTGTTTTTTATTTAGATATTTCTTTAATGATTTCACAAAATATCTCTATAGAACTCCACCGCTAGTTGACAACCTCAAATATACAGGGATGTGAACCTAAGCTGACATGGAGGTTTGGTATGGTTATTGTTTAGAGTGAGTTGGGTTGAGGCATTATAAAGTTTCATCAAAGTATGTTTTATTTGTTTTTATATTTTGGACCTGGTAGTCAGGAGATAAGAATGTGTCAGAGCCTATGATGGATATATGGATAGTGCACCATGAACAACTTCATCAGTAGGAAGTCTAGGTTTCTAGGGGTATGATATTGTTTCCCTTGGTATGAGATGTTATGGTTTTTGTTAGACTCATCTAGTTTTAATTCTCACAAATCTTGCTTCATAAAGTTGAATCATGTTAAATTATGTTTACTCATGTTTACATATAATCTTAATATGTTATGTTAGTATTTTAAATCATAAGATATGTTGGTAAAATATGAAAAAGGATGAGTCACCGTTAAGGTTGAGTCATAGTTAATATAGAATAACTGTTAGAAGTACATATCACTGATGATAGAAAATCAGCTAAGTATGAGTTACTGTTAAGGTTGACTCACTGTTAATATGTGTCACTATCAAGTGTCTCACTATCAGCACAAATGATGAATTATGAAAAAGGATGAGACACTATTATTCAAACCACATTCCACCGCTTCTCATAATTTTCACAAAGTATGATTCATCGTCTCATCAAGCTACCATTAGACTCAATTCAGAATTTTTGCAAAGTATGAATCATCATCGCGTCAAACTACCAACATACTCAATTCATAATTTTTGAAAATTATGAGCTACCAATGAAATGAGTCACCCCTAAGTCAACCTACTATTAGATACAAGTCACCATCAAGTCAACCTACCGCTAGAGCAACTTACCACTACTTGCCCCACTATTACTGAGTCACCGCTCCAAAGAGTCACTATTACAAGGAAGATTGCAGAATGCATTAAGTATGAGTCGTCGCTCCTGACTCGCCACTGCTGACTTACTACTAAGTACAAGAAACCATTCCAAGACACCATTCAGAGACACTGTCGTACCAAGTCATCATTCATAGAAACTGCCAGGACAAGTCACCTTTTAGAGACACCATCAGAATAAGTTAAAGTTTAGAGAAACTGTCAATTCTTACATTGTCATTTTAATTAAAATTTCTTTCTGATGATCATATTTGTGAAATTTAATGCAAAAAATTAAATTAATGAGCTTTTCTAGACAAAATTAAAATCATTTTCAGACTGAAATATGAGGTACCATGATATGATCGAGATCATGATCCTATTAAAATACAATGTATAATGAAAATACCTAATAAAAAAGGAAGACATAGATGTCGTGAAGTCATGAGCCTAAGAAAAACGTGAAAAACACTAACTGCGAATACAATAAGATACTATTGAGAACTCAACATGAATAACATTTTTTGCATAAAAAAACTAAAAGAGGAGAATAAATCATTGAAAAAATCAATACCTCATAGGAAAGTGAAGACAAAAGATCTCACGGAAATTTGTTTTTCTATCTATTGCTGAAGTTCAACTCAAGATGCACTTCAAGATAACTTCTAGGAGTCGCAAGCTGCATTTCCTATTACAAAGATCCTTCTAACTCTATTATCTCTATATTTCCTTGTTTGTGTACTATTTTGACATTACAATTAGTGTGAGTCTATATAAATTCTATGAACACACACCAAATCCTATGAAAAACTCAAATATACATAGATATCTCCACAATACATCTTTTATACCTTATACTCCCATGGATAACAGTGGAAGAGGTCCCTACGTGGCCTATTTGTGTTTTTACTTCCACAAAAATTGTGGAAGAGGTCTTGTTGACCTGGAAAACAATGTATATTATTGTTTAACCCAATCCAGGGTGTGGATAAAAGTTTACTTATATAAACTTCTTGGCATAAAGTGATTTCCAATTGGAGAGGATTAAGTCTTATCTTGAGACTTAACCTCTTGTTTAAATTCTACTCTATTCTTTCAAATTTATATTTCTCTGTTTGAGTTTATTTAAATAAAAAAACTTCACTTTTATTTGATAAGTAATATTAGATAGTGTTCATATTAAAATTTTCTTTAGTTGATCAATTTCAAAAGTTAATGTAATAATTCATATTGTTTTAACTGAGAACTAATTACTCTTTGAGAAATCCTTCGAATAACCAAATCTTTTATAAACTGATCCTTGGATCATTGGGTTGTTTCTATTTTAAATTGGGGGACTTTTAAATAATTTTTTTATATAGAATGTTTTATATGAACTCAATTCAGCCCATCTTGAGTTTCCTACTCTAACCCATAGTTTTATATATGATTTTTACCTTGAGTGATTCACATGGTGTTTGGATTTATGATCATGATTTAAATTATAATTTTATTCTATTGGATTTTTGGAAAGAGATTAGTTATGGATTTGAATATTGTCCCGTAGAGGCAAGAGGTGTCTCATTTATCATGAGTTGGAATGTGGGATTCACATGAAAAGAAGGGTCCTACTAGTGTGATTTTTCATTGATGAGAGGTTCATATATTTAAAGTGTCAACAACTACTCATACGGAATTTTATTGTATAACTTCTTTATGGTGTTCTACTCAGCTGGAATGAAATGTATATGCGTACTATTCTGATGGCAGTTTTTTTGGATCTATGATGAGATTCTTGTAGCTGATGACATCATGGTCTCTTAGTGTATGTGATGTGAGGTGACCCTAGTAGGTCAGTGAGGCATGTAGTGATGTAGTGGGTACCCCTAGTGGGATTTTATTACATGTGTTCAGTTATTTAAAGTCCCAGAAACAAATTATATGGTGTTTTACAGTTTAGCTTGGAATTAAAATCAACATAACTGAAATGAGTGATAGTGGTTCATTGGATACAGTTCGCCATAGGGATATGCTGATTGAATGTACTATATAGGATCATTTATTTAAAGTTTTGGTAACAACATATATGATGTTTTCTCATATAGCATGGAATGACATTCTACTTATCCAAACTAGTGACTATGGTTTTATTTGGTGTGGATTTTATTGGACATATTTATGATCCTAGATAAGTTGGGATTCTTGAGGGAGTAGTCCCATAGTTGAATTCTTAGTGAGAATCAGGGTCTGGATGGGTTATTGATTTGGAACAAGATGAAATTGTGGATATAAGGACCTTGAGAGGGCATTTTTCAGGATGGACCCCTTGGGATGTTTGAGGCAGGAATGAATACATTTCCCATGAGACTTATCTCTGGTGAGGTATGGTTTTTGGATTATGTGGGAAGAGATAGATACCCTATAAGTATGACTTCATACTTTAGGGATCTGGTGCCTAGTGGCATGTGTGAGGGTAACTTGTGTGAGGGGTTAGCTTGAGACTGTGAGTCCTTAAGAGACTGATGAATGAGAGGTGATCGAGGGTTTGGGATATTAGAATAATGATGCCTTTAGCTCATGAAAGTAAACCTTGAGTGATTGATATTAAAGTTGGTTTTGAAGGGTAGAACCATACAAGTTCCTAACACTATTGTATTTGTATTCATTTTAATAACATGGTTAGACACTTGTGTTTTTGGGAATGATGTTATTAGGTGGGTGGGAGTTAAATGAGAAATGGAATAAGTGAGGTGCCTGATTTTGAAGAGGAGTGACAAGGGAACCCCAAGATTCATGAGACCGATATTCTTGAGGATCATGATCAATGGTTAGGAGTTTCAACCTTCTTTTATGGGGTATGACTCACAGGAGTGTGAGTTAGGTTTTTGTATTGGGTGGTATGGGAGCGTATGACCATTATGTTTAAATGGGATATAATTGATTCTTGATGTTCATGAATGGAAGTGGTTGAGTTTTAAATTGGTGATAACCATGAGTGGTATGAAGGCCAATAGGTCTTAGTGGTTTACTTGTGGGCATAGTTTCATAAGATTTTGATTATTGTGTCTCAGGAGGAGTGACACATGGGCAGTGATGAAACATTTGGACATGTTTCTCTAGGAGTAGAATAAGTTCAAACATATGTTATGGAGTGAACCTTTGAACGTTGAGGGAATGAACCTCATGTTAGGTTTCATACAAACCTAATAACACTTATTAGACACATTAAAAGCAATTAGAAACCAAATTTTCAGATCTCCCATGTAAGAAATATGAAACCTAAGTAAAATTAATAAAATAAAAACTATTGTAAAAAATAATATCATACACCAAATATCATATTAAACATCTTTAAACTCCATCACATGGGTTTGATAAACATCACTTAGTGGGAAAAGTATCCCGGCTCCATAGTGTATCCATTAGTCGATCTGAATCATTTGACGTTCTTATGGGATTCACATTTTTCTCCACAGTATGCTAATAACTATATACATAAAGGGAAAATATAAAAGAGTGAAATGGGTTAGGGATTTTAAAACCCTAATATTTTATGACTTTTTTCCAAATATATTTAATTTTTTTGATATCTTTCATTCCACACAACATCGAGTTTTAGCAAACTGAAATATGCTATTAATATTGTTATTTAAACCTGACCTTATAAACTAAATGTTAAATTAGAGGGTATGAATAGTAATAATTAATTTATAAAAAGTATATGGTTCAAATATTAATAAAAATAAATTCATTTTTATCAATTTATTATAAGTGAAAATAAAAAACATTTTAAAGTAAAAGAAATGTATTTTTGATTTTTTGTGTGCATGAAATGTTTTTATCTAAAAAAATTAAATTACTCACTAAAGTTGAATAATTTTAATAAAATTTATATATTATATATTCAATAAAATGTTTTATAATTCATATAATATTTTTTATAAGCATGAGATAAAGATAAATCTAGTTTTATGTTTAAAAATGTAGTTGTTATAAAAAGTGGGTTCGTCGCATTTTGCGCACTTATTTTAAAAATATGTTTTACCGATTTTAGAAACTTTATTTGAAAAAAATAATTTAATTTTTTAAATAATCATGTAAAAATTATCTGAGATTTAATTTGTTATAATTTTATGAAAGGATAATTTTTTAATGAATAACAAAAAATACTGATTTTTATTAAAAACTCCCTTTCCATTAAAAACATTTACAAGATCAATTTTATTTTAAGATGGTTTTAAAAGTTACATTAGTTAAATTATATATTTTTTTATCCAATTTAATCCATTTTAATTAATTTCACAATGAATTATTATATTAAGACCTTCTACACTTATGAAAACCTTTTCTTTGGAAAAATGCTTTTTCATCGTGTCTGTGAGATTAATGTTAAATTAAATTCTGCTAATTTTGTGAATTGAATTTGAAAAAATGGATTATATCTTTATAATTATAATAATTTATATTATATAATTATTCCAACATAATTTTTATTAAAAATTACTACTAAAAATTGTAAAACAATTGATACCATGGTTAATGTTCAAATGGGTTTGTTAGAGGGGAGAGGGTTAAACCAAAAGATAAGGATAATTTTTCCAATAAAACATATCTAAATCATATTGGATGGTAATATCCAAATCTTATAATATACAAATTTAACATTTATGGTCACTTGGAATCATTTATATTTGGAATGAATTTATCATTTTGGATTCTTTTGGGAAATTCTAAGTAGTTTCCAAGTGGGTTCCTTTCACCACTTATAAAAGGACCTCTCATCTACTGTTTTATCCACAATAAAAAATCATTTTGATTCAGAAAATACCTATCCAAATCCATTCCATATATCCCTCGCCATTTTCTAGAGTCATTATTTTGATTATAAAAACCTCCTCATAAGTCTTTACGTATAAATCTAAAGAGGCTGTCTAAAGAAGAGGTATAACTCCTAACAATGCATTATCATTTTATTTCCTCTTACACCTCCTTAAAATATTATTCAATGATTATGATATAATAAATTATTTATCATATAAGTATATTTTATTATGTTATTTTAGTAACCTATATACATATCCTCTTCCATCAAATGGGAAATGAAACTTTTGATCGTGTGTATTTCAGACCACCACCTCACGAACTGATGTAATTCGTTTTCCATCACCACTTCACACGGTTGGAGATAATGATGGATTTAAAATATTAATAAGATATGTATGAAATAATTATACTTATGGAATTATAATATCACTGATAGAGCAAATATTTTCAATTAATTTATATTGAATATCATTGTTTTAAACCCACAAAATTGTTCCTCTAAGATTAATTGTTTCATTTTTATGATAATGGTGTTATTTTGAGCTAAATAGTAAAAATTGGCCATTTTGGATTTTTAACAGTTTTAACTTATTTTGGTAGATTGGCCATAACATTATCTACACTGATCCAAATTGCAAAATTCTTTCTTTTTCAGATTCTACACATCCAGGGCTTCATTTAATATATTTGGACCAAAATCTGAATCGGCCATATGGAAGCTCAAAAGAAGCTCACAATTTGGCTCAAGAAAACTGTTTTTAGTTCTGCCTAGTTTTGATTTGGGATCCATAACTCATTCACTGTGGGGCCAAAGCTTGTGCAATTCGGTGGGTGGACGCGCAAGGAGTTTGGGAACATCTTTTATGAAGGACTCACCGAGTGAATGGGCCGTTTATGGGGCCATTAAAGCCCCCTAATCCGGAGGAGTTCGTTTTGGAGAGTCTGACTGGACAGAATAAATTCTCATAGTAAAACGGCCATAACTCTCGGAATACATGTCCAAATCCGCTGGAATTTTGAGGGGACACGGCAAAGGGAATTATGAACAACATTCATGAAGGGCTCAATGCGTGAAGATTTCATTTAATGGGGCTACAACGCGTCGACTTTCGGGGGAAGAATTCTGGCTATAAAAGGAGGAGAGCTCCACCCTCTCAAAGCATCCATTCTCCACCCCATTCCTTCCGGGACACCAAGAAGGAGAACTTTTCAGATTTCTCTTTTATTTATTTTATTTTTCATAGTTTGTTAATGCCTTCTTCTTCCCCATTCAACTCGATTACCCTTACCATGGTGGGGTAAACTTTTGGAGTGATTGGGGAAGGGTTGGTTTTCTATATTGTAATGCTTGAGTTCTTGGACGTAATTGAATAAATTTCTTTCTTCTTTAAAGTTGTTTTCAATTTATTATAGCGGATTTAATAATCAAGTGCGATCGTTCTTGAATATTCATTCCGTTATTTATTTTTGCCTTGGTAAAATAATCAATATCTCCCTCCACTAATTTCTGGTTTATATACGATGGAATAAACCAGGAATTAGTGGTGAAGTACTCGACGATCGTCAGTACGTGTAAAAGGTGTAGTGAATGTTCTTGATTGTTTGGGATAAACAAAACCCGATCGGGAATTGCCCATTTCAATTAAGGATATTCAATACAACTATTTTACACATGGAAGGGGAGTTGACCAAACCGAGATCTTGGTAAGGTTTTCTCTCACAATAACAATTTCACCAAGGAAGTGAGAGAAAACGATTGTGGAAACTCACTTTAATCAACTAAGAAGAAGAGGTTTGAATTATATTGAACAAGGATAGCATTATAATTAGGAAACCGACCCCGACCTAATCACCCTTTTAAATTTCATTGTTTTTCAATCATTTGAATTTCAAATTTCTGTTCACAACAGTTTTACCCCCGTTTTAAAGTGACAACCCATTTTGTGTGCACTCCTCTTCGGGAGACATCCTAGGTCAACCACATTACTACATTTTAACTTAGGAAAAAATTGTTTTGCCATGCCCTACGACAGGCGTGCGTCAAACTTGGCGCCGTTGCCGGGGAGGTAGTGCCAAAAACTAATTGTTAATATTTGACTTTTTCAATTAAAAAAAAAATCTTTTACCATGTTGTTTTCAAACGATTATTTCTTTAATTCATGGAACAATTACCCACCAGTGCGAGAACCAATTATTGAGTCACCTTGGTCTATAGATTATAAAGTTTCTTTCTTGGCCAGACAAATTCGAGGAGCTCGAATCAAAATCATCATAGAGGAAGAATTCAAGGATCTCATTGAAAACCTTAAAGAGAACCTCGAATACCCAGTGTTGGAGGGTTTGGCAAGAGAATTAATTGAACTTCAGGAGTATTTTCCAGATTTTTATCCAGAAATGATCAATGTACAACACCATGAAGAAGAAGTTCACAAGGATATTGAATCCCAATTTGAAAGAATTAGTCAAAAAGTTCAAAACCTAGAGACCTCAATACAGTGGATAGCGGAACAAGTACATGCATCCCAGGATCCACAACTGGAGCCAGAACAAGAACCAGAACCAGAACCAGAACAATTGATGGAAGAATTATCCTCACAAATCCTTCAAGTTGAAGAACCCATGGAGGCCTTGATGAAATTAAAAGAAGATCCATTGAGCCCATCTCAATCAATGTTGGATAAGATTGACGAAGAAGATTTAGCAATTGAAATACATATGGGAGATCAAAAGGATCTGGATAACTTCTGGAATGAGTGCGAGGAACTTCTTGAGCCAACTATTCCTCATAATGTAGATGATTCAGCAACATTGAAGGAAGAAACCAACCAATCAGTGGAATTTGAAGAGAAGATAGAGGAGTCTGACTACCTACCTCTATCTACGGAAATTCAACTTCAAGAGCCACCTCCCATTGAAGAACCAATTGAAGCCAAACAAGATCAGGGAGTTAATCTTTTCATAAACTCATTATCTTTTGATTTTGTTGAAACTAAATTGAGTATTACCTCCCCTTGTTTTAATTTTTCAGATTCATCCAACACTTGTATTTCCTTGGAGGAAGAAGAAAATTCATCCATGGAGGAACATCTAGAGCTCCCCAAACCTGTTGAACATTTAATGAAGGGAGTACAAGAGAATATCAAAGTGGATTTTCTGGTGGAAAATGAGACACAAGATACTTACTTTGAAAGGGAAGAATTTTATATTGATTCTTCATGCTTTAATTTTTTTCAAATAGAATTAAACTCTGACATTCCCTTTGATTTTTCCCCAGATGTATCATACCTTCATCAACCACTAGAGAATAAAGAAGATGTTGATCATGAGGAACCCAAGAAGGAGGAGGCTCTGTACTTCATCCTACCCCCACCATGCACGGTGTACCACATTGAGAAGGGGGTGGATCCGGTGTACTCTATATATGGAGTCCTCCTCAACAAGAAAAATGAAATGAAAGCTGGGAAGAGCCACATGTGGTGGTTCAAATCAAAGAAACCTCATCCACCATCAGATTGGGGATAACCGATTAGAACTGCCCCACTGGAGGCAGTCAAAACCCAGGGCCCACTTGGGGGATTAAACCAAGTTTTATCCTTCTATTCTCATCCTATTTCTATTTTTATTTCTTTCAATAAATATCTTATGTTTTCTTTTATTCTTTTATTTGTAGGTTTTCAGAGTGCAACACTTGGAAGCTTAACTCAATGTTGCACTACGAATAAATCAGGTTGTACCTCTCTTTCACAGTTTCTTGATGTTGTGATTAATTTGAAAATTGGCTTACATGTTAAATCCACTTGAATGCATCGAGGACACTGCATCATTTAAGTGTGGGGGAGGGAATCTTTGTATTATAGGATTTTTATTTGATGTTTGTTTTCAAAAATAAAAAAAATAATAAAAAAAATGTGTGTCTTCAAATTTTTGTGTGTTTATTTTTCAATTTTTGGTGTCACTTTTGAGCTGAAATGATAATCAATACCATTTTTGAAACCTATGTCAATGAGTGAAACGGTCTATTTCATGAAACTGATCTTAAATGAATGCTGAAATGACTTCTTTTAAAGTTCAAATCTTTTAGAATTTCATGAAAAGTACACTGATTTTTGAAACCCATGCCATATTTCACTGTCTATATCATTGAAATAACTTTCCTGTGAGGCTTCTGAACCATTTTTGTCATATTCTTTTCATTCACCTCATTTCTTGAGAGAACCAGACCATGCTTGCTTTAACCAGAATTTGATTTATTCCTTTCAAAACTTGAGGGTTGGGGTACATGTGTTTTAAATGATTGAGGCATTTATTTTGTTTAAAGCACCCTTTTCAAAATAATACTTTTCATTATGGCCCACCTTTACATTTATCCTTCATTGTAGCCCTAGTATCCATGAATTGCCTGTTAGGTTAGCCACATTACAAGCCAATTTTCCCTATCATACCTGCTCTTGAAGTAAAAATTGCATGATCTTGTTGAACTTAAGTGTGGGGGAAGATGTCTTGTGATGTACTACCTCATTTGGTTATACTTTGGGTGGAAAATAAATTGTGGAAGAGATGTTTGTGATGCTGAAAAATTATTCTGTTGAAATCTGTGCCTTTTCTGGAGCTTTTATGTAAAAAGAGAAGCTGTGCCTTTCTGGAGCTTCCAATGTAAAAAGAGAAGTTGTGCCTTTCTGGAGCTTCCAATGTAAAAAGAAAGCTGTGCCTATCTGGAACTTAAAAAAAAAATCATGTTTGAAAAGATTGAAATGTTTGCTGCTGAGCTGATTGAATGATGATGGAGCCTATTTTCAACAAAGGGGAAGTAAAGGAGACCATATTTGAGTGAAAACTAGAATCTTGCAATTTTGCTTCAATAAGAGCCAAGCCTTCCTTTTTCGGCCTCAGAACTTTTAACATCTAAATCCTACCAACCGGAAGCCATAGAACAACCCTGAAAAGTCCTCATGAGAAACACATGTTCTTGACTCACATCGGGTGGATAATTAGGAATTTATCAAACCTATGGTGACTCTTGTGTGAGTTTGGATGAGAAAAACCTTGTTCAGCCTTTACATTTGTGAGATGAGAGAAAATTCATGTGAGGTAGGTGTTTTGTGTGCATGGGATAAGAAATGAAGTGGAAATATATTAAAATCTTAAATGGAGAACTTGAAATAACAGTTTTTGATGAGGCATGATATCTTTTTGTTTCTTGAAATTGATTTGATTGATCTCATTGATATGTGTTTTGATTTTGATTTGATTTGATTTTTACTTGTCCAGGAGTCCAAGTGCTAAGTGTGGGGGAATTGATAGAGCAAATATTTTCAATTAATTTATATTGAATATCATTGTTTTAAACTCACAAAATTGTTCCTCTAAGATGAATTGTTTCATTTTTATGATAATGGTGTTATTTTGAGCTAAATAGTAAAAATTGGCCATTTTGGATTTTTAACAGTTTTAACTTATTTTGGTATATTGGCCATAACATTATCTACACTGATCCAAATTGCAAAATTCTTTCTTTTTCAGATTCGACACATCCAGGGCTTCATTTAATATATTTGGACCAAAATCTGAATCGGCCATATGGAAGCTCAAAAGAAGCTCACAATTTGGCTCAAGAAAACTGTTTTTAGTTCTGCCTAGTTTTGATTTTGGATCCATAACTCATTCACTGTGGGGCCAAAGCTTGTGAAATTCGGTGGGTGGACGCGCAAGGAGTTTGGGAACATCTTTTATGAAGGACTCACCGAGTGAATGGGCCGTTTATGGGGCCATTAATGCCCCCTAATCCGGAGGAGTTCGTTTTGGAGAGTCTGACTGGACAGAATAAATTCTCATAGTAAAACGGCCATAACTCTCGGAATACATGTCCAAATCCGCTGGAATTTTGAGGGGACACGGAAAAGGGAATTATGAACAACATTCATGAAGGGCTCAACGCGTGAAGATTTCATTTAATGGGGCTACAACGCGTCGACTTTCGGGGGAAGAATTCTGGCTATAAAAGGAGGAGAGCTCCACCCTCTCAAAGCATCCATTCTCCACCCCATTCCTTACGGGACACCAAGAAGGAGAACTTTTCAGATTTCTCTTTTATTTATTTTATTTTTCATAGTTTGTTAATGCCTTCTTCTTCCCCATTCAACTCGATTACCCTTACCATGGTGGGGTAAACTTTTGGAGTGATTGGGGAAGGGTTGGTTTTCTATATTGTAATGCTTGAGTTCTTGGACGTAATTGAATAAATTTCTTTCTTCTTCAAAGTTGTTTTCAATTTATTATAGCGGATTTAATAATCAAGTGCGATCGTTCTTGAATATTAATTCCGTTATTTATTTTTGCATTGGTAAAATAATCAATATCTCCCTCCACTAATTTCTGGTTTATATACGATGGAATAAACCAGGAATTAGTGGTGAAGTACTCGACGATCGTCAGTACGTGTAAAAGGTGTAGTGAATGTTCTTGATTGTTTGGGATAAACAAAACCCGATCGGGAATTGCCCATTTCAATTAAGGATATTCAATACAACTATTTTACACATGGAAGGGGAGTTGACCAAACCGAGATCTTGGTAAGGTTTTCTCTCACAATAACAATTTCACCAAGGAAGTGAGAGAAAACGATTGTGGAAACTCACTTTAATCAACTAAGAAGAAGAGGTTTGAATTAAATTGAACAAGGATAGCATTATAATTAGGAAACCGACCCCGACCTAATCACCCTTTTAAATTTCATTGTTTTTCAATCATTTGAATTTCAAATTTCTGTTCACAACATTTTTACCCCCGTTTTAAAGTGACAACCCATTTTGTGTGCACTCCTCTTCGGGAGACATCCTAGGTCAACCACATTACTACATTTTAACTTAGGAAAAAATTGTTTTGCCACGCCCTACGACAGGCGTGCGTCAAACTTGGCGCCGTTGCCGGGGAGGTAGTGCCAAAAACTAATTGTTAATATTTGACTTTTTCAATTAAAAAAAATCTTTTACCATGTTGTTTTCAAACGATTATTTCTTTAATTCATGGAAAAATTACCCACCAGTGCGAGAACCAATTATTGAGTCACCTTGGTCTATAGATTATAAAGTTTCTTTCTTGGCCAGACAAATTCGAGGAGCTCGAATCAAAATCATCATAGAGGAAGAATTCAAGGATCTCATTGAAAACCTTAAAGAGAACCTCGAATACCCAGTGTTGGAGGGTTTGGCAAGAGAATTAATTGAACTTCAGGAGTATTTTCCAGATTTTTATCCAGAAATGATCAATGTACAACACCATGAAGAAGAAGTTCACAAGGATATTGAATCCCAATTTGAAAGAATTAGTCAAAAAGTTCAAAACCTAGAGACCTCAATACAGTGGATAGCGGAACAAGTACATGCATCCCAGGATCCACAACTGGAGCCAGAACAAGAACCAGAACCAGAACCAGAACAATTGATGGAAGAATTATCCTCACAAATCCTTCAAGTTGAAGAACCCATGGAGGCCTTGATGAAATTAAAAGAAGATCCATTGAGCCCATCTCAATCAATGTTGGATAAGATTGACGAAGAAGATTTAGCAATTGAAATACATATGGGAGATCAAAAGGATCTGGATAACTTCTGGAATGAGTGCGAGGAACTTCTTGAGCCAACTATTCCTCATAATGTAGATGATTCAGCAACATTGAAGGAAGAAACCAACCAATCAGTGGAATTTGAAGAGAAGATAGAGGAGTCTGACTACCTACCTCTATCTACGGAAATTCAACTTCAAGAGCCACCTCCCATTGAAGAACCAATTGAAGCCAAACAAGATCAGGGAGTTAATCTTTTCATAAACTCATTATCTTTTGATTTTGTTGAAACTAAATTGAGTATTACCTCCCCTTGTTTTAATTTTTCAGATTCATCCAACACTTGTATTTCCTTGGAGGAAGAAGAAAAGTCATCCATGGAGGAACATCTAGAGCTCCCCAAACCTGTTGAACATTTAATGAAGGGAGTACAAGAGAATATCAAAGTGGATTTTCTGGTGGAAAATGAGACACAAGATACTTACTTTGAAAGGGAAGAATTTGATATTGATTCTTCATGCTTTAATTTTTTTCAAATAGAATTAAACTCTGACATTCCCTTTGATTTTTCCCCAGATGTATCATACCTTCATCAACCACTAGAGAATAAAGAAGATGTTGATCATGAGGAACCCAAGAAGGAGGAGGCTCTGTACTTCATCCTACCCCCACCATGCACGGTGTACCACATTGAGAAGGGGGTGGATCCGGTGTACTCTATATATGGAGTCCTCCTCAACAAGAAAAATGAAATGAAAGCTGGGAAGAGCCACATGTGGTGGTTCAAATCAAAGAAACCTCATCCACCATCAGATTGGGGATAACCGATTAGAACTGCCCCACTGGAGGCAGTCAAAACCCAGGGCCCACTTGGGGGATTAAACCAAGTTTTATCCTTCTATTCTCATCCTATTTCTATTTTTATTTCTTTCAATAAATATCTTATGTTTTCTTTTATTCTTTTATTTGTAGGTTTTCAGAGTGCAACACTTGGAAGCTTAACTCAATGTTGCACTACGAATAAATCAGGTTGTACCTCTCTTTCACAGTTTCTTGATGTTGTGATTAATTTGAAAATTGGCTTACATGTTAAATCCACTTGAATTCATCGAGGACACTGCATCATTTAAGTGTGGGGGAGGGAATCTTTGTATTATAGGATTTTTATTTGATGTTTGTTTTCAAAAATAAAAAAAATAATAAAAAAAATGTGTGTTTTCAAATTTTTGTGTGTTTATTTTTCAATTTTTGGTGTCACTTTTGAGCTGAAATGATAATCAATACCATTTTTGAAACCTATGTCAATGATTGAAACGGTCTATTTCATGAAACTGATCTTAAATGAATGCTGAAATGACTTCTTTTCAAGTTCAAATCTTTTAGAATTTCATGAAAAGTACACTGATTTTTGAAACCCATGCCATATTTCACTGTCTATATCATTGAAATAACTTTCCTGTGAGGCTTCTGAACCATTTTTGTCATATTCTTTTCATTCACCTCATTTCTTGAGAGAACCAGACCATGCTTGCTTTAACCAGAATTTGATTTATTCCTTTCAAAACTTGAGGGTTGGGGTACATGTGTTTTAAATGATTGAGGCATTTATTTTGTTTAAAGCCCCCTTTTCAAAATAATACTTTTCATTATGGCCCACCTTTACATTTATCCTTCATTGTAGCCCTAGTATCCATGAATTGCCTATTAGGTTAGCCACATTACAAGCCAATTTTCCCTATCATACCTGCTCTTGAAGTAAAAATTGCATGATCTTGTTGAACTTAAGTGTGGGGGAAGATGTCTTGTGATGTACTACCTCATTTGGTTATACTTTGGGTGGAAAATAAATCGTGGAAGAGATGTGTGTGATGCTGAAAAATTATTCTGTTGAAAGCTGTGCCTTTTCTGGAGCTTTTATGTAAAAAGAGAAGCTGTGCCTTTCTGGAGCTTCCAATGTAAAAAGAGAAGCTGTGCCTTTCTGGAGCTTCCAATGTAAAAAGAAAGCTGTGCCTATCTGGAGCTTTAAAAAAAAATCATGTTTGAAAAGATTGAAATGTTTGCTGCTGAGCTGATTGAATGATGATGGAGCCTATTTTCAACAAAGGGGAAGTAAAGGAGACCATATTTGAGTGAAAACTAGAATCTTGCAATTTTGCTTCAATAAGAGCCAAGCCTTCCTTTTTCGGCCTCAGAACTTTTAACATCTAAATCCTACCAACCGGAAGCCATAGAACAACCCTGAAAAGTCCTCATGAGAAACACATGTTCTTGACTCACATCGGGTGGAGAATTAGGAATTTATCAAACCTATGGTGACTCTTGTGTGAGTTTGGATGAGAAAAACCTTGTTCAGCCTTTACATTTGTGAGATGAGAGAAAATTCATGTGAGGTAGGTGTTTTGTGTGCATGGGATAAGAAATGAAGTGGAAATATATTAAAATCTTAAATGGAGAACTTGAAATAACAGTTTTTGATGAGGCATGATATCTTTTTGTTTCTTGAAATTGATTTGATTGATCTCATTGATATGTGTTTTGATTTTGATTTGATTTGATTTTTACTTGTCCAGGAGTCCAAGTGCTAAGTGTGGGGGAATTGATAGAGCAAATATTTTCAATTAATTTATATTGAATATCATTGTTTTAAACTCACAAAATTTTTCCTCTAAGATGAATTGTTTCATTTTTATGATAATGGTGTTATTTTGAGCTAAATAGTAAAAATTGGCCATTTTGGATTTTTAACAGTTTTAACTTATTTTGGTAGATTGGACATAACATTATCTACACTGATCAAAATTGCAAAATTCTTTCTTTTTCAGATTCTACACATCCAGGGCTTCATTTAATATATTTGGACCAAAATCTGAATCGGCCATATGGAAGCTCAAAAGAAGCTCACAATTTGGCTCAAGAAAACTGTTTTTAGTTCGGCCTAGTTTTGATGTGGGATCCATAACTCATTCACTGTGGGGAAAAAGCTTGTGAAATTCGGTGGGTGGACGCGCAAGGAGTTTGGGAACATCTTTGATGAAGGACTCACCGAGTCAATGGGCCGTTTATGGGGCCATTAAAGCCCCCTAATCCGGAGGAGTTCGTTTTGGAGAGTCTGACTGGACAGAATAAATTCTCATAGTAAAACGGCCATAACTCTCGGAATACATGTCCAAATCCGCTGGAATTTTGAGGGGACACGGAAAAGGGAATTATGAACAACATTCATGAAGGGCTCAACGCGTGAAGATTTCATTTAATGGGGCTACAACGCGTCGACTTTCGGGGGAAGAATTCTGGCTATAAAAGGAGGAGAGCTCCACCCTCTCAAAGCATCCATTCTCCACCCCATTCCTTCCGGGACACCAAGAAGGAGAACTTTTCAGATTTCTCTTTTATTTATTTTATTTTTCATAGTTTGTTAATGCCTTCTTCTTCCCCATTCAACTCGATTACCCTTACCATGGTGGGGTAAACTTTTGGAGTGATTGGGGAAGGGTTGGTTTTCTATATTGTAATGCTTGAGTTCTTGGACGTAATTGAATAAATTTCTTTCTTCTTCAAAGTTGTTTTCAATTTATTATAGAGGATTTAATAATCAAGTGCGATCGTTCTTGAATATTAATTCCGTTATTTATTTTTGCCTTGGTAAAATAATCAATATCTCCCTCCACTAATTTCTGGTTTATATACGATGGAATAAACCAGGAATTAGTGGTGAAGTACTCGACGATCGTCAGTACGTGTAAAAGGTGTAGTGAATGTTCTTGATTGTTTGGGATAAACAAAACCCGATCGGGAATTGCCCATTTCAATTAAGGATATTCAATACAACTATTTTACACATGGAAGGGGAGTTGACCAAACCGAGATCTTGGTATGGTTTTCTCTCACAATAACAATTTCACCAAGGAAGTGAGAGAAAACGATTGTGGAAACTCACTTTAATCAACTAAGAAGAAGAGGTTTGAATTAAATTGAACAAGGATAGCATTATAATTAGGAAACCGACCCCGACCTAATCACCCTTTTAAATTTCATTGTTTTTCAATCATTTGAATTTCAAATTTCTGTTCACAACAGTTTTACCCCCGTTTTAAAGTGACAACCCATTTTGTGTGCACTCCTCTTCGGGAGACATCCTAGGTCAACCAAATTACTACATTTTAACTTAGGAAAAAATTGTTTTGCCACGCCCTACGACAGGCGTGCGTCAAACTTGGCGCCGTTGCCGGGGAGGTAGTGCCAAAAACTAATTGTTAATATTTGACTTTTTCAATTAAAAAAAAATCTTTTACCATGTTGTTTTCAAACGATTATTTCTTTAATTCATGGAACAATTACCCACCAGTGCGAGAACCAATTATTGAGTCACCTTGGTCTATAGATTATAATGTTTCTTTCTTGGCCAGACAAATTCGAGGAGCTCGAATCAAAATCATCATAGAGGAAGAATTCAAGGATCTCATTGAAAACCTTAAAGAGAACCTCGAATACCCAGTGTTGGAGGGTTTGGCAAGAGAATTAATTGAACTTCAGGAGTATTTTCCAGATTTTTATCCAGAAATGATAAATGTACAACACCATGAAGAAGAAGTTCACAAGGATATTGAATCCCAATTTGAAAGAATTAGTCAAAAAGTTCAAAACCTAGAGACCTCAATACAGTGGATAGCGGAACAAGTACATGCATCCCAGGATCCATAACTGGAGCCAGAACAAGAACCAGAACCAGAACCAGAACAATTGATGGAAGAATTATCCTCACAAATCCTTCAAGTTGAAGAACCCATGGAGGCCTTGATGAAATTAAAAGAAGATCCATTGAGCCCATCTTAATCAATGTTGGATAAGATTGACGAAGAAGATTTAGCAATTGAAATACATATGGGAGATCAAAAGGATCTGGATAACTTCTGGAATGAGTGCGAGGAACTTCTTGAGCCAACTATTCCTCATAATGTAGATGATTCAGAAACATTGAAGGAAGAAACCAACCAATCAGTGGAATTTGAAGAGAAGATAGAGGAGTCTGACTACCTACCTCTATCTACGGAAATTCAACTTCAAGAGCCACCTCCCATTGAAGAACCAATTGAAGCCAAACAAGATCAGGGAGTTAATCTTTTCATAAACTCATTATCTTTTGATTTTGTTGAAACTAAATTGAGTATTACCTCCCCTTGTTTTAATTTTTCAGATTCATCCAACACTTGTATTTCCTTGGAGGAAGAAGAAAAGTCATCCATGGAGGAACATCTAGAGCTCCCCAAACCTGTTGAACATTTAATGAAGGGAGTACAAGAGAATATCAAAGTGGATTTTCTGGTGGAAAATGAGACACAAGATACTTACTTTGAAAGGGAAGAATTTGATATTGATTCTTCATGCTTTAATTTTTTTTCAAATATAATTAAACTCTGACATTCCCTTTGATTTTCCCCAGATGTATCATACCTTCATCAACCACTAGAGAATAAAGAAGATGTTGATCATGAGGAACCCAAGAAGGAGGAGGCTCTGTACTTCATCCTACCCCCACCATGCACGGTGTACCACATTGAGAAGGGGGTGGATCCGGTGTACTCTATATATGGAGTCCTCCTCAACAAGAAAAATGAAATGAAAGCTGGGAAGAGCCACATGTGGTGGTTAAAATCAAAGAAACCTCATCCACCATCAGATTGGGGATAACCGATTAGAACTGCCCCACTGGAGGCAGTCAAAACCCAGGGCCCACTTGGGGGATTAAACCAAGTTTTATCCTTCTATTCTCATCCTATTTCTATTTTTATTTCTTTCAATAAATATCTTATGTTTTCTTTTATTCTTTTATTTGTAGGTTTTCAGAGTGCAACACTTGGAAGCTTAACTCAATGTTGCACTACGAATAAATCAGGTTGTACCTCTCTTTCACAGTTTCTTGATGTTGTGATTAATTTGAAAATTGGCTTACATGTTAAATCCACTTGAATGCATCGAGGACACTGCATCATTTAAGTGTGGGGGAGGGAATCTTTGTATTATAGGATTTTTATTTGATGTTTGTTTTCAAAAATAAAAAAAATAATAAAAAAAATGTGTGTTTTCAAATTTTTGTGTGTTTATTTTTCAATTTTTGGTGTCACTTTTGAGCTGAAATGATAATCAATACCATTTTTGAAACCAATGTCAATGAGTGAAACGGTCTATTTCATGAAACTGATCTTAAATGAATGCTGAAATGACTTCTTTTAAAGTTCAAATCTTTTAGAATTTCATGAAAAGTACACTGATTTTTGAAACCCATGCCATATTTCACTGTCTATATCATTGAAATAACTTTCCTGTGAGGCTTCTGAACCATTTTTGTCATATTCTTTTCATTCACCTCATTTCTTGAGAGAACCAGACCATGCTTGCTTTAACCAGAATTTGATTTATTCCTTTCAAAACTTGAGGGTTGGGGTACATGTGTTTTAAATGATTGAGGAATTTATTTTGTTTAAATCCCCCTTTTCAAAATAATACTTTTCATTATGGCCCACCTTTACATTTATCCTTCATTGTAGCCCTAGTATCCATGAATTGCCTGTTAGGTTAGCCACATTACAAGCCAATTTTCCCTATCATACCTGCTCTTGAAGTAAAAATTGCATGATCTTGTTGAACTTAAGTGTGGGGGAAGATGTCTTGTGATGTACTACCTCATTTGGTTATACTTTGGGTGGAAAATAAATTGTGGAAGAGATGTGTGTGATGCTGAAAAATTATTCTGTTGAAAGCTGTGCCTTTTCTGGAGCTTTTATGTAAAAAGAGAAGTTGTGCCTTTCTGGAGCTTCCAATGTAAAAAGAGAAGCTGTTCCTTTCTGGAGCTTCCAATGTAAAAAGAAAGCTGTGCCTATCTGGAGCTTTAAAAAAAATCATGTTTGAAAAGATTGAAATGTTTGCTGCTGAGCTGATTGAATGATGATGGAGCCTATTTTCAACAAAGGGGAAGTAAAGGAGACCATATTTGAGTGAAAACTAGAATCTTGCAATTTTGCTTCAATAAGAGCCAAGCCTTCCTTTTTCGGCCTCAGAACTTTTAACATCTAAATCCTACCAACCGGAAGCCATAGAACAACCCTGAAAAGTCCTCATGAGAAACACATGTTCTTGACTCACATCGGGTGGAGAATTAGGAATTTATCAAACCTATGGTGACTCTTGTGTGAGTTTGGATGAGAAAAACCTTGTTCAGCCTTTACATTTGTGAGATGAGAGAAAATTCATGTGAGGTAGGTGTTTTGTGTGCATGGGATAAGAAATGAAGTGGAAATATATTAAAATCTTAAATGGAGAACTTGAAATAACAGTTTTTGATGAGGCATGATATCTTTTTGTTTCTTGAAATTGATTTGATTGATCTCATTGATATGTGTTTTGATTTTGATTTGATTTGATTTTTACTTGTCCAGGAGTCCAAGTGCTAAGTGTGGGGGAATTGATAGAGCAAATATTTTCAATTAATTTATATTGAATATCATTGTTTTAAACTCACAAAATTGTTCCTCTAAGATGAATTGTTTCATTTTTATGATAATGGTGTTATTTTGAGCTAAATAGTAAAAATTGGCCATTTTGGATTTTTAACAGTTTTAACTGATTTTGGTAGATTGGCCATAACATTATCTACACTGATCCAACTTGAAAAATTCTTTCTTTTTCAGATTCGACACATCCAGGGCTTCATTTAATATATTTGGACCAAAATCTGAATCGGCCATATGGAAGCTCAAAAGAAGCTCACAATTTGGCTCAAGAAAACTGTTTTTAGTTCTGCCTAGTTTTGATGTGGGATCCATAACTCATTCACTGTGGGGCCAAAGCTTGTGCAATTCGGTGGGTAGACGCGCACGGAGTTTGGGAACATCTTTTATGAAGGACTCACCGAGTGAATGGGCCGTTTATGGGGCCATTAAAGCCCCCTAATCCGGAGGAGTTCGTTTTGGAGAGTCTGACTGGACAGAATAAAGTCTCATAGTAAAACGGCCATAACTCTCGGAATACATGTCCAAATCCGCTGGAATTTTGAGGGGACACGGCCAAGGGAATGATGAACAACATTAATGAAAGGCTCAACGCGTGAAGATTTCATTTAATGGGGCTACAACGCGTCGACTTTCGGGGGAAGAATTCTGGCTATAAAAGGAGGAGAGCTCCACCCTCTCAAAGCATCCATTCTCCACCCCATTCCTTCCGGGACACCAAGAAGGAGAACTTTTCAGATTTCTCTTTTATTTATTTTATTTTTCATAGTTTGTTAATGCCTTCATCTTCCCCATTCAACTCGATTACCCTTATCATGGTGGGGTAAACTTTTGGAGTGATTGGGGAAGGGTTGGTTTTCTATATTGTAATGGTTGAGTTCTTGGACGTAATTGAATAAATTTCTTTCTTCTTCAAAGTTGTTTTCAATTTATTATAGCGGATTTAATAATCAAGTGCTATCGTTCTTGAATATTAATTCCGTTATTTATTTTTGCCTTGGTAAAATAATCAATATCTCCCTCCACTAATTTCTGGTTTATATACGATGGAATAAACCAGGAATTAGTGGTGAAGTACTCGACGATCGTCAGTACGTGTAAAAGGTGTAGTGAATGTTCTTGATTGTTTGGGATAAACAAAACCCGATCGGGAATTGCCCATTTCAATTAAGGATATTCAATACAACTATTTTACACATGGAAGGGGAGTTGACCAAACCGAGATCTTGGTAAGGTTTTCTCTCACAATAACAATTTCACCAAGGAAGTGAGAGAAAACGATTGTGGAAACTCACTTTAATCAACTAAGAAGAAGAGGTTTGAATTAAATTGAACAAGGATAGCATTATAATTAGGAAACCGACGCCGACCTAATCACCCTTTTAAATTTCATTGTTTTTCAATCATTTGAATTTCAAATTTCTGTTCACAACATTTTTACCCCCGTTTTAAAGTGACAACCCATTTTGTGTGCACTCCTCTTCGGGAGACATCCTAGGTCAACCACATTACTACATTTTAACTTAGGAAAAAATTGTTTTGCCACGCCCTACGACAGGCGTGCGTCAAACTTGGCGCCGTTGCCGGGGAGGTAGTGCCAAAAACTAATTGTTAATATTTGACTTTTTCAATTAAAAAAAAATCTTTTACCATGTTGTTTTCAAACGATTATTTCTTTAATTCATGGAACAATTACCCACCAGTGCGAGAACCAATTATTGAGTCACCTTGGTCTATAGATTATAAAGTTTCTTTCTTGGCCAGACAAATTCGAGGAGCTCGAATCAAAATCATCATAGAGGAAGAATTCAAGGATCTCATTGAAAACCTTAAAGAGAACCTAGAATACCCAGTGTTGGAGGGTTTGGCAAGAGAATTAATTGAACTTCAGGAGTATTTTCCAGATTTTTATCCAGAAATGATCAATGTACAACACCATGAAGAAGAAGTTCACAAGGATATTGAATCCCAATTTGAAAGAATTAGTCAAAAAGTTCAAAACCTAGAGACCTCAATACAGTGGATAGCGGAACAAGTACATGCATCCCAGGATCCACAACTGGAGCCAGAACAAGAACCAGAACCAGAACCAGAACAATTGATGGAAGAATTATCCTCACAAATCCTTCAAGTTGAAGAACCCATGGAGGCCTTGATGAAATTAAAAGAAGATCCATTGAGCCCATCTCAATCAATGTTGGATAAGATTGACGAAGAAGATTTAGCAATTGAAATACATATGGGAGATCAAAAGGATCTGGATAACTTCTGGAATGAGTGCGAGGAACTTCTTGAGCCAACTATTCCTCATAATGTAGATGATTCAGCAACATTGAAGGAAGAAACCAACCAATCAGTGGAATTTGAAGAGAAGATAGAGGAGTCTGACTACCTACCTCTATCTACGGAAATTCAACTTCAAGAGCCACCTCCCATTGAAGAACCAATTGAAGCCAAACAAGATCAGGGAGTTAATCTTTTCATAAACTCATTATCTTTTGATTTTGTTGAAACTAAATTGAGTATTACCTCCCCTTGTTTTAATTTTTCAGATTCATCCAACACTTGTATTTCCTTGGAGGAAGAAGAAAAGTCATCCATGGAGGAACATCTAGAGCTCCCCAAACCTGTTGAACATTTAATGAAGGGAGTACAAGAGAATATCAAAGTGGATTTTCTGGTGGAAAATGAGACACAAGATACTTACTTTGAAAGGGAAGAATTTGATATTGATTCTTCATGCTTTAATTTTTTTCAAATAGAATTAAACTCTGACATTCCCTTTGATTTTTCCCCAGATGTATCATACCTTCATCAACCACTAGAGAATAAAGAAGATGTTGATCATGAGGAACCCAAGAAGGAGGAGGCTCTGTACTTCATCCTACCCCCACCATGCACGGTGTACCACATTGAGAAGGGGGTGGATCCGGTGTACTCTATATATGGAGTCCTCCTCAACAAGAAAAATGAAATGAAAGCTGGGAAGAGCCACATGTGGTGGTTCAAATCAAAGAAACCTCATCCACCATCAGATTGGGGATAACCGATTAGAACTGCCCCACTGGAGGCAGTCAAAACCCAGGGCCCACTTGGGGGATTAAACCAAGTTTTATCCTTCTATTCTCATCCTATTTCTATTTTTATTTCTTTCAATAAATATCTTATGTTTTCTTTTATTCTTTTATTTGTAGGTTTTCAGAGTGCAACACTTGGAAGCTTAACTCAATGTTGCACTACGAATAAATCAGGTTGTACCTCTCTTTCACAGTTTCTTGATGTTGTGATTAATTTGAAAATTGGATTACATGTTAAATCCACTTGAATGCATCGAGGACACTGCATCATTTAAGTGTGGGGGAGGGAATCTTTGTATTATAGGATTTTTATTTGATGTTTGTTTTCAAAAATAAAAAAAATAATAAAAAAAATGTGTGTTTTCAAATTTTTGTGTGTTTATTTTTCAATTTTTGGTGTCACTTTTGAGCTGAAATGATAATCAATACCATTTTTGAAACCTATGTCAATGAGTGAAACGGTCTATTTCATGAAACTGATCTTAAATGAATGCTGAAATGACTTCTTTTCAAGTTCAAATCTTTTAGAATTTCATGAAAAGTACACTGATTTTTGAAACCCATGCCATATTTCACTGTCTATATCATTGAAATAACTTTCCTGTGAGGCTTCTGAACCATTTTTTTCATATTCTTTTCATTCACCTCATTTCATGAGAGAACCAGACCATGCTTGCTTTAACCAGAATTTGATTTATTCCTTTCAAAACTTGAGGGTTGGGGTACATGTGTTTTAAATGATTGAGGCATTTATTTTGTTTAAAGCCCCCTTTTCAAAATAATACTTTTCATTATGGCCCACCTTTACATTTATCCTTCATTGTAGCCCTAGTATCCATGAATTGCCTGTTAGGTTAGCCACATTACAAGCCAATTTTCCCTATCATACCTGCTCTTGAAGTAAAAATTGCATGATCTTGTTGAACTTAAGTGTGGGGGAAGATGTCTTGTGATGTACTACCTCATTTGGTTATACTTTGGGTGGAAAATAAATTGTGGAAGAGATGTGTGTGATGCTGAAAAATTATTTTGTTGAAATCTGTGCCTTTTCTGGAGCTTTTATGTAAAAAGAGAAGCTGTGCCTTTCTGGAGCTTCCAATGTAAAAAGAGAAGCTCTGCCTTTCTGGAGCTTCCAATGTAAAAAGAAAGCTGTGCCTATCTGGAGCTTTAAAAAAAAATCATGTTTGAAAAGATTGAAATGTTTGCTGCTGAGCTGATTGAATGATGATGGAGCCTATTTTCAACAAAGGGGAAGTAAAGGAGACCATATTTGAGTGAAAACTAGAATCTTGCAATTTTGCTTCAATAAGAGCCAAGCCTTCCTTTTTCGGCCTCAGAACTTTTAACATCTAAATCCTACCAACCGGAAGCCATAGAACAACCCTGAAAAGTCCTCATGAGAAACACATGTTCTTGACTCACATCGGGTGGAGAATTAGGAATTTATCAAACCTATGGTGACTCTTGTGTGAGTTTGGATGAGAAAAACCTTGTTCAGCCTTTACATTTGTGAGATGAGAGAAAATTCATGTGAGGTAGGTGTTTTGTGTGCATGGGATAAGAAATGAAGTGGAAATATATTAAAATCTTAAATGGAGAACTTGAAATAACAGTTTTTGATGAGGCATGATATCTTTTTGTTTCTTGAAATTGATTTGATTGATCTCATTGATATGTGTTTTGATTTTGATTTGATTTGATTTTTACTTGTCCAGGAGTCCAAGTGCTAAGTGTGGGGGAATTGATAGAGCAAATATTTTCAATTAATTTATATTTAATATCATTGTTTTAAACTCACAAAATTGTTCCTCTAAGATGAATTGTTTCATTTTTATGATAATGGTGTTATTTTGAGCTAAATAGTAAAAATTGGCCATTTTGGATTTTTAACAGTTTTAACTTATTTTGGTAGATTGGCCATAACATTATCTACACGGATCCAAATTGCAAAAGTCTTTCTTTTTCCGATTCGACACATCCAGGGCTTCATTTAATATATTTGGACCAAAATCTGAATCGGCCATATGGAAGCTCAAAAGAAGCTCACATTTTGGCTCAAGAAAACTGTTTTTAGTTCTGCCTAGTTTTGATGTGGGATCCATAACTCATTCACTGTGGGGCCAAAGCTTGTGAAATTCGGTGGGTGGACGCGCAAGGCGTTTGGGAACATCATTTATGAAGGACTCACCGAGGGAATGGGCCGTTTATGGGGCCATTAAAGCCCCCTAATCCGGAGGAGTTCGTTTTGGAGAGTCTGACTGGACAGAATAAATTCTCATAGTAAAACGGCCATAACTCTCGGAATACATGTCCAAATCCGCTGGAATTTTGAGGGGACACGGAAAAGGGAATTATGAACAACATTCATGAAGGGCTCAACGCGTGAAGATTTCATTTAATGGGGCTACAACGCGTCGACTTTCGGGGGAAGAATTCTGGCTATAAAAGGAGGAGAGCTCCACCCTCTCAAAGCATCCATTCTCCACCCCATTCCTTCCGGGACACCAAGAAGGAGAACTTTTCAGATTTCTCTTTTATTTATTTTATTTTTCATAGTTTGTTAATGCCTTCTTATTCCCCATTCAACTCGATTACCCTTACCATGGTGGGGTAAACTTTTGGAGTGATTGGGGAAGGGTTGGTTTTCTATATTGTAATGCTTGAGTTCTTGGACGTAATTGAATAAATTTCTTTCTTCTTCAAAGTTGTTTTCAATTTATTATAGCGGATTTAATAATCAAGTGCGATCGTTCTTGAATATTAATTCCGTTATTTATTTTTGCCTTGGTAAAATAATCAATATCTCCCTCCACTAATTTCTGGTTTATATACGATGGAATAAACCAGGAATTAGTGGTGAAGTACTCGACGATCGTCAGTACGTGTAAAAGGTGTAGTGAATGTTGTTGATTGTTTGGGATAAACAAAACCCGATCGGGAATTGCCCATTTCAATTAAGGATATTCAATACAACTATTTTACACATGGAAGGGGAGTTGACCAAACCGAGATCTTGGTAAGGTTTTCTCTCACAATAACAATTTCACCAAGGAAGTGAGAGAAAACGATTGTGGAAACTCACTTTAATCAACTAAGAAGAAGAGGTTTGAATTAAATTGAACAAGGATAGCATTATAATTAGGAAACCGACCCCGACCTAATCACCCTTTTAAATTTCATTGTTTTTCAATCATTTGAATTTCAAATTTCTGTTCACAACATTTTTACCCCCGTTTTAAAGTGACAACCCATTTTGTGTGCACTCCTCTTCGGGAGACATCCTAGGTCAACCACATTACTACATTTTAACTTAGGAAAAAATTGTTTTGCCACGCCCTACGACAGGCGTGCATCAAACTTGGCGCCGTTGCCGGGGAGGTAGTGCCAAAAAATAATTGTTAATATTTGACTTTTTCAATTAAAAAAAAATCTTTTACCATGTTGTTTTCAAACGATTATTTCTTTAATTCATGGAACAATTACCCACCAGTGCGAGAACCAATTATTGAGTCACCTTGGTCTATAAATTATAAAGTTTCTTTCTTGGCCAGACAAATTCGAGGAGCTCGAATCAAAATCATCATAGAGGAAGAATTCAAGGATCTCATTGAAAACCTTAAAGAGAACCTCGAATACCCAGTGTTGGAGGGTTTGGCAAGAGAATTAATTGAACTTCAGGAGTATTTTCCAGATTTTTATCCAGAAATGATCAATGTACAACACCATGAAGAAGAAGTTTACAAGGATATTGAATCCCAATTTGAAAGAATTAGTCAAAAAGTTCAAAACCTAGAGACCTCAATACAGTGGATAGCGGAACAAGTACATGCATCCCAGGATCCACAACTGGAGCCAGAACAAGAACCAGAACCAGAACCAGAACAATTGATGGAAGAATTATCCTCACAAATCCTTCAAGTTTAAGAACCCATGGAGGCCTTGATGAAATTAAAAGAAGATCCATTGAGCCCATCTCAATCAATGTTGGATAAGATTGACGAAGAAGATTTAGCAATTGAAATACATATGGGAGATCAAAAGGATCTGGATAACTTCTGGAATGAGTGCGAGGAACTTCTTGAGCCAACTATTCCTCATAATGTAGATGATTCAGAAACATTGAAGGAAGAAACCAACCAATCAGTGGAATTTGAAGAGAAGATAGAGGAGTCTGACTACCTACCTCTATCTACGGAAATTCAACTTCAAGAGCCACCTCCCATTGAAGAACCAATTGAAGCCAAACAAGATCAGGGAGTTAATCTTTTCATAAACTCATTATCTTTTGATTTTGTTGAAACTAAATTGAGTATTACCTCCCCTTGTTTTAATTTTTCAGATTCATCCAACACTTGTATTTCCTTGGAGGAAGAAGAAAAGTCATCCATGGAGGAACATCTAGAGCTCCCCAAACCTGTTGAACATTTAATGAAGGGAGTACAAGAGAATATCAAAGTGGATTTTCTGGTGGAAAATGAGACACAAGATACTTACTTTGAAAGGGAAGAATTTGATATTGATTCTTCATGCTTTAATTTTTTTCAAATATAATTAAACTCTGACATTCCCTTTGATTTTTCCCCAGATGTATCATACCTTCATCAACCACTAGAGAATAAAGAAGATGTTGATCATGAGGAACCCAAGAAGGAGGAGGCTCTGTACTTCATCCTACCCCCACCATGCACGGTGTACCACATTGAGAAGGGGGTGGATCCGGTGTACTCTATATATGGAGTCCTCCTCAACAAGAAAAATGAAATGAAAGCTGGGAAGAGCCACATGTGGTGGTTCAAATCAAAGAAACCTCATCCACCATCAGATTGGGGATAACCGATTAGAACTGCCCCACTGGAGGCAGTCAAAACCCAGGGCCCACTTGGGGGATTAAACCAAGTTTTATCCTTCTATTCTCATCCTATTTCTATTTTTATTTCTTTCAATAAATATCTTATGTTTTCTTTTATTCTTTTATTTGTAGGTTTTCAGAGTGCAACACTTGGAAGCTTAACTCAATGTTGCACTACGAATAAATCAGGTTGTACCTCTCTTTCACAGTTTCTTGATGTTGTGATTAATTTGAAAATTGGCTTACATGTTAAATCCACTTGAATGCATCGAGGACACTGCATCATTTAAGTGTGGGGGAGGGAATCTTTGTATTATAGGATTTTTATTTGATGTTTGTTTTCAAAAATAAAAAAAATAATAAAAAAAATGTGTGTTTTCAAATTTTTGTGTGTTTATTTTTCAATTTTTGGTGTCACTTTTGAGCTGAAATGATAATCAATACCATTTTTGAAACCTATGTCAATGAGTGAAACGGTCTATTTCATGAAACTGATCTTAAATGAATGCTGAAATGACTTCTTTTAAAGTTCAAATCTTTTAGAATTTCATGAAAAGTACACTGATTTTTGAAACCCATGCCATATTTCACTGTCTATATCATTGAAATAACTTTCATGTGAGGCTTCTGAACCATTTTTGTCATATTCTTTTCATTCACCTCATTTCTTGAGAGAACCGGACCATGCTTGCTTTAACCAGAATTTGATTTATTCCTTTCAAAACTTGAGGGTTGGGGTACATGTGTTTTAAATGATTGAGGCATTTATTTTGTTTAAAGCCCCCTTTTCAAAATAGTACTTTTCATTATGGCCCACCTTTACATTTATCCTTCATTGTAGCCCTAGTATCCATGAATTGCCTGTTAGGTTAGCCACATTACAAGCCAATTTTCCCTATCATACCTGCTCTTGAAGTAAAAATTGCATGATCTTGTTGAACTTAAGTGTGGGGGAAGATGTCTTGTGATGTACTACCTCATTTGGTTATACTTTGGGTGGAAAATAAATTGTGGAAGAGATGTGTGTGATGCTGAAAAATTATTCTGTTGAAAGCTGTGCCTTTTCTGGAGCTTTTATGTAAAAAGAGAAGCTGTGCCTTTCTGGAGCTTCCAATGTAAAAAGAGAAGCTGTGCCTTTCTGGAGCTTCCAATGTAAAAAGAAAGCTGTGCCTATCTGGAGATTTAAAAAAAAATCATGTTTGAAAAGATTGAAATGTTTGCTGCTGAGCTGATTGAATGATGATGGAGCCTATTTTCAACAAAGGGGAAGTAAAGGAGACCATATTTGAGTGAAAACTAGAATCTTGCAATTTTGCTTCAATAAGAGCCAAGCCTTCCTTTTTCGGCCTCAGAACTTTTAACATCTAAATCCTACCAACCGGAAGCCATAGAACAACCCTGAAAAGTCCTCATGAGAAACACATGTTCTTGACTCACATCGGGTGGAGAATTAGGAATTTATCAAACCTATGGTGACTCTTGTGTGAGTTTGGATGAGAAAAACCTTGTTCAGCCTTTACATTTGTGAGATGAGAGAAAATTCATGTGAGGTAGGTGTTTTGTGTGCATGGGATAAGAAATGAAGTGGAAATATATTAAAATCTTAAATGGAGAACTTGAAATAACAGTTTTTGATGAGGCATGATATCTTTTTGTTTCTTGAAATTGATTTGATTGATCTCATTGATATGTGTTTTGATTTTGATTTGATTTGATTTTTACTTGTCCAGGAGTCCAAGTGCTAAGTGTGGGGGAATTGATAGAGCAAATATTTTCAATTAATTTATATTGAATATCATTGTTTTAAACTCACAAAATTGTTCCTCTAAGATGAATTGTTTCATTTTTATGATAATGGTGTTATTTTGAGCTAAATAGTAAAAATTGGCCATTTTGGATTTTTAACAGTTTTAACTTATTTTGGTAGATTGTCCATAACATTATCTACACTGATCCAAATTGCAAGATTCTTTCTTTTTCAGATTCGACACATCCAGGGATTCATTTAATATATTTGGACCAAAATCTGAATCGGCCATATGGAAGCTCAAAAGAAGCTCACAATTTGGCTCAAGAAAACTGTTTTTAGTTCTGCCTAGTTTTGATGTGGGATCCATAACTCATTCACTGTGAGGCCAAAGCTTGTGAAATTCGGTGGGTGGACGCGCACGGAGTTTGGGAACATCTTTTATGAAGGACTCACCGAGTGAATGGGCCGTTTATGGGGCCATTAAAGCCCCCTAATCCGGAGGAGTTCGTTTTGGAGAGTCTGACTGGACAGAATAAATTCTCATAGTAAAACGGCCATAACTCTCGGAATACATGTCCAAATCCGCTGGAATTTTGAGGGGACACGGCCAAGGGAATGATGAACAACATTAATGAAAGGCTCAACGCGTGAAGATTTCATTTAATGGGGCTACAACGCGTCGACTTTCGGGGGAAGAATTATGGCTATAAAAGGAGGAGAGCTCCACCCTCTCAAAGCGTCCATTCTCCACCCCATTCCTTCCGGGACACCAAGAAGGAGAACTTTTCAGATTTCTCTTTTATTTATTTTATTTTTCATAGTTTGTTAATGCCTTCTTCTTCCCCATTCAACTCTATTACCCTTACCATGGTGGGGTAAACTTTTGGAGTGATTGGGGAAGGGTTGGTTTTCTATATTGTAATGGTTGAGTTCTTGGACGTAATTGAATAAATTTCTTTCTTCTTCAAAGTTGTTTTCAATTTATTATAGCGGATTTAATAATCAAGTGCGATCGTTCTTGAATATTAATTCCGTTATTTATTTTTGCCTTGGTAAAATAATCAATATCTCCCTCCACTAATTTCTGGTTTATATACGATGGAATAAACCAGGAATTAGTGGTGAAGTACTCGACGATCGTCAGTACGTGTAAAAGGTGTAGTGAATGTTCTTGATTGTTTGGGATAAACAAAACCCGATCGGGAATTGCCCATTTCAATTAAGGATATTCAATACAACTATTTTACACATGGAAGGGGAGTTGACCAAACCGAGATCTTGGTAAGGTTTTCTCTCACAATAACAATTTCACCAAGGAAGTGAGAGAAAACGATTGTGGAAACTCACTTTAATCAACTAAGAAGAAGAGGTTTGAATTAAATTGAACAAGGATAGCATTATAATTAGGAAACCGACCCCGACCTAATCACCCTTTTAAATTTCATTGTTTTTCAATCATTTGAATTTCAAATTTCTGTTCACAACATTTTTACCCCCGTTTTAAAGTGACAACCCATTTTGTGTGCACTCCTCTTCGGGAGACATCCTAGGTCAACCACATTACTACATTTTAACTTAGGAAAAAATTGTTTTGCCACGCCCTACGACAGGCGTGCGTCAATCACACATACCTTCTTAATTTCCATTATGTGGGAATATGATAACGTCGCTCATATGTAGAACAAACTACCGCCTCGCGAAGCGATGTGATTTATTTTTCACATATGTTTTACGTGGAAGGTAATAAGGATAAATTTAATGAATATATATCCTATATATAACACCATAATGACTCTAGTAAGGTGATATATTATTTATCTTCATTTTTGTATCTGCCAATAAAATGGAAACATCATTCATGCATACGTATGACATACCATATCCATGAATGATGTAATTCATTTTATATCTCCAAAGTTCATGGGTTACTATAAATATATATATAATGAATATATATAATACTTATATCATGGTTTATATTATGTATATTATTAAATAATGATAAAATTAAAAGGATTTAAAATACCAAACCAAAATGTATATGAAAAAGGAAGTAGTTATTACCCAAAATGTGATTTAAACAAGGAATTGTTATTAACTAGATAATAAAAGGTCATATGTAAATCATATATGGTATGATATATATAATTATGATTTTTAATAGATTTATAATAAACCTATATTTATTATATAGGAGGTTTTAATGAGTTTTAATGAAGTCAAAACTTAAGGTAAAAGATTTCTAGTCTCTCTTTTATTTCTAGGATACATATGCCATATTCACCGCTAATTTCTTTTATGTGGTGTATATACAACAGTTTAAAATTATATATAATTATTATTATTATTTTAATTATATTTAATGTTTCATTTTATTTTATTCTTTAATGGGGCTTATGATTAAAATGTTTCCAAAGTGGTAAGTGATTTTTATCTCACTTTTATTTCAGTGGGATAAATTCCATATTTACCAATTGTTTTTATGTGGTATATATATTAACCATTAATTTATTTTATAAATATTATTATAAATTTTAGTGAAATTTAAATATATTTCTCTCATGAGAATTATGATTCAAAAGTTACCAAAGTGGTAAGAGTTTTATGTTAAAATCTCATTGTTTATTAGGATTGTTTATGATTATGCTTATAATTATGAAATATTATGAAAAAACTCTAAAGAAACTAATTAATTTTCATCTCTTAAATTTATTTATGAAAATTACACGTGTTCCTTTAATTTTACTCTATTTATTTACTTAGATGTTCAAAATAATGGTTTTAATGAAAATTGACTTTATTCAACTCTTCGGTCAAAAATAATTTTCTCCAAAATCCATGTTTTCTAAAAATCTTTTTAAAGAATGTTTTACTATGGATGTTTGAATTAGTTTTATCGCTAATTGGTTTTTTATAAATTTTTTAAAAATGAATCATTTTATTATTTTCATAATAAGTTGCTTTTTGACTTTTTTTTCAAAAATGTGAATGAAATATGTATTTTGACATGTACGATATGAATAATATTTTCTTTTTTCCCGAACACTAAATGTTTTAAAGATTAATTGATAATTTTAAAAGGATATTTTAAAAAAATTATTTCCCCAATTCTATTTTAATTTATAGTTTTAAAAGTTTATTTTCGAAGTGGAAAGGTTATTTTCCTCTAGAAATGTTCCAAATATTTTTTCAAAATCATTTTAAAAATAAGATTACATCCTTTAATGTTACATAATTTTTATAAGGGATATAATCCACTAATACCATATTATTATTCCTCTAGATGGTTTGTATTTATGATGAAAATATGTTTATGAAACCCTTTCTTTCTTACACAAGTTATGTTATGATTACATGATGAAATGTTTATGAAAACCATTTATTTTCCAAGGATTATTCTATGATGAAGTGTTTATGAAACCCATTTCTTTTTATAGGTTATGATATGATGAATGTTTTATTATCTTATGTTACAAATATGTATGGTTTCCTTTATGTGATGGTGGTTAAAGTATATCCAAGGATGATGGTTACATTATAATTAAGGACAATGGTTAAATTATAACCAAGGATGGTGGTCACATTATAACCAAGGATGGGTGAGACCCATATCTCCCTCCAATTCACAGGGTAAATATTGATATATCATGAGATAAAATAGCACGGAAATGATGAGTGAACTCATTTTATTAAGGGAGTCTATCCACTATGATAGTCTTCATAATGAACCTTGACTACTACAATGTTTTGGTGAGTGAACTCAATCCATTATGATATCCTTGGAAATGAGAATTTATTACTATATAAATTATTTCCCATGCTTGTGTTTATGCCAAAAATTTATTTCTTACTCCAATGTTATGATCTCATGGATTATGTACTTTAATTACATTATGATTCATGTCTTATGAACTGCCAAGATTTATTCTATAACTCATGTTTATGATATTTGAAATAATTGGGCACAAAATTTATAAGTTATATTCATAATCTCATACCATTATTCTTATAATATGCTTAAATATGATCATTGATTGATATTCCCCATGTTTACCCTTACTGAGTATATGAGCTCACCTTTTCTTATGTTTCCTTTCCACAGGTAATGAAGAAATAATTTATGTAGGTAATGTCTATGAAGAGTACTAAAAGTGGATATCTTTGGGGGATAAGTGGAATATATTTCAAGAAATTAATGGATTATGTATCCAATATACAAATAAAATAAACCTATATGTTCCTCAGGAAGGTATTTGTGAAATGTATTGAATATTCATCTAAAAAATATGTAATATCTAAGTATGCAAAATCTCGGGTCATTATAGTTTGTATTGGAGAAAAGGTTTAGTTAAAATTTTGAAACTAGGATGAGATAAAATTATTTAAAACCATAGGGATATATCCAAGGATAAGTCTAAGGATAAGTAAAAGTATAGGTAAATATCTTAGAATTTTGGTGAATGATAGAGTGAGTGGTTTCATAGAAATTACATAAATATTTGGTTACTATAAGTGGATACAGATTTGGAATAGTTGTACCTATGGGTAATAAATCTGAAAAGGTCACATTGGTATTTTACTCGATCGTCACCTGGTAATGAAAATGGGTCTTTCTTTATACCTTTTTGACACTTTTAAGGTATCTATTTCTTGAAATTCACAATCTGTTTATGAATCATCATAAAGGATTTGAATAGATAATAACCATTATTGACCTATATTAAATCTATGGTTTCATATATTGAAAATCAAGTCTAATTATTTAGAAATCCTATAAATAATTTTTCATGATTATGTGGTTTCCCACAACAAGTCTGTTAATCACACTATGCTTTTTGGTTTTAGTCAATGGAGGGAACCATAAAGAACTGGGTTAACATTGATGTGATAGAAAATGTTTTAATGAGAAACTAAATCAGATGAATATTGGGGGGAAGGATAATGTGATTATTAATAATTAGTTATCAAAATATATGATTAACATCTTTCACCTTAACCAACTCTCAAACTCACCAAATAAGATAAGGATAGAGTTTTCTGAGAGCTCAAGTTGTAGAGACCGTGGAGGAAAGAAGATTAAGTTTTCTTTATATTGATAATGTGGAACGAAAAACTCAAGGGAACATCACAAAGTTATGAGAATAAGTTTTATGTGTGGAGAAGAAGGAAAAAAAGTATGTAATTTCTAAGGAAAAATTAAAATTTCAGTTAACTCACTAGATATGAATAATGGTTTCTATAGGGAATCATCAATGGTTGAATTTTTTAACTATATAAAGTTTAAATATTATAAAAATTAATATTCAAGGGGGAAATCTCAATAATTGAATCAACAATGTTGCATGAGTAAAGGTTTTTCCATTGAAGATGAAGAGACTACCAATGACACATGAAAGGAAATAGGTATTAAGGAATAAGATAATGAATCCCAGTTAATAGTTTAAGAATAAAGAGGAATGATTAAAGTTTTTATGTGTTGGAATTAAATAATTACTTTATATGAATCATGAAATATATATGTATTGTTTGGTATAATTAGTTTTAAGTATTTACAATAATATGTTGAATGGTAATGATGACCTAGAAATGTGATTTAATGACAATGTGATATTTTATATAAAACACATGATTAATGTAAGATAACCATTAATATGTTCTCAATTTTGATAAAATGGTGTTTATTTTGGATGAACAGATTATTGATTTGGATAAAGTAATTTTGATTGTATTGATGACCTCAGAACTAATTAATGTTTTGTTGAGGAATTGGTTTATGTTACCACTGATAGAAAACTTTTTTGGATTTATGGACTATATTCAATAATATTTGGTTTAAATTAACAAATGTTGAATCATGTATATTTTTATTGAGTTTTTTGGTAATTCTAGTTATTACCATACTTTAGGTGAATATATGACCAAGGTATTCCCATATTTGGTATGTGACCATTAAGAGATACATTATAATATTTGGGGGATTAATGTTAAGTTTATTTTTATAAGTTTATTGAACTTATTTATGAATTTTTAATTTTTTAAGGATCTTAATGTTAACCATTTATGGATGTTATGTTTAACTTTTGTTGTGGTTTTAAAGATTAATATATTACTTGACCATATGAAGATTTATGCATATTTCATAACCAATGACAACCATTTTTTTAATAATAACTAAAGATAAAAGGAATGAATTATCATTATTTTATGGATCTTATGGTCTTTTAGTGCTTAAGGCATGAAAATACCATCTTGATTTCTTAGAGTAAGAGATAGAGTGAGAATTGATTGAAGCACAACCAAATGATTTGATTGTGATTACGAAATGGAATGAAATCAAGTAAGTATATCGTCACATGGAAATTCCTCAAATTTATGAAAATGATCTTAAAATAAAAAATTTATACATTTACCTTCATTTATGAAGAATGAATAGTTATTTAACTCATCAAATATTTATATTTTTGTGGGGGTTAACTTTCTCATGACTATGTTTTCTATCACCCTCTATTAGTATTTGGGTGTTAGTATTCTATTCCATGTCCATATTTTCATTTCAAAATGGTTTTAACTTATTTAGAAACCTATTTATGTTTTATCCTATATGACCTTAATATTTCCCTTTCCCTATTTTTAGAGGATGTTTTATCAACACTTTTACGATATGGGTTTTCAGCAAAGGAATTTTCAAATGCCAAACCCTTAATTATCAAGATCAATTTCGAATTGAAATGACACAATTTATTTAAGTTGTATAATGTAAAACCACTATATTTTATAGAATATATAGTTTTTCAAATATATTTAATTTCCTCTATAGCTTGCGCTACATGCAACAACGGGTTTTAGTGAACCATAATATACTATTAATATTATTATTTAAACATGACTGTTATAACTGAACAATTAAATTGGAGGGTATGAATAAGAATAATAAAATTATTAAAAGTATAAGGTTTACATAATAATAAAATAAATCCATTTGTTATCAATTTATTAGAAATGAAAATAAAAATCAAATGAAAGTTAAAGAAGTGTTTTTATGAAAAACTAGTTTTATGTGAATTCTTTTTTATCTAAATAAATTAAATTAGTCACTAATTGTTAATAATTATGAAATTTATATATATTATATAATAAATCATTTTTTTTTCATTCATATAATTTTGTTTCTAAGTGTAAGATAAGAAAAAATCCAGTTTTATATTTAAAAAATGTATTTTTTTAAAAGTGGTTAATCCGCATTCTGTACACTTATTTTAAAACTATTTTTCCTATTTTTGAAAATTTATCTGATAAAGTTATTTTAATTTTTTAAATAATGTTTTTAAAATTACATTAGAACAATTTTTTTAGAATTTTCTAATAATATAAGTTTTTCAATAAATATTAAAAAATACAGTTTTTATTAAAAAGACCCTTTTTGTTTAAAGAATTTACAAGCTCCATTTTATTTTAATATGGGTTTGAAAGTAAAATTAGTAAAATTATATATTTATAAATACAATTTATTTTATTATAATTAATTTCATATTGAATTTTTATATTAAAACTTTCTACACTTATTAAAACTTTTTCTTTGAAAAATAGATTTTTTCATTGCATATGTGAGATTAATTTTAAATTAAAATTTTCAAATTATGTAGATTGAATTTGGAGAAATGGGTTACATATTTAGAGTTTTAATAATTTATATTATATAATAATGAAAACTTAATTTTTGTTCATAATGAATAGTAAAATTGTAAAAAAATAATTACTACGGTTAAGGTTTAAACGGGTTTACCTGGGGGGGTTAATGTAGTACCCCTGGTTTCTGGTATGTAACCATTAATTGATGCTTTTCTTGGTTTTAAAAGATAAGGTTGATGTATTGGAGAGTCAGGAGATCCTAGAGTCATGTTTGAAGCAAAGGGGAAGGCGCACGGGCGGCACATGGTTTGTCTAACCGTGCAGCCAAACTGTGCGTGGCTAAATGAGGAGGCAGTGGATTCCCCACGGTTGGCGCACGGTTAGGGGAAACCGTGCGATTAGGCCATGCAAGAAGGGTGTCCGAGGCAGTAGCTAACACACGGTTAGCACACATTTATACAAACCATGCGGACAAACTGTGCGTGCACTAGAATTAGATCCTTAAATTGTGAATCTAACTCGTTTTGCCTTTAATTGCCTTGTTTAAAGCTCCTAAGAGGCCCTAAGTTAGGATTAATCCCCCTTTAAGGTTGTAAAACTTCTCCCAAGCATTCCATAGGCGATCCAAAGGCTTCTCTTGGTGAATTGAATCCGGATCCTTGAGGTATGTGATTGTTCTCCTTCATTCTTAATCATTTTCATAGATCTACTTAGATCTACTTCTCCTCTTCTCTTGGTTTCTTATATCTATGCCCGTTATGGGAAGATCTAAGTGTGTGGATGACAAATATGACAATTTCTGGTCTAGGTTGTGTTAGTATAAATGCTCTAAGGAGGATCCTTGGTGAATCGGCCCGGTTGTCTTGTGCGTTCTCCGTTTGTAAGGGTTTTCGTCAAAACCATTGAGATTGGTGGCTTCACTCTCGATTCCTCTTTCTTTGAACTTGAATGCTTAGTTCAAATTGATTTAATTTCTTGGTTTTGATTTTGAATTTTTGGTGCAAATCATGTTATAAGTCTTCTTTAACGATGATTTATGGGTTTGGTGGAATCGTGGGAATTGAAAGAATGGTTTGTGAAAAGTGTTTTGGTTTCTTGATTTTAAAATGGTGATTTTAAAAATATGGCTTTTTTGGATTTGGAAAATGTTTTTTGAAAAAAAATGTTTTCAATAAAAGTGTTGTTTTATTGAAATAGTTTTGGCATGGTTGTAATGGTGTAGTTTTTGGGCATACTTGGTGTGGGTGTTCATATTGCATTTACGAAGCTTGGTTGAAATATGAACTTATTCTTGGTGCCAAAAGTGTAATGGAACATGGGGAATAATTACCTTGTGACAACTTGGTAGTTCGACGAGAGACCTCTCCTAAGTATCGAACTGTCGTAACGATGCATGCATGGTTAATGGTGTGATTATGTGAAATGGAATGGTTATGCCAAAATGAAAATGAGAATATGATTGGGAAATTTTCTTGCTTGCTTTTCCTGAGAAAGATGGTTTTGTTGGAAAATGTTTCTGACTTTGAACTTTTTATATTGTGAACTGTTTTGGAATTGTTTTATATAAATTGATTTATATAAGTGTGCTAATATGTTTTATCCTAGAGGCCTGGGTTGGGAAGTCATCGGGGAAAACCTACCGAGTTTCATTACTCACCCCCTACTTTGGCACGATGGTGATTTTGTGGATGTCATATACCGGGATGTTGGTAAAGGTAATGTGTCCCACGTTTATAGCACTACTTCGTGACTCTTGGGCTGGTTTGTGATGTTGGAGCTTGGAGCTTGTGGAGCATGGTGTTGGGTTTTTGTATTGAAGTCTTGTTGTTGTCTTTCCACTGTTTACTCTGATTTGGTTTTGTATTCCGTTGTTGCACGTGGTTGGGTTATTAAGAAAATAATCATTGAGTTGTTTTGGTTTTAAATCATGCATCATATAGTGGTTGCATAGAGATTTTTATCTAGTTTGCATTGTTTGTTGGTTGTTTTCATTTAAAGGGTAAATCGTCCCCCATGTGTTTTGGAACCCTTTGGCATTTATTTCCAGCATTTGGCGCCTTGGGGATGTCTCTTAAGGCCAAGTAATGAATTGGTGTACTCTCAATCCAATGAGAATTGGCGGGTAATTACAAATGGTATCAGCTTGTTCGGTCCTTGCCTAACAAATGGTCATCGATGTTCTTGGTCGTGAAGTTGAAATTCCTTCTTGTCTATTCCTTGGGGGGTCATCTTAGACAGGAGTATGATTGCCAGAACATGAAATGTATAGCATAAAAGGATGAAACTAACCCATTTATGCTAAAATTCATGTTACCACGTTGTTGGGTACATAAGTGTTTTGGATACACTTCTAGAAAGTTGGAAATCTCCTTATCATGGGTTTAGCCAATGAGATAAACATGAAAATCATTATAGAGGAATGACTTCCCACTAGTATTGCGTAAATCATTTTGAGAAATGGATTATGGTTTGATGCAAAAGCTTGATTTCAGAAAATTTTAAGAATGTTTTCAAATGAAAGATTTTGAAAATATAATGGTTGATGCATTTTGAAAATAGATTGATTTTCAAAAGAAAGAAAAGATCTATTTTTGAAATGGTTGGAAATTGATGTTGTGATAGTGGTGTAATAGAGATTGAAATGCTAGGCCTTCAGTTGTTAGGAAGTGAGACTAACGATGTGCGTTGTTTGTATAGAAAATGACACCTTTTAGACATCGTAGAAACCAAATGGAAGAAGCTGCGGAGAATGTGGTTGCACCTGAACCACGTGTGAACCAAGATCTGGTTCAGAGTATCGTTCAATCATTTCAGGCTGTGGAAACGGGGAATCATAGGGATTAGTCAAGGAATGTAGACCATTCCATCCACTTCCAGAAGTAGAATCCACCCTTCTTTCAGGGTGATTCTGAACCAAAACGGGCGGAGTTTTGGCTGAGTAGGATGAATCGTATCTTCAATTTCATTGGCACACCAGCAGAACTGAATGTAAATTTGGTGACGTATATGCTGGAGGATCTTGCATGACAGTGGTGGGAGCTAGTAGTGCGGGCTAAGGTGGATCAAGGCCTATGATGGGAGGAATTTGAGGAATTGTTTAATAAACAATTCTATCAACACACGTTCAAGATCCAGAGGAAAACTTACTTTTTCAGCCTGAATCAGGAGAATCTCTGTGTCATGGAGAATGCCGCTAAAATCACAAATTTAGTGTGATTTGCATTGGAAGTTGCTCTAAGTGCATCGCTGAAGGAACGCATCTTTGAATCAGGGTTGCGACAGGAGATTCATTCAAAAATAGTTGTGCTCTGTATTACAGATTATACAGTGATGGTAAACAGAGCAACAGTAGCTGAAAGAGACATCTCAGGAGTTATGGGAGGATGAAGTATGAAGATACCCACGGGAACAGGTGGGAACTCTAATCCTGAGAACAACCGGATGAGGGACACCTACTTCCAAGGTGGGAGTCAAAATCAGAATCAGATGGCTGGATTGGTGAATCTTCCTCCACGAACCATGATGAAATATGGGTGTTTTCAATGTGGCGCGATTTATCTCATGAAATGAGAATGTACAACACCACCGAGAGCATGCCACAATTGCAACAACATGGGACATCTTCAGCGATATTGTCGCAGTGCTCCATGGTCGGGTGTTCATGACACTTCTTAGGTGTCGCAAGAATATTATGCTTCGATAGGGAGAGGATAGAAAAATCAGTCTCGCCATCAAAACATAGCTAGTTATGGTGATTCTAGGAATACCATGACTCCACAGACAGGGCAATCTCAACAAGGAAATAAGGATAAAAGTGCAGCAACAAAGGAATTGTATGGAGCTAAGCAAATGATGGTCGATGATCAGTCTAGACCATCTACGGTGAGAGGTACAATTCTTTTGAATTGTACCCTCATGCGAGTTTTGTTCGATACTGATGCATCACATTCATTTCATGCTTCTCGTATTGCTGATTCGCTGAACTTAAAACTTGAAATGATGCCTTCTATGATAACACTTTAAATTCCTCTCAGTGAAATAGAATGTAGAGCCTTCGTGCGTAAAGCATGTTCTATAACTATTGATGGAGTTTAGATGAAATGGGATTTCTCTATGCTGGAGATGGATGTCTGTGATATGATCCTGGTTATGGATTGGTTGACAGAGTTCAGGGATCACATCGACTATTATAGCAGAAAAATCCGTTTTCTGACTGAGAATGGCATCGAGCATCTCTTTAGAGAAGAAAGAGTGGTGAAGGCAGGTGCAACAGGCTTGTTGGCACCAGTAGTGGAAACGATCTCTTACGATTTGGCTGTGTTAAACTTGTAATCGATGGATGAGATCCCGAATAACAGTTTCCCAGTAGTCATGGATGAATTTCCTGATTTTTTTCTTGAAAACTTCTTCGGGTTACCACCTGTGAGAGAAGTGGATTTTACGATTTATCTCCTTCCAGGGACCAGTCCTATCTCACTTCCATCATATAGGATGGCACTAACAGAGTTAAAGGAATTGAAAGTGCAGTTGGAAGAACTTGAAAGCAAATGTTTTTTTTTTCAGCCAAGCATGTCTCCATGGGCAGCACCAGTTTTTTTTGTAATGAAAGCAGATGGAACATTGAGGCTATGTGTGGATTACCGTAAATATAACCAAGTTATGATAAAGAATAGATATCCACATCCACGCATTGATGACCTGTTTGATCAATTGAGGGGACCTCAATGGTTCTCTAAGATTGACTTGCGGTCAGGATATCACTAGTTGCAAGTTCGGAGGGATGACATTCCAAAGGCAACCTTTAGAAGTAGATATGGCCTCTAAGAATATATATTCATGCCTTTTGGTCTTACGAATGCACCAGTGGTCTTCATGTATTTGATGAATCAGATATTTCAACAATATATGGATTCTTTTTTTGTGGTGTTTGTGGATGACATATTGGTGTATTCAACAACAAGGGCTGAGCATGAGCAACACTTAGAGATAGTGTTGGAAATATTGAGGGACCATCAGTTGTATTCAAAATTATCAAAGTGCGATTTTTGGATACACGAGGTACGTTTTATGGGCCATGTTGTTTATGAAAAGGTGTTTTAGTGGATCCAGAAAAGATAAAAGTTGTTCTTTCTTGGAAACCGCTGAAGAATGTATTTGAAATACGAAGTTTTCTTAGTCTAGATTGTTATTACCAACGCTTTGTGCGTGACATCCCACAAATATATTCACCTATGACATCATTGAAAAAGAAAAATAGTGCATTTCAATGGACTGAGGAATGTTAAAGATATTTTCAAGAGTTGAAACTTCACCTTACATCAGCACCCATCTTGATCTTGCCGGAATCAGGACAAGGGTATGTAGTGTATTGTGATGCTTCAAGAACAGGGTTGGGATGTGTTCTCAAGCAAGGATACCATGTTGTTGCATATGGTTCAAGGTAGTTAAGGATGAACCAGAATAATTACCTAACACACGATTTGGAGTTAGCTGTAGTTGTCCATGCCTTGAAGACTTGGTGTCATTATCTCTTCAGTGATAAGTTCACTGTGTTTCATATCACAAAATCCTGAAACACATTTTCACACAACGAGATTTGAATCTGAGGCAGAGGATATGGATGGAGTAACTTCAAATGGTTGACTTTGACTTGATGTATACACTAGGTAAGGGAAATTCGGTGGCCGGTGCATTAAGAAGAAATTTGTATGCTCAGTTTGGGAAAGAAGCTTCAGACGAATGGCAGTTGATGTCGGTCTTAGCCAACACACATGTGGAATGTGAAGACCGAGGCGATGTTGTAGTTTTCTTTCCAATTGCACTTGTTCCTGATTTGGTGGAGATAGTAAAGGAGGCACAAGCATCTGATGTAGACTGTGTTGTAATGAGTTCAAAACTCAATGATAGGGAGACCATTGAGGGATGTAAGCTATATGGGAGTTCAGTTTCGCGGTTTCAAGATCAGATGGTTGTACCTTTAACTACTCATGAACAACTCCTTCATGCTTACCACAATTCCAGATGGGTTGCACATCCGGGTACACAAAAGATGTATAAGGAATTGAAGGCGTAGTTTTGGTGGAGAGGCATAAAAAGGAAGGTGGCCGAGTTTGTCTCATGGTGCTTAACTTGTCAGATAGAAATGGATTTTGTTATAGGTCTTCCAAGAACGGTCCAGAAACACGATGCCATTTGGGTGATAGTGGATCGTCAAACCAAGTCGGCCCATTTTATCCCTATTCATGAAACACATACGGTGGAAGATATTTCAAAAATATATATCCGAGAAGTGGTAAAGAGGCATGGCTTGCCAGTTTCAATCGTGTTAGATAGAGATATGAGGTTCACATCTCGTTTCTGGTGATCCTTATAGAAAGACCTGGGAACTCACTTGATGATGAGTACGACGTATCATCCTCAAACGGGTGGAAAATCTGAAAGGATGATACAGACGTTGGAAGACATGTTTCAGGACTGTGTAATGGATTTTGGTGGATCATGGGAGGATCATATACCCTTAATGGAGTTCTCATACAATAAAAGTTATGAGGCCTCAATACACATGGCTCCGTTTGAAGCATTGTATGAGCGTCCTTGTCGTTCTCCACTATGCTGAGTGGAAACTGGTGAAACTTCACTAGTCGGGATGAGCATTGTCCAAGAAACAATGGATAATATTTAGTTGATTAGAAAGAGGATGGAGACAGCTCAAAGTCGTCATAAATCTTATGCAGATCACCGTCGCAGACCGTTGGTGTACATTGTGGGTGATCATGTCTTCTTGAGGATCTCTACAAGACTTGGACATCACCATTTTGGGAAGCAGTGAACCTTATCTCCTCGATATATAGGCCCTTTTGAGATACTGGAATATAGTGGAGAGGTGGCGTATCAATTGGCATTACCTCCATAGTTCAGTGCAATGCACAATGTGTTCCATGTATCTCTGTTGAAGAAGTATCATCCTGATCCTGACCATGTGATCAGATGGGATCACATTGACCTAGAGTCGGATACTTCATTGATACATATCCCGGTATGGATTTTGGATATGCAATAGAAAGTCTTTCTTGAAAAAAGCATCGGTCTAGTACGGGTTTTATGGAAGCATGGCCAGATTCAGGAAGAGACTTGGGAACGTGAGAAAGAAATGAAAGAGTAGTGGCCAGAACTCTTTCAGACAAGCTGTGGTTTTCTACTTTCCTAGGATAGAAAGGCCAATGGTGGGGAGAATGTAGTACCCTCAGTTTCTGGTATTTAACACTTACTTTTTGCTTTTCTAGGTTTTAAAAGTTAAGGGTGATGTATGGGAGAGTCGGGAGATCCTGGAGTGATGTTTGAAGAAAAGGGGAAGGCGCACAGGTAGCGCACAGTTTGTCCAACCATGTGGCCAAACGATGTGTTGCTGACTGAAGAGGCAGTGGATTCTGCACAGTCAGTGAATGGTTAGGGGAAACCGTGTGATGAGGCCATGCGAAAGGGGTGGTTGAGGTAGTAGCTAACACACGGTTAGCACACGTTTAGACAAACCATGCAGACTAACTGTGCAGGCACTTGAATTAGATCCTTAAATTGTGTACCTAACTCGTTTTCCTTTAATTTCCTTGTTTAAAGATCTTAAGCGGACCTAACTCATGATTAATCTCCCTTGAAGGTTGGAAAACTTCTCCCAAGCATTCCAGAGGCGAACCGAAGGCTTCTCTTAGTGAATCAAAGCTGAATCCTTGAGGTATATGATCGTTCTCCTTCGTTCTTGATCATTTTCTTAGATCTACTTAAATATACTTCTTTTTTTCTCTCGATTTCTTAGATCTATGACCGTTATGGGTAGATCTATGTGTGTGGATGCCAAATATTATGAGTTTGGGTCTTGGTTGGGATAGGAGAAGAGATCTAAGGAGGATCCTTGGTGAATCGACTCGGTTGTCTTGTGCGTTCTCCGTTTATTAGGGTTTTCGTCAAAACCTTTGAGGTAGGTGGCTTCAATCTCGATTCCTCTTTCTTAGAACTTGAAGGCTTTGTTCAAATTGATTTAATTGCTTGGTTTTGATTGTGAAATTGTGGTGCAAAGCAAGATATAAATCTTATTTAGTGATGTTTTATGGGTTTTTATGGAATTGTGGGAATTAAAAGAATGGTTTGTGCAAAGTGTTTTTGTTTCTTGAATTTAAAATAGTGATTATAAAATATGGATTTTATGGATTTGGAAAATGGTTTGCGAAAAAAAAGGATTTCAATAAAAGTGTTGTTTTATTGAAATGGTTTTGGCATGTTTGGAATGAGGTGGTTTATGGGCATACTTGGCATGTGTGTTCATATTGCATTTACGAGGATTGGAAAAAATATGACCTTATGCTTGATTCCAAAAGTGTAATGGCACATGGGGAATAATTACCTTGTGACGACTTGGTAGAGCGACGAGAAACCACTCATGAGTATGGAACTGTCATAACTATTCATGCATGGTTAATGGTGTGATTATTTGAAATGGAATGGTTATTCCAAAATGGAAATGTGAATTGATTGGGAACTTTTCCTGGTTTCTTTTCATGAGAAACATGGTTTTGTTGGAAAATGGTTTTGACTTGGAACCTATTATATTGTGAACTATTTTGGAATTGTTTTATATAAATTGTTTTATATAAGTGTGCTAACATGTTTTATCCTAGAGTCATGGGTTGGGAAGTCATCGAGGAAAACCTACTGAGTTTCATTACTCAACCCCTACTTTGGCACAATGGTGCTTTTGCAGATGTCATATACCGGGATGTTGGTAAAGGTAAAGTGTCACACGTTTATAGCACTACTTTATGACTCTTTGGCTGGTTCGTGATGCTGGATCTGGAGCTTGTAGAGAATGGAGTTGGGTTGTCGTATTGAAGTCTTGTAGTTTTATTTCCCCTGTTTACTCTGATATGGTTTAGTATTCCATTGTTGCACGTGATTGGGTTATTATGAAAATAATTGTTGAGTTGTTTCGGTTTTAAATCATGCATCATATAGTGGTTTCTTGGAGATGTTTATCAAGCTTGAATTGTTTGTTGGTTGTTTTCTTTTAAAGGGTAAATCTTCCCCCATGTGTTTTGGAACCCTTCAGCATTTATTTCCTGCCTTTGGCGCCTTAGGGATGTCACTTAAGACCAAGTAATGACTCGTTGTACTCTCAAGCCAATGAGAATTGGCGGGTCATTATAGGTAACCCAAAATATTAGGGTAATATTTCTAATAAAACTTTTTTAAATACCATTTAATTAGAATATTTAAATATTATAATATAAAAATATCAAATAAATAGTAATTTTGAATCATTTTTCATGATCATTACTATATCATTTATGATTCTTTTGGGAAGTTTCCAAGCAGTTTCCAAGTGGGTTTTTTTCTCCACTTATAAAAGGACCTATCACATCATATCATCCCCAAATTGAAAGATAATTTTGGTTTGTTCAATAAATAATAAATACATTCCTTACTTGCTTAAATATTTCCTATACTGCTTATTTTTATTAGGAAACCCTCCTAAGAAAGCTTTAGGTATAAAACTAATGTGCCTCTTTGAAGAAGAGGTATAACTCCTAACCGCGTGTTATCATTTTATTTATTCTTACTCCTAATTAACATATTATTCAACCATGATTATATAATAAAATAATTATATCACATATACTTATATGTTATTATATTTGTGTCATAATCTACATCCATCTTCTCTTCCATCAAATGGGAAATAAAACCGTTGATTGTGTGTACGATGGACTACCGCCTCGCAAGATGATGTAATTCATTTTACATAACTGCCTATCATTACTAGATATAATGATGGATTTAACATATTTATATGATATTTATTACATAATTAAACATCTTAAATTATAATCTCATATAAACTTTCTTAATTTTCATTCTGTGAGAGTACGATAACTTCACTCGTGTGTACGACGGACTATCGCTTCACGAAGCGATGTGATTCATTTTTCACATATGATTTACATGGAAGGTAATAAGGATAAATTTATTTAATATATATGATATATATGGAATCATAATTAATCTATAAATTTTATATAATATTTACATTTCTTTCATTTCATCAGTCGAGAAATGGAAACAACGTTCATGTGTACGCACGACCTACTGTTTCCATGAATGATGTAATTAATTTTCTATATATAACATTTATGGATTACTATAAATACATATATATTGAATAAATATTATATTTATATCATGGATAATATTATTCAGATTATTTAACCATTATAAAAGTAAAAGGGACAAAAATAAAAAAAACCAAAACATGCATGAAAAATGAAGAAGTTATTACCTGAAAAGTGATTTTAACATGGAATTGTTAATAAATAGGTAATAAAAGGTCATATATAAATCACATATGGTGTTATATATATAATTATATTTATATAATAGATTTATAATAAACATATATTTATTATATAGTATGTTTTAATGTGTATTAAGGAAGTCGAGACTTAAGGTAAGAGATTTTGAGTCTCTCTTTTATTTCTGGGTGACATATGCCATATTAACAACCATTTTCATTGGTGTGGTGTATATATGATATGATTATTTTATGTATATATTTTATAATGTTTTATGTATTGAATTTTGTATTTAAATGATAAATTTTTCAAATTTTGGAATGTATATACTTGTTTTATGTTTTATAGAAGGAAACAAAGAATTTATGAAAAAGGAATGAAAATCAGTAGAAAATTGAGCTAAAGACCCTTCTCGTAGCTTTGATTTTCTCACGGAACAACATGGGATTTTGGAAGGGGATTAAAATTTGGAAAAATGATGCAAAATACTACAAGGAGTGTACTTTACTTAGACGTCATGACTTCATTGAAGAAGCAGTCCTCTACCAAAACAAGTTGTGCCGAGAAAACACGCCGTGAATAATATGTACACATTGTATAACCTCAGTAAATAACCTGACTCCTTTTTACCCCAATTCTGGAGAATATTTTAGTGAGATCTGAAATAATTTTAGACTAAGAAATTTCACATTATTATCCCCCCGTACACAACATGACAATAGTCAAACATCAAATTCATGAACTCAATACGCATAAGACTCACGCACACATAGAGGCAACGTAGAACGAGGGTACACGATATGTACATTCAGTGCACGTGAATACAGAGGTCAAGAAGATCCCATCCATTACCTATAAATAGATCCCATGGATGCACTGTATGGAGAATCTTCTGGATGAAGCACCACTGCCAGACGCATGTGGAGAAGGCGCACTACCTGCATCTTCAGTTCTGTAGGATTTTTATTTATTTATTTTTATACACCTTCTAGTGGTTAATATGACCCAGATATTTCTTTATTCTAGTGCATTCATGACGAAGGAGAACTTAATGTATAAGATATTTTATATTTTAATGAAATTGATGTTGGGATTTCATATTTGTTCTTTAAATCTATCTATTTCCTAATTCTTCCTGCATGACCATTGTAAGCGGGGTTTGGGATTGGGTTTAATATCTTTCTCTATGAAAGGAAATTTACTAGATTGAATAAATTTATTTGAAATGTGATCTAGGGATTATACTTCCACTATGACCATTGGGTTTGTCTTTTCCCTATGTTTAAACAAGGGTTCAGGTTCCCCATCCTTTACAACCCGGAGTACCTGACTATGAGAAACATGGAGTTTTAGATGGAATGAGTTTATCATGAATACTGGACTCTTTAGGACCTAATTAAAATGACTACATGATTGTTAATTAATAAATTTATACCATTTAATATCATAAACCTAGAATCATTGCTACCCGACACCTGTTTTATATTGTCTTCTCCCACCTTCTAAACAATCCTATGCTCAATAGTTTAGATTTTTTTGAAATTAGATTAGTTTTATCTTATTTAATTAATAATTTCTCCAATCCTATCTCTATAGGGTTGACCTCGGAATTTCATATCCTCTAATACCCTGTAGTTTAGTGATTTCTTTGATTCGTGTTACAAATTTCTAAATTCTATAACCCGACGAGAATTAACGACGCCTACAAGGCTATCAATATACTGCCCTTTAAAATTGTATATAATTAATATAATTATTTTAATGATATTTAATGTTTTAAATTATGTTATTATTTAATCAGATTTATTATTAAAAAATTTACAAAATGGTATGTGATTTTAATTTAACTTTTATTTCTGTGGGAGACATGCCATATTCACCACTTGTTTGTTTTATGTGGTGTATATACTTCCCATGAATATATTTTATTATGATCTTTATGAATGTTATATTGATTTAAATGTCTATAAAAGTTTATTTATCTCATGGGGATTATTATACAAAAGTTACCAAATTTGGAAGAGTTTTATGTTACAATCTTATTGTTTAATACCCTAAAAATTCTAAAAGAATAATATTTTATTCGATAACAGGTAGAAAAATAAAAACTAAACGTAGAGAAAAATATAAAATTCTATGCCTGTATAATATATTTAATATTTTAAATAAATTAAATATATTATATATCTTTCAAGGCACACAATACTGAGTTAGATTGCATTGCATTAAATAATGAGTTTCTTCGATAGTTTGTGTTACATACAAGAATGTGTTTTAACGAATACTATTAATATTATTATTTAAAAGGAAAATTATCTCCTAGATGTTTAATTAGAGTTAATTAATATGATTAAATAACTTATGAAAATATATGGTTTAGTTCATTTTTTACCAATAAATTATAAATGAATATGAAAACCAATTGAATATAAAAGATATGTTTTATGAAAAAAATTAAGCGTTGAAGGCGTTTTATATTGATAAATTTAATTAATTTATATTAGTGTATTATATTAATAAAATTTAGGTATTATTTATCTAATAATTTTTTTTCATTAAACCAATATATTTGAAAGACATAATATGAGAAAAAAAATCCAATTTTACACCTAAAAAATAGTATATTTCTAAAGGTAGTTTTCCCTCCTTTTAATGACATGCTTGTTTAAAAAAAATTGGAACTTTTATAAATTTTATTTGAAAAAATAAACATTATTTTTGAAATATTAATTTCAATATTAGCTTATGGTAAATTATTGGTATTTTTCTGAGAAGTTTCATTTTTTTGATAAATAGTAAAAAATAATGAATTTTAATTGAAAATTGACCTTTTGTTTAAATAATTTATATGGTTAAATTATATTTTAAATTGTTTTTAATGTTTAATTACCTCAATTATACATAAATTAATCCAATTTATGTCATCTTAATCATTTTTATATTGATTTTTGATATAAAAACATTTCAAAATTTTGAACATTTTCACTTTAAATACCCGCTTTCTCGTTACATCTGTAAGATTAATTTTAAATTAATTTTAGCCGCATATGTGAATTGAATTTAAAAAAATAGATTACATATTTTGAAAAAAAAAATTATAATTTATAATTGGGAAAAATTAATTTTTTTTATCACAATGATTAGTGGAAAAATTAAAATCAATCACCACGATTAAGAGAAAACGAGTTTACCGAGAGACTAATGTTTAAACTTAAGGGGATAATGACCTAGAAACATGTAAAACACCCATTGGATGTCCATATTTATAAAATTAAAACCTTATTCTATATTTTTATGAGTTAGTGGGATACTATTACCAGAAAGTGACCTATATAAAAAGTTAAGTGAAGAAAAGACACAAAAGATTGTTTTTATTTTCAATTTATATAAAGCTTTGGGATAGGAAAAAATATAACACATATTTTATTATGTAGATAATTTTTAAATATAAATTAATTTTTATCATGATAATTTATTTTAATTTTTTAGAGTTGTATTAAATACTTTAAATTCATAGAAAACGCCAACGCATCTATTATTTAGTTAATAATTAACTATAATAAATGATACTAAAAACATTAAAAGTGAAGTAAATTTAATGAAATATTGTATTAAATTAATTTTTAATAAGATTAAATCATAATAAAATAGTGTCAAAATAATATATTTAAATTACATAATTTTATTGATATTTTTAAATTCAAATTATATAAAAACTGTTAAAATTGACATTAATGTTATTTCTAATAAATGATATTTTATTAAATGGTTTAAAAATTACTAAAAATACCATCCTCTGCCAAGTGTTTTTTAAATTTTAATAAATATAAAATATTGACCATTAATGGACCAATTAATCTTTTATAATGAACATATTTACCCTTAAATAGCAAAATCATTGTTTTCACTATAAGGGGTAAAACAATGCCTCTGCGCACTACATGCGCTTATGTTAAAGTTAATTTTCAACACACATGAGATTTTTTATTTTATAAAATTTAAATATAATATTTAGAATCAGTGTGTCTAAATTTTCTTATAATTAGTTATTTAATTTAGTCTTAATGAATAAATTACCTAGCTTAGAAAATTAGATATGTTAATTAAAACCAAAATGGTAAAAAATAGGGAAATATAAAAATTAAAGAAGAGCAAGATAAAAAAGTGTTTTTTGTATTTATAAGGAGTTTATTTACCATAATTCCCATAAAGTACCTTATTTTTCAATTTTGGAGGCACATGAGGTTAGAGAGACCTCCCAATAGTGAATACTTTTGAGTATTTACAAGAATGTCACTCCTCCTCAACTATAAAAAGAAACTCACTCCGCCATTTATTCACACCTCTCAAGACATTTATATTGATAATGATATGAATAAATAATTACAAAACTTCCCTAACCCTATACTACAGTCCTTACTTTGGGTATAAAACAAACCTTTCAAGGTTTTAGTATAAACCTAATGAGGAAACCTGAAGAAGAGGTTATGCTCTTCTAAAAGTGTTTTTTTTTCCGAATCCACATACTCTAGTTCTTATTATTCCATGATCATATAATAAAATCAGTATATTTCATATAATGAGATGTTTTTATGGTAATGGTATGACCTATATATTTATACACTTCCATCAAATGGGTTATAAAATCATCTTTTGTATATACGGTAGACTACTGCCTCACGAACCAATGTCGTTCTTTTTTCTATTACTACCTTTAAAGGTTGGGAATAATGATGGATTTATAGTTTATATATAATAAATATGATATTTATTATTATTTTATGCCTCTATAATTATTATATTATAGATACATTCATGCTTTCCATTTTTCGGGAATACGATAATGTCGATTGTCAGTATGACAGACTATAGTATCGCAAAGCAATTTGATGCGTTCACGCTTTACATGGAATGTATTAAGGATGAGTTTAACAAAAATATGTAATATATATGTAATATATATGATAATATAATTATAATATATATATATATATATAATTTACTTTTCATTCCTTCAACATGGCATGTAAATGAAAACAACATTCGTGCGTATATACGATCTATCATCTCCATGAACGGTGTATTTCATTTATTTCAAATAAATATTATGGATTACTATAAATACATATAAACTATTTATATATAATATTTAAATCATGTATAAAATTCTAGATATGATTAAATCATTATCTAATTAAGAGGAATAAAAAATAACAAGTTAAAGCATACTTGAAAAATCAAGGCAATTAACACCCAAAACAATGAAAACAATGAAAGATTATTAATGTATGGTGGGTAATATGTTATAAAATAATCATATATGATATTTTAAATATTAATAGGGTTATTTTATATGTTAATAACATGCTTGAAACAATTCTATAGGAGTTTAAATAGTGTTTAACCAAAAATAAGCGGTAGGTAAGGGATTTCATCTTAATTTACATTCCATTGAGACTTATTTGTTATTATGACCCCATTCACATTTATGTGGTGTATATATTTCCATTTTTACATGTAATACAATTATTAATTCATAATTCATGGTATTTTTTATTTTCACTTTGAATCATTTCATATAAGGGGATTTGACTTGAAAATTACCAAGTGGTAAAGGTTATTGTGCAATATCACTTTCTACTGTGTTTGTTAACTTTATCTTGAAACAATCAATTTATTATGATATTTTATTATTAGATACTTAATTTATATTAAATATCCATATTATTTTATAATGTATATTTTTATTTATTAAATCGTACACCATTTTTACAAATGGTGTAGACTTTGAATTTTATTTGTATATCTAGGAAATATTGATAAATCCATATTATTTTAATCAATATAGATATTTAATGATAAAAACATTATTAAATCGATTATTTGATATATTAGGAATGATTTGGACTTGAATATTTGGGTGGGGCCTGGATAATTATATCCCCTTGATGCATTTGTAGTCATGAGACGAATCAGTTAGCCAAATCAGATGGGGTTTTACCCAGCAATTTTAAAATTTATTGGGAATAAATCATGATGGTAAAGTTTACATGTATCTGGGAAATATAGAATTCAATAATTAAGAATTTAATATATTTATATTTTAGTTATTATTATCCATGATATTTTTACTATGAAAAAAATCTATATATTCATTTCATTCTCATATTAAAGATTGAATGAAATGTGTATCAGTTATTTACCTTTCCATATTGATAATGCCTTACGTAGTAATTTAAATGTAATGTGTGTTCAGTTATTTACATATTTACGTTGATTTTTAATTATTTATTCATGATATATTCCACTATACTTAACCCTTACTGATCATTTTAGGTCACCCTTATTTTTTTCCTTCCCCCATGTTATGATGAAGAGATATTTTAATGAGATTTCAAGGATACAATTTATTATATTTTGTTATGTATTATGTTTTAATTTCTAGTCCCAATGTAAAATGGGTAAAATGTATGTAATATGGTTTTCTAAAACTCGTAACTTTTTTTATACTTTGGGTTTTTATTCCTTGTAATAATGTTAATGTATTAATGTAAGGTACCGAACATGGGATGTTGGGGTTGGGGTCGTTACAGTTGTTATCAGAATAAGTTTAGTGGAATCCTTGGAAACTAGATTTAGGAAAAAATAAATTAGGGAAAATAACCCTATGATAGACATTGAGGATAAGTATATATTAGCATCTAAATGATTTTTTATTATACAATATGTATCATAATGATATGATTTAATTTAGTGTATGCCCTTATTTAGAAATGGCGCCTAGTAAAAAGAATGGAAACCACATCAATGAACACAATCTAAAGGGTAATAATGATTATTTATTTGATGGTTTTAAGCAAATATTTCAAAGGGAACTAGTCTTACAAACATTTTCATCATATAAGGACTTAGTATCATGTTTTATTAAGACATAAAAATAATTATCCAAGTCTTATGGCTGTAAAGGGAAGCAAGAGAAAAAGAGAATGATAGAGGAAAAAATTAATAAATAGAAGAAGGGAATGAATGATTTTATCACATGTGATTTTTTTGGAAGGAAACACCTTGGTATATAATTATGATTAAAAGGATTTTTCTTAAAGTGTATAGAAAAAGGTAATCATGCTCATGATTTCAAGGGTAATAAATAATTTTCCAACGTTCAATGATTCAAAAATAAGGATATAGGACACTATATAAATGAATGCGCCCATAGTCAAGGGAATATAACCTAAATAAGCCAAGGGATAAAAGTAAAGATTATTCTATTGATACAACCAAAGAATAGTGATTAATGTTCTCATATTTGGATATAAGAATTATTTCATTTGAGAATTTTATTAATTATGTACTGGTTATGAGAATCATGAAATATATAAATATTTTACTACAATACTATTTCAATAGGGATTTGAGAGAACTTGTTAAATAGAACCGATAACAAAGAAAAATGATTCAGTTAAAATTTGAACTTCATGGAAAATAATGATTAAGGGAAAGAAAACAATTAATATGTTCCTAATGTTGAAATAATAATTGTTGGATAAAGAGATGATTGCTATGGAGAAAGTAAATTTGATATTACTAACCACCTTGCAAAAGATTAATGATTTATTGGAAAAGTGGTTATGATATCATTTATGGAGTCTACTACACTTTGGATTTAATGAAAATATCCAATACCCTATGTTTTACATAATGAATAAAGAATAATATATGATTTCTATAATATTTTATGGTAATTCAAGCTATATCCATGTTTTAAGAGAATACATGAAGAAGATATTCACATGTTTAGTACATGATGATTAAGAGACACTTTATTTTGTTCAGTTAATATAATTTTTATTTAGTAACATTTATTAAAAATTTGGTTAGACATATTTTGGATGAGCTTTAAGGTTAACTATTTATGGAATATATTAAGCTGAACTTTAGGTGTTATTAGATAACCTTTTCTAATATTTTCGTTTTTAGTAAATATTGGAGGAATATCTTATTACTCTTTTATGGATAATATGATCTGTTAAAGGCTAATTTTAGTATTTTAGGTATACAGTTCATTTTTGGATATTCGTTTCTTGGAGTAATGGATGAATTATAAATTTATTTAAGTGCAAAAAATGTATGAAATTGTGTTTATGAAATAGAAACATATCTAATGTATTTAATTATATTCTTAAAGAGTGAAATAATTCCTAAACTCTAGTAAAATGGGTAATGAAACAAAAATGTTATCATAATAACATCATTTATGTTGAACTGATGGACTTTTTAATATTCATAGATTTATGGTTTTGAGACCCTTAATTTCACATTCACCATTCACTTGTTAGTTATCAATGACCTAAATAAATATCTACAAATATTTATTCTTTTCCTCTATGTCCATGACTTCACTTTCCACAAATGTTATCCTATATAAAAACCAAGTTATATGTTATTCCATGTGACCTTTTTACTTCTCATTCTATCTTATTAAGAGGATATTTTATCAACCCTTATTACGATGTGGGTTTCTCAAATATAGTATTTAAAAATTTCAAACCATAGAATAGTGATATCAAATTTAAATTGGAGGGACACAATTTATTTAAGTTGGGGAGAATGTGACACCCCAAATATTTTAAAAGAATTACATTTTATTAGACATCTGTATGACACGCAACACCAAGCGTAGAAATAAATATAAAATCCCAATACTTAATGATATATTTGATATTTTAAATAAATTAAATATATTATATATAATTCAATGCATACAATACAATGTTAGCTTGCATTGTACACAATAATGAGTTTCTTTGATAGCTTGTCTTACATTCAAGGCCAGGTTTTACTGAATACAATTAATTTTATTATTTAAAATAAAAATATTCTCAAATATGTTAAACTTAAAGTAATTAATAGGATTAAATAAATTAGGAAAATATATGGTTTAATTAATTAGTCACCAATTAATTATAAATGAATACTAAAACCAATTTAATAAAAAGGAAATGTTTTTATAAAAAAATATTTTTATGCACTGAATGAGTTTTATATTAATAAATTAAATTAATAAAAATTATTGGATGGTATTAATAAAATTTAGATATTATGTATTAAATATATTTTTTCTGAAAATTATCTAACATATTTTATAGGAATAATATAAGAACAAATCTAATTTTACGTATAAAAAATGTATTTTTTATAAAGCTACTTTTGCTACCTTTTAATGAAGAACTTATTTTAAAACTAATTTTTTACACTTTTATTAATTTTATTGGAAAAATTAAACTTGAATTTTGAAATATTAATGTAAAAATTATCCTTTGGTGATTTTTTTATATTTTTACGAGTAGTTTCATTTTTTTCTGAATAGTGAAAAATACTAAATTTTAATTGAAAATTGACTTTTCATTTAAATAATTTATTTGGTTAAATTATATTTTAAATTGGTTATAAAGTTTAATTAATTCAATTATAAATTCATTAATACAATTTATTTAATTTTAATCATTTCATAGTGAATTTGAATATAAAAACATTTCAGTCTACTGAACATTTTCACTTTAAAAACCCGCTTTCTCGTCACATCCGTGAGATTAATGTAAAATTAATTTTAGCCACTTATATGAATTTAATTGAGAAAAATATATTCCATATTTGGAATAATCATAATTTGAAATTTATAATAAGAAAAAAAATAATATTTTACTATAATGATTAGTGAAAACAATTAAAATTAATTGCCACGATTTTGAGAAAAACAATTTTACCAAGGGACTAACTATTAAACTTAAGGGAAACAATGACCTATAAACGTTTAAAAATATTATGTTAATATTTTGACCCTTCAAACCTTATGATATATTTTTAGGATTTATTAGGATAATATTCCCTAAAATTGACCTATATAATACGTTAAGTGAAGACAGAAACAAAAAATTTTCTTTTCTTACTTTTAATTTATATAAATATTTGAGATAAGGGAAAAGATAACATATTTTTTATTATGTATATCCTTTTGAAATATAAATTATTTTATTTTATTATGATAATTTATTTTATTTTTTAGATATGAATTAATTTCATTTAATTCTTAATAAATGCCAACATAGTAATTAGTTAGTTAGTAATTAACTAAAATAAATGATACTAAAAATATTGAAAGAGAAGTAAATTGAATGTATTATTACCGTAAATTAATTTTTTATATGATTAATATAATGACCCATACGTTACATACATTGTTATTACTTTAAAATTGAAGCGTACTTATTACAACATATAACAAAACCATGAAAGGACCGTATAGGTATAGTGTCTTTAGAAAATGGGAAACATAAACAACTAGTTCATAAAGCGTCTACACTATCTCCCATTTATTTCATCATATCTATAGTCCCTTTTGGCATATCTTACTTAATAAGCTTCTTACTGACCTGTGAAAAGAAAACATACAAAAGGGTGAGCTCAAATGCTCATTAAGGGTAAACAAAAGAAATATCAATCACATCATATTCATGAGAACATAACATTTTGGAAATCTTAACCTGCAAAAGAGAGCATAATTTCATTACATGGGATAAATCATAGTAGTGAAATGAAATCCCAATAATCATAACTTAAAACATGAAACATTGTAGAATACACACATAATCATAGAGAATAATTTCTTATTATTCAAGACTCATGTCCAAGACTATCTTAGTGGACAAAGTCCATTTCTAAACCGAGTTCACTCCTCATTTCAGTCCTGTTTCACTGAACCGGTTTAAACTGCCGTTCCAGCCATGTCTATCTCATGAGATATAAAATCTTTACCCAATTCATTGGAGGGAGATATAGGTCCCACCCATCTCATAATGATACCATTCTTATGTGTGCCACAAAATCATAAACCATACATCATAGCATAACCCATGTAAAAAAATGGGATTCTTAAACATCATGACATCATAAAACAATTCATATAAGATAAATGAATTAATAAAAATAATTCCATCACAACATAATCAAATCAATTTAATAATAGGGATATAAAAATAAACCTTTATTATCTTAGATGGAAAATAATTTTGATAAAACACTTGAACTCTATTCTTGAGGAAAATATCCTTTCTACTTCAAAAACATTTTCCTTTCTTTAACATGTCATACAATTTTAAACTAAAAGAAGTTGATTAAAAATAAACATGGAAACATGTAAAGGAAGCGTCTTGGAAATAAGGTTTTAAAAATACATTCATGCCGTATAAGTTAAAAAAACATTCTTCTCATACTTTTGTCGGAAAAGTCAAAAAGTACCTCATATGAAAAACGACAATAGATTCCTTTCATATCTTTTACTAAAAACTCACCGAAGGGTAAAATTGGATTTATAAAATTGTAGGTGGATGGAAACAATATTACATATTGAGGAAAGATGTATGTGGAAGATAAAATACACCCCAGTAAATTCTGAAGTATAAACAATCTCGGATAAAAATTGAGATTGCGAGATTTTCCATTACCTTAGGTCTGATTTGCTTCGTAAGTGTCCGAACCTCCTGTATAATGATTTAAATAATGTTATTGACTTATTACAGAATCATAATTATTGTTATGATATCATATTTGGTCATATTCTTGGCTTCTTATTAGTAATATTTCATTACTACTTGTTATTCGAGTGTTTATTACTTTTTGTTCTTATGCGTGTTTGTCGAATAAATTCTTATTCTTCTCTTTAGGTTATAGATACCTCATTTCCAGAATGGTATTAGTGTAATATATATCATATTCATTCATTCAATTCATTTATATAATCATTACGCAATGAAGATCATGTAGAACGAATCACATCACATCGTGGAGACGGTATTCCGTACGTACGCACGAGTGATGATATCGTTCCCATGATCGTGGAATTGTATTGGAGTGTATGTATACTATTTAAGAATCAATAACACTTTACAATAATCATATATATTCATTACTGTCACCCTTATACCGATCCAAGTAAGGTGGTGGTGGAAAATAGATTACACCACGGCATGGAGACGATATTCCGTACGTACGCACACACGGTGATTTCATTTTCCGTCGGATGGATAAGAGGTGAAATAGAGTTGTTTCATATTTATAATAAAATATCATTATATGAGTGATACTTATGTTATTACCTCATAATGAAACAACTAAAGAAGAGGGAGTAGAAGAAGAATGGAACTTTGAAGAAAACGGTAGAAGGTATTACCTCTTTGTCAAAGTGTCTCCTTTAAACATTATCTTAAGGCACTAGAGTTGGTCTTTTGGTAAGCACAATACCTCTAGTAGGTTTATAAAGAAGTGGGGAAGTAAAATGGGCAGGGGTTGGCCATTCTTGAATGCTAAAATTGGTGTGAGTAAGAGAGGGAGGAGGTGACCTTTTATAAGAGAGGAGAAGGGGCACCTTTGGAAATATAAGAAATATTAGTTTATATGAAATCCAAACCCCACATAAAAACTTCCAAAATGACTCATATCCGAATATTAGATGAGATAGGGTTGTAATCGCATCAACCAATAAAATTTAGACATTTTATTAATTTATTTTAAACATTATCAACTTGATTTATCCTTATTTATCAATTTAATTTTATTTGCGGTAATAATATTCTAAATTTTAAATTATTATAAATAATTACATATGTGTTGTGAATTTTACATAATTTGAAACTTTATGACATTGTATACCATATCAATTTTAATTTATAATTTTTAAATATTTTTGTGTTTTTTAAACAATTTTATAATATGATATTTTTATAAAATAACAATAGTGTCAATTTTTACACTATTCATTTATTTGAATTTAAATAAACTATATACAGAAGATATTTTCAAACTAAAAGCTTTAATAGATTCATAAAATGTCATATGTATCTAGAAAATTAGTGTATCACATTAAATAGTTCATATAATATTTATTTTAATATTTTTAAAACAATTTATTTGATATTTTAATTAATAAAATAATTTCAACATCACTATTGTGTCATAATTAAGGATACTTATTTAATCCCTAAAAATTATAAATAAATTCCTATGATGTAGATAATTTTATTTTATTTCTGGAAACTATTCATGTTTGAAGTTTCATTAATTTTATCACCAAATTTAAATTATTATACTTACAAGATTTAAGAAAGTGACATGTTGTCACATTCTTTGGTTTTAATAATAATTAAATTATTTTCATGGAAAAAAGTCCATTAAAAGAATCTAATACGACCCTTAGGTGATATGGGTCGACTTTTAGTTATCCAATAGGATTTTTGTAGGTGTTAGGGTAATTTTATAATCTTATATTTACCCTTAATTACCCGATTTACCTTTAATTATGGTAAATAAAATTTACCGTAGTTACTATTCATAATGCCAAAAAATAAAAAGTAGTCTATTAACATAATTTGGACCCTATTATTCTGAATATGGAATCCATTTTTCAAAATTGAAAACATATAAGTTGCAGCAATTAATTTAAAATAAATCCCGTTGTTAAGAAAACGGGTTTTAGAAGTTAAAACATTGCCAAAGATTGAAATGTTTTTACCTATGAATTTAATGTGAAATTAATGCTAATGACATACATTAAATTAAATGGTAAAAATATATTCTATTTATACTTTAAAACCATTCAATATTATAATTTATCCTTATTAATTATCTCAATGAAAAAAGTTGTTTTTAATTAAAAATTAGCGTATTTTTACTATTCATCAAAATATGAAAGTTATCAGAAAAATGTCAAAAATTTATCCAAAGTAAATTTTTATACCCTGATTCAAAAGAAGAATTTTATTTTTTCATATTGAACTTATAAAAATGTCAAAAACTAGATTTAATGTGGGTACGCCATCAAAAGTCGGCAAAACTTTATTTTTTGAAAAATATTTCTTTTATCCAAAAAAACTGATTTTGCTTTTATACCTCATTCTATAAAATGTATAAGTTGAATTAAAATGTTATAAAATTAAAAATTCAGTTAGTACTATTCATAATGACTAGTTTTAATAATATTTTAATATCATATCGTTTATTAGTGAAACTCGGTATTACGTACGACGCAAGCTATCGAGGAAGGTCGCGGTTGCGTATAAAGCAAGTCAAGCTAGTGTTGTGTGTAGTGAAAGATTCATTTGATGATTTATATAACATAAAAACAAAATATTTCTCATAAAAGTCTCGGGTGTTACATTCTACCCCCCTTAAAATGAATTTCACCCTTGAAATTCGTCACTTTGTAACAAACAGATGAGGTTACCTCTCCCTCAAAATATCCTCAAGCTCCCATGTAGCTTCTTCTAATTGGTGGTTCCTCCATAAAACTTTCACCAAGTGAGTTGTCTTGTTTCGTAGGACTTTTTCGCTGTGATCCAGAATCTCTATCGGCTGTTCTTCATAAGAAAGATCTTTCTCCAGCGGTACAACTTCTGAGCTGAGTACATGTGAAGGGTCAGGTATGTACTTTCTCAGGAGAGATACATGGAACACATCGTGTACTTGAGAGAGATTCGGTGGAAGCACCAATCGGTAAGATACCTTCCCAACACGATCCAGTATTTCGAAAGGACCGATATATCTAGGGCTCAACTTCCCCTTCTTTCCAAATCTCATGACCCTCTTCCAGGGAGATATTTGTAAGAACACTTTATCACCCACTTCAAACTCTAGGTCTTTTCTTCGGTTGTTGGCCTAAATTTTCTGTCGAATCTGAGATGCTCTTATGTGTTGTTGAATAGATCTGACATTTTCTGCCATTTCATCAATGAGATCGTGTCCTAATAGCTTTCTTTCCCCAACTTCATCCCAGCAAGTTGGATTCCTGCATTTCTTTCCATAGAGAGCTTCATAATGAACCATCTGAATACTGGAGTGAAAGCTATTATTATAAGAAAATTCCACCAAAGGCAGGTGTTGATCCCAACCACCTTTGAAATCCATAGAGCAAGCTCTCAACATATCTTCTAGAGTTTGAATTGTTCTCTCAGACTGACCGTCTATCTGAGGATGATAAGCAGTGAGGAAACTCAAATCTGTATCCAGCGTATGCTGAAGACTTTGCCAGAACATTGAGGTAAATCTTGGATCCCGATCCGATATAATAGAAAGTGGTACTCCATGCAATCTTACCACTTCCTTTACATATATCCTTGAAAGGTGATCCAGAGAGAAATCCTCTCTAATAGCAATGAAGTGTGCAGACTTTGTAAGACGATCAACTATGACCCAGATAGCATTATTGCCTTTGGATGTTTTAGGAAGTCCTGTGACAATGTCCATAGTGATGTTTTCTTATTTTCATTCGGGTATGGGTAATGGTTGTAACATCACCTTAGACTTCTGTCTCTCGGCTTTAACTTGCTGACAAACCAAGCATCGAGAGACATATTCAGCAACATCTCTTTTCATGCCATCCCACCAGAAGTACTCTTTCAGGTCCCTATACATCTTCGTGCTTCTAGGATGAATAGATAATGAAGAACTATGAGCCTCATCTAGCAGCTCCTTCTTTAATTTGGGGATGGGAGGAACACAAACCCAATTCCTGAACTTTATCATCCCATCACCATCAAGGTTGAATTCAGGAACATTTCTCACCTTCTTTTGTAACTCTACATCTTCTTTCTGTGCCTCTTTAATCTTCACATGTAAAGATGGTTGAACATTAATTTGAGAAAGATACTATTTTCCCCCTTCCATTATAATTCCAAGATCCATCCTTTGTAAATCTATAAATATTGGATCTTTTGTGATCCTCATCATGGATAAGCTAGCATGATCTTGTCGACTTAATGCATCTGCCACCTTGTTTGCTTTCTCAGGGTGGTAATGAATTGAGTAGTCGTAATCCTTAATCAGCTCCAACCATATTCTTTGACGCATATTCAGCTCCTTTTGTGTGAAAATATACTTTAAACTTTTATGATCAGTATAAATATCACACCTTTCACCATAAAGGTAATGCCTCCAAATCTTTAATGCAAAGATTACCGCAGCTAACTCCAAATCATGAGTTGGGTAATTTTTCTCATGGATTTTCAACTGTCGTGAGGCATAAGCTATCACCATATCATTTTTCATGAGAACACATCCCAGTCCCTTCTTGGATGCGTCACTGTAGATCACAAACCATTCTCCACTACAATAAAGTGTGAGTATAGGTGCACTGGATAACCTTATTTTCAACTCCTTGAAATTCTCTTCACATTCGTCCGTCCACACAAACTTAAATCCTTTTCGAGTCAACCTGGTGAGTGGATTAGATAATCGTGAAAAATATTTCACGAAACGTCGATAATATCCAGACAAACCAAGAAAACTTCGGATCTCAGTTAATATTGTTGGTCTCTACCATCTTTCGATAACCTCGGTTTTTGCTGGATCCACATATATCCCCTCTTTTGATAATATGTGAACCAAAAATGCAACTTTTTGAAGCCAAAATTCACACTTGGTAAATTTAGCATAAAGCTTCTCCTTTCTCAGGGTCCTCAATATAATTCTCAAGTGATCTTAATGTTATTCCTTTCTCTTTGAATAGACAAGAATATCATCTATAAAGACTACCATAAATTGATCAAGGTAGTCTCTAAAGACTCTATTCATCAGATCCATGAAGATAATAGGGGCATTAGTAAGACCAAATGGCATCACTATAAATTCATAGTGTCCATACCTTGTACAGAAATCCGTCTTTGGTATATCCTCTCTTTTGACCATTAATTGATGATACCCTGAACGAAGATCAATCTTGGAAAAGTATTGAGCTCCGCATAGTTGGTCAAATAGGTCATCAATGCGTGGGAGATGATATTTGTTCTTGATAGTGATCTTGTTAAGTTCTCGATAATCAATGCAGATTCTCATTGATCCATCTTTCTTCTTAACAAACAGAACAGGTGCTCCCCAAGGTGACGCACTAGGGTGTATTAATCCCTTATTAAGATTTTCTTGGAGTTGCTTCTTCAATTCCTGCAACTCAATTGGGGCCATTCTATAAGGTTTCTTTGAAATAGGCAAAACACCCGGTATGAGTTCTATTGAAAACTCAACTTCACGATTTGGAGGAAGACCTGACAATTCCTCCGGAAAGACATCATCAAACTCCCATACAATGGGCATATTCTTAATTGTGAGTTTATCACCAACCATTTGAGAAATATAACCTTCATTAAGTGGAATCAAGACCCATAATATGGAAGAAATTTTCACTGGAAGGTTATGTTCATCCTTGCATCGATAGATGATCATAGATTGATCTGGAATATGAAATGTGAATTCCCTTCTTTGGAAATTGGTATGAGATCCATATAAAGAAAGAAGATCCATGCCAAGAATCACATCAAATTCCACTATAGGAAGGATCACAAGATTTTCAGGAAGCACTTTCCCACAAACTTCAATCGGGGAAGAATTATAAACTTTTGATGCGACTGTTGTTCCATTAGGTGTTGTCACAGTTGACTCAACATCTAATTGTTGAGGTAAAATGGTGATACCCTTATAAAAATCTTCTGAATTAAAAGAGTGGGTGGATCCAGAATCAAATAAAACATTTGCTACTTTAGAGTGGATGGTAAGTGTACCTTTCACAACATCGTTATCGTACTCCACATCGCTGATAGAAATTGCATGTGACTTTCATTTGTCTTTAGCCTTAAGATTTTTTTGATGTAAATCATCATCAACAACCCTTGGATTAGGGCATTTATTGGAATAATGTCCCATCTCCTTGCACTTGAAACATTGAAGTGTAGTAGGTTCATTCTATGTGTCCATTCCTTTGTTTTCATCATTAGACATCTTATTCTTATCATTGCGGCATTCAAATGCCTGATGACCTTCCTTTTCACAATTGGAACATTTACTTGTCCCTTTAACACAACTCCCTCCATGTTTCTTTCCACACTTTGAGCATAAGGTAAATCTCATCTTCTTTTCAGTGTGCTCGTTAGATTTTCCTTTGAATTCCATTTTCCTCTTCTTATCAAACCCATATGACTGATGGGATACTCCAATATCCATCTCGACTTTGAGATCACATCAAACGATTTCCTCGTAGCTATTGAAGTCCCTTATGGCTAACGCCCTTCGAAGACTTGGTTTTAAGCCACTAAAGAATCGATCGATCTTACTCTCAGGTTGGATAATAATACCAGAAGCGTACCTTGCAAGTCCTGTAAAATTTTCTTCATAGGTACCAACGGATTCATCATCCTTTTGCTTCAGGTCAATAAAATATTTCTCCATCTTTGTTCGGAGAATACGAGGGAAGTACTTATTGAAAAATAAGTTCTTGAACTCATCCCATTCCATGGACTCAATTTAATCCCTTTGCCTTGTATTATTAATAAGATTCCACCATTGATCATCATCTACTTACAAACGATACACTGCTAGGATGACTTTATCATGTTCAGAACATTGAAGAACTAAAAATATCATTTCAGTGGTACTAATCTATTGTTCAGCAACTAATGGATCAGTAGACCCGCTGAAAGAAGGTGGACGCTACCTCATGAAGGATTCAACAGAATGTTTCTCCTTCATTTGCTCATTTGGAAGTCCTCCATGATTCATAGCTTCAGAAAGTTGTGTGAGCATGGCTACAAGATTTTTTATTCTAGCTCCCATAACGTTTGGTTCCTCAGGGGGACAATAATTGCATTTCCCGTCGCATTCCGCATTAACATGGTTCCTTCGGGTTCCAGCCATTGACTAAAACCAAGAAGAATAGTGTGAGAAACACTAATTATAATAGGAAAACCACATAATCAAGAATAAAATTTCACACTTAAGGTCTTCTCCTAGGTTATTCATGGTCATTTCTAAAACACTAAGATTGTGTTCTATGCTTAGAATTGTCCTTAGGGTTCTTACTAAGGCTTTCACATCCTAGTTTCCAAAGGTTGACTATACCTTTCCTCTGATACCAACTATAACGACACATACTTTACATAAATTGTTATTACTTCAAAATTGAAGCGTACTTATTACAACATATAACAAAACCATGAAAGGACCGTATAGGTATAGTGTCTTTAGAAACTGGGAAACATAAACAACTGGTTCATAAAGCATTTACACTATCTCCCATTTATTTCATCATATCTATAGTCCCTTTTGGCATATCTTACTTAATAAACTTCTTCCTGACCTGGGGAAAGAAAGAATACAAAAGGGTGTGCTCAAATTCTCAGTAAGGGTAAACAAAAGAAATATCAATCACATCATATTCATAGGAACATAACATTTTGGAAATCATAACTTGAAAAAGAGAGCATAATTTCATAACATGGGATAAATCATAGTAGTGAAATGAAATCCCAATAATCATAACATAAAACATGAAACTTTTTGGCATACACACATAATCATATAGAATCATTTGTTATTAGTCAAGACTCATTGCCAAGACTATCTTAGTGGACAAAGTCCATTTCTGAACTGAGTTCACTCCTCGTTTCAGTCCTATTTCACTGAACCGGTTTAACCTGCCGTTCCAGCCATGTCTATCTCATGAGATATAAAATCCTTACCCAATGCATTGGAGGGAGATATAGGTCCCACCCTTCTCATAATGATACCATTCTTATGTGTGCCACAAAATCATAAACCATACATCATAGCATAACCCATGTAATAAAAAATGGTATTCTTAAACATCATGACATCATAAAACAATTCATATAAGATAAAGGAATTCATAAAAATAATTCCATCACAAAATAATCAAATCAATGTAATAATAGGGATAGAAAAATAACCCTTTATTATATTAGATGGAAAATAATTTTGATAAAACACTTGAACTCCATTCTTGAGGAAAATATCCTTTCTACTTCAAAAACATTTTCCTTTCTTTAACATGTCATACAATTTTAAACTAAAAAAATTTGATTAAAAATAAACTTGGAAACTTGTAAAGGAATCTTCTTGTAAATAATGTTTTAAAAGTCCATTCATTCCGTATAAGTTACAAAAATATTCTTCTCATACTTTTGTCGGAAAAGTCAAAAAGTACCTCGTTCGAAAAACGACAAAAGATTTCTTTCATATCTTTTACTAAAAACTCACCGAAGGGTAAAATTGGATTTAGACAATTGTAGGTGGATGGAAACAATATTACATAATGAGGAAACATGGATGTGTATGATAAAATACACCCCAGTAAATTCTGAAGTATAAACAATCTCGGATAAAAATTGAGATTTCGAGATTTTCCCTTACCTTAGGTCCGATTTGCTTCGTAAGTGTCCAAGCCTCCTATATAATGATTTAAATAATGTTATTGACTTATTAAATATTCATAAATATTGTAATTATATCATATATTGTCATATTCTTAGCTTCTTATTAGTAATATTTCATTACTACTTGTTATTCGGGTGTTTATTACTTTTTGTTCTTATGCGTGTTTGTCGAATAAATTATTATTCTTCTCTTTAGGTTATAGATACCTCATTTCTAGAATGGTATTAGTGTAATATATATCATATTAATTCATTCAATTCATTTATATAATCATTACACAATGAAGATCATGTAGAACGAATCACATCACATCGTGGAGACGGTATTCCGTACGTACGCACGAGCGATGATATCATTCCCATGATCGTGGAATTGTAATGGAGTGTATGTATACTATTTCAGAATCAATACCACTTTACAATAATCATATATATTCATTACTTTCACCCTTATACCCATCCAAGTAAGGTGGTGGTGGAAAATAGATTACACTACGACGTGGAGACGGTATCCCGTGCGTACGCACGCGCGTTGATTTTGTTTTCCGTAGGATGGATAAGAGGTGAAATAGAGTTGTTTCATATTTATAATAACATATCTCTATATGAGTGATAATGATGTTATTACCTCATAATGAAACAACTAAATAAGAGGGAGTAGAAGAAGAATGGAACTTTGAAGAAAACGGTAGAAGGTATTACCTCTTTCTCGAAGTGCCTCCTTTAAACTTTCTCTTAAGGCACTAGAGTTGGTCTTTTGATAAGACCAGTACCACTAGTAGGTTTATAAGGAAGTGGGGAAGTGAAATGGGTAGGGGTTGTCCAAGCTTGAAGGCTCAAATTGGTGTGATGAAGAGAGGGATGAGGTGCCCTTTTATAAGGGAGGAGAGGGGCACCTTTGGAAATATAAGAAATATTACTTTATATTAAATCCCAACCCCACTTAATACCTTCCAAAATGACTCATATCTAAAGATTAGATGAGATAGGGTTGTAATATCATCAACTAATAAAATTTATACATGTTAGGAATTTAATTTAAACATTATCAACTTGATTTATTCTTATTTATCAATTTAATTTTATTTGGGGTAATAATATTATAAATTTTAAATTATTATTAATAATTAAATATGTGTCGTGAATTTTCCAGAATTTTTACCTTTATGACATTTTCAACCATATAAATTTTAATTTATAATTTTTAAATATTTTTGTGATTTTTAAACAATTTTATAATATGTTATTTTTATAAAATAAAAATAGTGTCAATTTTTACACTATTCATTTATTTGAATTTAAATAAAATATATACAGAAGATATGTTCAAAATAAAAGCTTTAATAGATTCATAAAATGTCATATGTATCTAGAAAATTAGTTTATCACATTAAATAGTTCATATAATATTTATTTTAATATTTTTAAAACAATTTATTTGATATTTTAATTAATAAAATAATTTCAAAATCACTATTGTGTCATAATTAATGATAATTATTTAATCCCTAAAAATTCTAAATAAATTCCAATAATGTAGATAATTTTATTATATTTTTTGAGACTATTCATGTTCGACATTTAATTATGTTTATCACCAAATTAAAATTTTTATACTTATAAGATGTAAGAATGTGACATGTTGTCACATTCTTTGGTTTTAATAATAATTAAATTATTTTCATGGGAAAAAGTCCATTAAATGAATCTAATCCGACCCATAGGTGATATGGGTCGTCGTTTAGGCATCCAATAGGATTTGGTCAGGTTTTAGGGTAATTTTATAATCTTATATTTACCCTTAATTACCCGATTTACCTTAAACTACGGTAAATAAAATTTACCATAGTTACTATTCATAATGCCCAAAAATAAAAAGTAGTCTATTAACATAATTTGGACCCTCTGATTCTGAATATGGAATCCATTTTTCAAAATTCAAAACATATATGTTGCAGTAATTAATTTAAAATAAATCCTGTTGTTAAGAAAACGGGTTTTAGAAGTTAAAACATTCCCAAAGATTAAAATGTTTTTACCTATGAATTCAATGTAAAATTAATGCAAATGACATAAATTATATTAAATGGTAAAAATATATTCTATTTATACTTTAAAACCATTCAATATTATAATTTATCCATATAAATTATCTCAATGAAAAAAGTAGGTTTTAATTAAAAATTAGCGTATTTTTACAATTCATCAAAATATGAAAGTTATCAGAAAAATATAAAAAATTTATCCAAAGTAAATTTTTATACCCTGATCCAAAAGAAGAATTTTATTTTGTCAAATTGAACTTATAAACATGTCAAAAACTAGATTTAATGTGGGTGCACCATCAAAAGGCGACACAACTGTATTTTTTGAAAAATATTTCTTTTATCCAAAAAAACTGATTTTGATTTTATAACTCATTCCAGAAAATGTATAAGTTGAATTAAAATGTTATAAAATTAAAAATTCAGTTAGTACTATTCATAACGGCTAGTTTTAATAATATTTTAATAGCATATCATTGTTTATTAAAGCTCGGTATTGCGTACGACGCAAGCTATCGAGGAAGGCCGCGGTTGCGTGTAAAGCAAGCCAAGCTAGTGTTGTGTGTAGTGAAAGATTCTTTTGATGATTTATATAACATAAAAATAAAATATTTCTCATAAAAGTCTCGGGTGTTACAATTAAATATTTTTACACTGGTTTTAAGAATAATATATTTTAATTCCATCATTGTGTTTATAATTTTAAATTGAAATTAAATAAATAATGTCAAAATTGACATTAATGTTAATTTATTATAAATGATATTTTATTAAATGATTTAAAATTACTAAAAATCCTATCTTCTACAAATTGAATTTTAAATATTAACAAATGTCAAATATGAAGCATTTACGGACCAATTTATCTTTTATAATGATGATTTTGACCTGTAAATAGTAAAAATTTTGTTAGTGCGATAAGGGTTAAAGCGGCATTTTTACGCACTACATGCACCACATATGAGATTTTTTTTAATAAAATTTAAATATTATATTTATAGTAAGTGGGTATAAATTTTATAATATTTATCACTTTAATTTTGTATTAATGGATAAATTATCTAGGTTATAATATTATTTACCTTAATAAAAACCAAAATGACAAAAAATATGGAAAGTTATAAGTTAAGTAAGAACATGATAAAATTGTGTTTTTGTGTGGTGGAGGTGTTTATCAACCAAAATTACCCTAAAATCCATTATTTTCCAATTTTGGAGGCCTAAGAGGTAAGAGAGACCTCCCAATAGTGAATACTTTTGAGTATTTAAAAGAATTCCACTCCTCCTCAACTATAAAAAGGAACTCATTCCCCCACTTCTTCACATATCTCAATCCATTTGGATCAACAAATATCTACCAAAATCACTCCAAAACTTCCATAACCTCATCTTATGGGCCTTAATTTGTGCATAAATATAACCTTTCAAGGTTTTAGTGCAAACCTAAGGAGGAAACCCAAAGAAGAGGTGATGTTCTTCTAAAAGCATTTTATTTATTTATTTCCTTATTCACCTACTCTAATTCTTATTATTCTATGATCATATAATTACCTCAGTATCTTCAATATAATGAAATGTTTTTATGTTAAGGTTACTATGTAAAACATCACACAATTCCATCAAATGGGATATGAAATCTTTGTTAGTGTGTATGATGGACTACCACCTCGCGAACCAATGTCGTTCATTTTTCCATAACCACCTTTAAAGGTTGGGAATAATGATGTATTTTTAGTTTATAATAATATATATTATTTTTATTATGTTTTTATTCTTCTTCAATTAGTATATAACACATACCTTTATGATTTTTATTTTGTAGGAATATGAAAACGTCTCTTGTGTGTACGATGGACAACCGCAACACGAAGAAATGTGATGCATTCATGCTTTACATGGAATGTATTAAGGATGAGTTTTATAAACATATGTGATATATATAACATAAAAATTATATTTTAATAATAATATGTATATATATCATTTACATTTTCCCTTTCAATATGACATGAAAATAAAAACATCATTCATGCGTATGTACGACCTACCATCTCCATGAATGGTGTATTTCATTTCCTATCACTAAATATTATGGATTACTTTAAATACATATATAATATTTAAATCATGTTTTAAATTATTTATATGATTAAATCATGACTGAATTAAGAGGAATAAAAAAAATAAGAAGTCAAAACATACACGAAAAATCAAGGCAATTAACACTCGAAACAATGAAAATAATCAGACATTATTAACAAAAAGGTGATAATATGATATAAAATAATCATATATGATTTTAAAATTATTAGTATGATTTTGTTTTAATTTAATAACATTATTAAAACTGCTATACATGATTTTGAATAGTGTTCAACCAAAAGGAAGCGTAAGGTATGAGATTTCATCTCAATGTTCATTCCATCGAGACTTATTTATTTTTATGAACCAATTCACTTTTATATGATGTATATACTTATATTTTGACATGTAATACAATTTTTGATTCATAATTAATTTTATTTATAATTTTAACTTTGAATATTTTCATTTTAGGATATTTGACTTCAAAATCACCAAGTGGTAAAAGTTTTTGTGCAATCTCACTTTATTTTATGATTGTTACTTTCTCTAGAAAAAATAAACTTCTTATGATCATTTATCATTAGTCACATAATTTATATTAAATATCCATATTATTTTATGATGGATATGATTATTTCCTAAACTGCATACCATTTTAACATTTGGTGTATACTTTTAATGCTACTTTCATATCTGGGAAATATCGCTAAATCTATATTCTTTTACTCAATATGGACATTTGATGATAAGGAACATCATTAAATATATTATTTGATATATATGGAATGATTTGGACATGAATACATTGGTGGGGTCTAGTTAATGATATCCCATTGATGCATCAGTAGTCTCATGAGACGAATTAGTTGACCAAATCAGATGGGTTTTACCTAAAAGTTTTAAACTATCTTTAGAATAGATTTTTATAGTAAAGGTTTCATGTACCTAGGAAACATGGAATCCAATAAATAATAATTTCATGTATTTAGATTTCAATTAATATTATCCATGATATTTTCAATATGATAAAATCTATTGATACATTTCATTCTTAGAATATTTATTAAATGGAATGTGTGTTTAGAAATTTACCTTTCCATATTTATTATGATTTATTCATCTATTTAAATGGAATGTGTGTTTAGTTATTTACCTGGAAAAATTGATTATTAAATATTGATTCATGAAAAATTCTTCAATACTTAACCCTTACTAGGAAGTTGAGCTCACCCTTATTTTGTTTCTTTTCACCAGGTTATGAAGCAGATATATTTGAATGTGTTTTAAAGGATGCAATTTATTATCTTTTATTCTATATTTTATTTTATATTCTATTCCCAATGTTAAATGGGAAACATGCATGTAATCTGTTTTTCCAAAACTGCTATACTTTTCACCCCTTTGATATTTGATTCTTTATAATCATGCCAATGTAATAAAGTAAGTCACCAACTCTAGGCTAATAGGTTTGTTTATGATTATGTTTCCAATAATGAAATATTATGATATACCTCTCAAAAAACTAATGAATTTTATTATTCTATGGATATTTATGAAAATTACATGTGTTCCTTTCATTTTCCCCTCTTTATGCACGTAAGATTTCAAAATATTTTTTTAAAGAAAATTGAATTTATTTATCTCTTTGGTCAAAAATCATTTTCTCTCAAATCCATGTCTTCTAATTTTTTTCAATAATTTTTTAATACGCTTTTTTAAAATCATTTTTTTCCATGATAGAATTTTTTTAAAAAAGTTTTGAAAGGAATATTCCTATTGTTTTCCGAACAAGGAACTTTTTTAATTTTCTTAAAAATATAAAGGAATATTTTTTAAAAAAATATATGATATGAATGATATTTTACAATATCATGACAACCCAATGTTTTAATTCTTCCTTTATAATTTTCTAAGGATATATTAAAATAAAAGGATATTCTGTAATGTAATGTGAAATTCTATTTTTGAAAAGTCAACTTTCAAATTGGAAAGGTTAATTTCCTCAAGACGTATTCCAAATGATCTTTCAAAATAATTTTCCATATAAGATTACATCCTTTGATGTTACTTAATATTTAATGGGGATATAATACATTGATACCATCCTTATTCTTCCTTAATTTATACATGATAGGTTTGTATTCACTTAGTCACGATCATTTAGTCTCACAGTTACTTGGCATGGTTAGTTGGCATGGAAACTCCATTCCTTCATGCATTTGGTACATCATTTCATGTGTAAATTACTTTGCTTTATGCGGTATGTACTTTTCTTCATGCATTCATTAATTTTTTTTCTCATAGTAGGTAGTTTCCTTCTCACAGTTACTTGACTTGTTCTTATGGTAGGTATGACTCTTCGTAGAACCACTACAATAATACATGAAGTCAATATACTACTTAGTGAAATTTTACTTACCTTCACATGATAGCATCTTTTATTCATGCAATAGGTTCATCACTTCACACGGTAAGTTCATTTTTTCATGTGTTTGGTTTAGTACACATGAAATCACTTGAACTTCAATTCATGGTCAATACTAAATTTAGAAATAATTGGTGCATGGTAGGAATTTTATTCATGAAGTCATTAGATTTTCTTCATATAGTAGGTATGCATAGTAAGTTCTAGAATTAATCATTTTTTTTGTTTGGACATAAAAACAATGACTCACATAAAACATAAAATTCATTAATAATATTATAAAAATTATTTGGGGTTATTAAAATAAGGAGGTGATGGTCTGAGACAATAATCTCTCCCTTTTTGATGATAAAAAATAAATGAAATTTAATGTGAAATGAATTGAATACATCAAAAAATAGATTTTAAATAAATTGAAACAAATATTATTCAATATTTTAGAAGATAAAATTAATTCAATTTTATTTCCCACATTTAATCCCCCTTTTGAGTTTATCAAAAAGGGAATTAGAGGGAAAATAAATAGATAACAAGAAAACATATAAACACAAAATAAAATTAAATGCAGTATTCCATTAATAGTTCAAAAGGTATTACAATTTTTTTTACAATAATTCCCCATCATGATTTTTACTTTAAATATGATTTTGGAATATCTCTGATTTTAAATGGAAGGACAAGATCCCTACCTTTATAAGTAGAGGTAGGGGAAGAAGATATAATTTGTGATGTGAATGTGGAATCTTGGTCACCAATGACTACACACTTGGACATGGGAATAATGTAATGAAATGAATAAGAGTTAGGAAAACGGGGTTTAGGGTAAAGGAGGTAGTGGTAGGAGCTATGTACATGGGAATGAAAGGAGGGGAAAACATAATTATATAATTAGTGTAAAGGTAGGGTTCCATTAGCTTGGTAAAATAACTGACTTCTTGACAACCATGATCCAAATATTGAAGAAATTATTATCTAGTTTTCATGAAGTCTTCCAAAACTGGGGTCAACATCTTAAGAATCTAAACGTGAGTCTTAAAAGAATGAGTAAAAGTTGGAATCATAAGATATAAATAAAGATTTATAAACACACCCTTCAAGTCCAATTTAATAAAGATCCACCTTAGGTAGAAATCAATGTCCTTCTTGATTGTTTATCTATATTTATCAGTTTTCTTGAATTCTTCCCTAACTAGTGACAAACATTTAACAACATGTATTTGAAATCCATCAAAAAAAACTTCCTTGGTCCACTTTAACTCATGAAACACAACCTTTAAATATTATTGAATGATATCACTAATTATATCTTCATAAATAGATGGATGGATAGGAGGACCAGGAGAAGGAATAGGAATATAAGAAAGTTGAAACACTTCATTCATGAATCTTTGATCTATGTGCAACATCATATCTAATAAATCTGCTTAAGGAGCACCAAATTGTGACATCCTGAGCTTGGTTCACTGCTGAGTAACTGAACCCGGTTTTCCATATAGTCTCACTTATGCCTCCCAAAATTCCAGAGGTTTCGGTCTTGCAAAGAGGGTCTATAGTTTTTCCATGGGGAGACTATGACCTTGGGTCAGATTGGATAATAATAGTGAAAATATTAATAAACAATGGAGTAATGGTAATAATAAATAAGGCATTAGATATAAGAATAAGCATCAGAGAAAAAACTAATCATCAAAAACTGTAAACTACATCATTTAAAAAAGATGATGGAATGTCTCTATGAAAAGGGGAATCATTCATACATGGAAGTAGTAAGATAGTGCAATACATGATATACAAAAGAATCAAAAAGTGAAAAACCTCTCCAATTATCCTGAGCACTAGATCAATCATCTACTACCAAGATCACATCCAAAACAGTTATCCAGGTGTCCAAAATGGGACACTTCCCTTTTTCTACACCTACGATCATATAATATTCCTGGGTGCCAATGATGGTTTGGATAGGTTGTGAGATAAATCAATATGCCACCACTAATGAAATCTATAAAAAATCTAGTATGTGAATATAAACTATATGATGGGAAGGTATATCGAAAGTAAAGCAGTGTAAAAGGTAAAAAACCTATACCCACATCAGTCATAGATGGTGTCTCAAAACATGAATTTATTTAATAATTTTAAATTTATTTTATAATAATAAGATCATATAAACTTGTGAGTAGTACTATAAAAGATAATGATAATAACAGAGAATCCAAGGTGAAACCAAAGAATACATGACCTTATAAGGTTGATCCAACTCATTTTATATAACCCAGTATCCTAGAATAAAATACTAAGAGAAATCCAATAGGTTCCATCAAGGAATTCCACTGAAAAAATTTCTAACAAAGTCTATTGAGCAGGTATATAGTAAATCCTAGGCTAAGCATGAATAGACCCGAGGAAAATGATCAAAGGCATCACATATCCATAAACATCAATATGAATCCAAGGAGTGTATATAATGCATTATAATTTCTAGATATAAAGTGAAGGGGTCCTATGGAATCATGCCAAAAATCCACTAATAGTCAATGAACATGGACCAAGGTGGGCATCTCCCTTGGAAACTGAATTAATGAATCGAAATGGAATTCTTTGAGTGCTCAAGTAATTCCCTTGGGAATCCAAGGCTGGCACAAGTCTAGCAATTCCTATAAAGAAAAAAATGTCCATATGAAATAGGCACATTATAATTTTAATATATATATATATATCATAAATCATTTAAGTCCATGTAATACTCATGACAATTAAATTTTCATTAGGTTCATTCAATTACCTTTCATCATGCATGACAACATGAAATATGGTCATGAAACCAATTAATAAAATTATTATAAAGGATAAGTCCCAAGTGATATCTATACATAAACAATATACCCCTTAAATTTAACAAATAATGTTTCATTTATTAAATTAAAGCACTCAATTTATTAAAATTCAATCAATTACACCTAAATAGTGTTCTGAATAACCACAACATGGGTCAAAATCCACATCAAGGAAACACACCCAAATTTGGGTGTTCGAAATCGAGGTCTCAACCTATAATGAAATAAAAAGGTCTCATTAGGTATTTATTTTTCAATTTAGTCAATTAAATTTAAGGCATATGAATTTTAGAATCAATTCCTAGTGAAACCAGAATGCAAACAATGAAAACAATTTATAAATAGAGAGACTTTGAGGGAAAAGTCATAGTCCACCTACCTTATGACTATAGTACTCTCCTCATCTAATATCATCATTTGATTTGGCTTATATTAGAAGAATATAGAGAAATATAAAAATACCCTAATAATAGGACATATGGACTCACACCAAAATAAAACCATTGACAGGAAGGAAAATGACTAAAGAAGGTAAAGTAATGGAGAGATTATCGATATCTAACCAACAGGATATACAGATCTTGAATTAGAGATTCTATAGAGGAAGGATTTAAAAGCCTATCTTTAGGCTTTAGAGTGCTCAAAAGGAAGGATATCCATTCTAAGAGAGAAGAAAGAGGAGAGTAAAGGATAAATAAAAGATTTTCTTCCCACTTTTAAAAACTCACAACATTTACATGATGTGTAAAGTTTTACACAACATGTAATGATCATGGTTTCACCTTCATGGAAATCCAATACATGGCATGAATTGTATCTAGACAGACCAATATATGTTATGTATATTAAATACACATCATTATTTCTAAATACGCATTGTGTATTCTAAATAAACCCCATGTATTTAGTACACCTTTTGAAATTGGTCTGTCATCAAGATATATCCCCACACTACCTTCCCTCCAAATACAGAATGACCCACCCTAATGTGTGGTTTTTAGGTAGAAGAAAAAAAAGGAAAACTTACAAAGTGGTTTTAACTTAAAATTAAAAGTATTCATACGAAATAGAAAATTTTAGATCTTGAAATATTCCCCCATAAGTAAAATCATCCCCGAGTTGTCATTCCAAGGGTGGTAAAGCTTCATTTGAAAATAACTCTGGCCATTGAGGATGAATTTCAACTTATCTCACCCAAGTCTCATCTTGTACATGTTCATGCTTCCATAGAACCCATACCATTGGAAAAATTTTTCTTTTTATAGAATTAGTGTTTTGGTCATTGATGTGAATGGGATACTCTTAAAAAGAAGCATCAAAATCTAATTCAACATACTTGGGATCAAAAGTATGAGATGGGTCAGAATAGTAATGGTGAAGTTGTGAAACATGGTAGATGTCATGGGTAGAGAAATACTTTTAAGGTAGTAGAAACTGATAGGCTACTAGCCCCAATCCATAGAATATATCAAAAATCCTGAAAAAATGAGGCAAAATGCCACACCTGGATTTTTAATTCCATGCTCTGATTCAAATCCTCTTTCAATTCTTTACTTTCTCTTGGTTTTTGGGTGTTCTGGGTTTGAAATTTTGGTTCTTCTTCTGCTACTGATCTATGACCTTGGTATTGGGGGTTTTGTATGGTAATTGGACTCCTATTTTTTTCAAAAGGGATGGTTTTCGGTTTTGGTGATTTGGAGTTGGTTTTGTGACACTCTTAGTGGCACCACTTGTAGGGTAAGTTGTTGATCTGGTTTAAGCCCATGAGTTGGATGAGTCCTGGGGTTAAAAGGTGGTTTTATTTTGGGTATTATTTCCCCCTATTATTTTCTTATAATTCCCCCTCGGTTTCCCCCATGTACCTCCTTGGAATTGGGGGAGAATACATGTTTTTTGGGTGGCCAGGACGGACCATACGGTTTGGCGACATAGTTCCAAACCATGCAGGCAAACGGTGCAGGTATGTCCAGGTCATTAAAAATCATTTTAAAATTTCCATTTTAACCCTACGTAATAAACCCAAATCCGCCCCATTCTTCCCCATTTTATTCCCTACCTCCGTGGAGAACCACCAAGTTCGCTCCCCCACCCCTGGACCCCATTTTTGACGGAAGATTTGATGGGGGAAACATCAAAATAATGTAGGTAAACCATTATCTCTTTTTTTTTTCTTCCATTACTTTAGGTTTTCTTACACTATTTTTGGAGTTATAAATTATCTAGAAAATATGGTTCATACCTAGGGTTTAACTTATTTTCTTTTGGGTGAAATATTGAGGTTTTAGTTTTCTCTTATCTCCCTTGTGGTGCAGCGGGGGTGTTGTTGAAGTTTCTCACCAAGAATTGAGGGTTTCGACAATTTCGGTAGGTGATTCCATGTGTAACCATTTCTTGATGATTCTGTTTTCTTGTTTTACTGGTTTTCCATGTTCCTCATATGTTGTGTGTGGTGTGAAAACAATTTTTCAGTATTTGGTTAAGCATTTAATTTTATAATGGGATTTTTGTTGAAGTTGTGAACTTTTCAAATGTAGCAGTTGTGATGTCTTTTGTGGTAGTTTTATAAAATATGAAATTGTATTATTAGTTATTTAAAGGGGCTGAACATTCTATTTTTTTAATGCCTTATTGTCATGTGGGCCTTGGAATGGGGGTTTTGGAATAGGTTTGGTGTGTAAAACTTTGTTATACTTCTTGAGACCATTTTATGAAAATGTGTGTTTTCATTTGTATCTTTCATGGTATTATTAAAGTTGATTTCATAACACTTGAAATTTGTTTTATAAATGTCTCCAAGGATTCCAATTCTTATTTTTTAGGGTTTTGGGGTGGTTTTTTTCGTTGAAATATGGTTTTGAAATGGTCTTTATGAGGAATTTTTGGGTATACCCTTTAGAATTGTTTTATAAAATATTTGAATGGTTTAATTATTTACGTAAGAGGTGAAACCATATTGGAAAACTACTTTGGAGTGTTTATATTTTTAAATGGTACATTTTAAATATAAAATGGGTTGTTTTATGATGTGTTCCATCTTGTAAATGTATTATAAATTTTTTTGAAGGATTTACTAAAGTGTGAAAGAGATGTGAAAGTGATGTGGGATGTTTTGTATGAGTGTGATGTGAAAAATGGATTTTGGATATGAAAAGGGTATTATACAACATGTGAGTGGTCTGTTATGTGAGTTGTAATATCATGGAATGGTTTTATAAATTTTCTTAATGGATTTGGGGAATTGTTAAAGAAATTTTAAAACAGTTGTGGGTTATTTTTTGGAGTGAGTTTGATTTCGAAATGCATTTGAATGAAAAAGTGGATAAATTGAATTGTGTGATATACATGGTGATGTTTGGTTAATGTGTGATTTAGAAGTGGTATTTTCATGTGAAAACTATATTTCTCGGCTTGTTGAACTTGTTTGATCACAAGAGGGAAACCCGTGTATCTAGGTGGGTGGACATGTACTAGTATGCTAGTGAATCTATGGGGTTTGGCCTCTATTTCACATAGAAATATTGGATCTTACAACACTAAATAAACTATGATGATGATTATTTTGGACCACTAGGTTATGGGTATGTTCCCTACTAGTGGATCGTGTATGAGAACAAATATTGTGATGGTTACTCTCATCGAGATACAAGGTACCTGAGACCCACAACGAGCTAGTTCCTAGGGGTTATTTCCAATTGCTTGTGTTCGTTAGTTACATTGTACTTATTGTCGGAATATGGTATAGATGGATGGAAATTTTAGTATCTTTTTCATTTAATTTAAAAGTTTTGATTCTTTAAATTATCCCACTTGAAAACTATTTTTCTTTTGAAGTTGCATCTTTTAGAAATTTTAACTAGAATTTCATGTTTTTGAAAACATTGATTCTTTTCGTCTCTAAATGTTTATCACATGAAATATCTTAGTGTTGGTATCCTACTAGTAATTGAATCACACCCTACTTACAACTTTGGGTGTACATAGACTTCGTTATTTTTTTCACAGATTTGGGTTCAGTTTTTAGTGCTAGTTGTCCGAGTTTTTAGTGGTTCCTCATAGTGCTATCTTGTGGAATTGGATTTAGGGTGCTTCCCCCTTTCCTTGGGGTGGTTCTTTGGCTATTTATTTTTGGTTAGTTTACCTATTATATAGTCTTGGTGAGTTTTTTAAAACTATGTAATTCAGTTCTTAATTTTTGTAAAATATTTTTTGGTTTGGAAAACATCTAGATTCATTTTATTGGAATAGATTGTTGTTTTATGTTTATAAACTCAGGTAAATCATTCCCAATTTTTAGTTTATGATACTCGGGAACTTGTTCCAGCCCATGGGGATTGGAAATGCCATTCAAGCCTTGTCACAAGCTGAGTATAGTGTTGTTTTTGATGGAAACCATATTCGATTCATTACACAAAATATTCCCTTACCTCTATATGCACTTATGCCCAAGCCTGGGTGATACTAGCAAGAAAACATGATCCCTAAAGTTGAACTCTAGAGGTCATCGATAGAGATCAACATATAATTTCTATCTATATTGACCAGTAGCCATCCACATTCTAGTCAATTGTACATATTATGAAGTTTACTTCATGAGATGAGGACCTAGTAGTGTTGCCTCCCCTTCCTCTAACTAGAACATAGGTGAATGACACGACCTACCTCATAAGACCTCATACTGATCTATCTAAATTGTTTACTAAAAGATATTATTGTAGGAAAAATTGATGAGCGGTATATATTTCTCCCTGGAACCATTGAAATCAAAGAAACATGCTTTTATCATGTCCTCCAATACCTACATAGTCCATTATGAATGGCCATTGGTCTGAGGGTTAAAAGTTGTGCTCAGAAACACCCAAGTACCCAAATATTTCTGTAACCCTTTCCAGAAACTTGATGTGAAATGAGAATCCCTATATGAAAAGATAGTACCAGGGACCTCGTGTAGGATTATAACATCTTGGATGTACAATTGGATAAGATTTTCCACTAAGAAGGTCTCTCTAAAAGGAAGAAAGTGGGATACCTTCGTCAGCCTGTCGTTGATGACCCAAAAACCGTCACTACCTCAAGGCGACCTCGGTAAAATAGTCACAAAAACCATTGTGATATCATCCCATTTCCATTATAGGATCGGTAAGGGTTATAACATATTATTAGGCTGCTGGTGTTCCACCTTCACCCGATGATAGGTGAAATACATAGTAATAAAACCTACAATCAAACGTTTCATCCCAGACCCCCAATACTAGTAGCACATATCACAATACAAATCAGAGATTCCTAGGTGCACTACCCACTAAGAAGCATGTGATCCTTGCATCATATTCTCTCACATGTCTGTAGGAACCCAAATACATATATGGACATGAAGGATCCCATCTATATCAATAGACTAATCTAAAAGTGCATCCTCATTTGATATACTTTCCCGTAGGGCCAAACCCTCAGGATCTGAAAGCCTCCTCCTGCTCACCCTATTGAGGAGTGAAGAGATAACTGCCAAGGCTATAAGAAAAAGTTACTCATGACTCTCTTGAAACTTCATATGAATATCCGAGAAGAGGTCCATCAAATTTCATTCATCACTGGATTCCTGAAAGGATTTTACCTGAGTTTTCTAGATCAACACATCAGCTACTCCATTTTCCTTTCAAGGTGTATAGGCAAGATCAAAGTCAAAATAATTAAGGTATTTGGCCCATATTCACAATTTGAGATTTATGTCATGCAATTTAAAGATATATTTGAGGCTCTTGTGGTCCTTAAAACAGTGGGCATGTTATTAATATTGAATGACATTACCAGATACTCATATAAATTACACTGATTTTGAAAGCCATAAGTGGGATATATGAAGGCCTAAATTTCAACTGATGATAGGAAAATCTTATGTTGATCTTTAAGAACACTCTAGCTCCATGTATTTGGTCGACAAGATCATTTATTCAAGGAAAATGATACTGGTTCACAACTATAAACTGGTTCAACTATTGGTAATATAAACAAATTCGGAGGGTTCCATCTACCTTCTTGGTGAAAATGACAGTCGAACCCCAAGGGAAAGTACTAGGTAAGATAAAAACCTTATATTCCAAATCATTAAACTATCTCTTGATATATTGGAGATCAGTAGTTTCCTTTATTTATGGATGAATAGATATTGGTACAACTCTTATAATGAGACTGATTGTAAAATCTACCTATCTCACATGAGGTAGTCCAAAGAAGTCATCCAAGAAAATATCCTTAAAATGATTCACCACTGGAGGAAAATCCTTTATAAACACTATTTTATCATCTAAGAAAAATTCAGAAATATGGGTTGTTACCCTTCCCAACCCATGATGCTCATGTCTGGCTCGACTTACCTGGACATCCCATTCTCATTTATATACACATCTACTGCCCTTGAGAAATGAAAATTCACCCTCAGGGATAATAGTTAATATGGGAATGATAAGGCATGATCCAATCTATCTCAAGTATGACATCAAGCCATTTCATCTCAAGGATAATGAAATCACACAAGAAGATACAACCACCAATCTCAAGAGGTCTATCCCTGCATTGGAATATACCCTTTGACTGTACACCCAATAGTGTGTCTACATTCATGACCCCATAAAATTATTGAATTTAAATCTCAAGGCTTTCCAAAATAATTACTAAAATAAACGATTGTGAGGAACCTATATCCAAAAAGTCATATATGATAGTTGATGCTACTAGAATAGTACCTCATATAGTATATAGTCCTACATTCTGCTCCTCAGATATCTGCTGTAATGCATTCAACTAGCCTGATCCAAGACCCTGAACTATTTCTAGACTACCCTGAGTAGTTTTAATCTTCTAGCACTGAAAATTTTAAGTCTAGATACCTCTTAAATGACCTCCTCCTCAGCCTGTTCAGCCGGTGTTACACCAGCTTCCTGCCTAATGCAGAGTCACTGATCCTACTCTTGAAGGTGGAGTAGTTGTGGGTCTTATTATAATATAAGCAGGAGGAAATGACTTTTTTTGAAGATAAACCACCCCACCACTTGAACGAAACTACAATGGGTCTCAATCACACTACGACTTCATGTGCCCCTACTATCCACACTGATGGCATACAAAAGAGCTACCAGTGAAAATACTATGGACTCTATTCTTCTGACAAGAATATTTAAGGTGATGCTTCCTGCTTCTTCAAGAACTACTACCCTATCTTGGAACCAAACCTTAGTGTCTTTTACTATCATCTTCATTCAAATTTCACTTGATGATAATATATAGGATTATGATCCTAGATATAGTATATAGGCAGTAGAAATTTACCTAAGATAGGATTATATACCTGATCCCATCCTCAAATCATCTTTCTCATGATATCTCATCGCTAAAAAGAATCATTGAAGAGAAATGAATATTGGTAAATCACTTTGAGTAGTCTATGATGGATATAACACCTTTTTATAGGTGCATGAACTCCCTGGCCCAGTAATCTCTTAGCATATCAGGGAAAAATTAATCATAGAAGGTGGTCTGGAAGTCCTTCCAAACAATTCCATAATGATTACCAGCCTAGGTAATCACATACCACTAGTTCTTGGTTGAATCACGTAATATGTAGGCAGTGAGTTCATCTCTCCCCTCTTGAGGCATCTCCAGATGCTCAAAGATAGTTAAAATTTCTTCTAGCCATGACTCAGTAGCCCAAGGACCGCCATCCCTCAAGAACATGGGAGAATGATACTAATGGAACTCATGAGTAAGATTAGACATCATAGGTGTAGTCCTTGGATCAACCTTCATAGAATGCATCAAGCATAGAAAACTCTCTCGAATCTCATAATCAATTATCAATTCGGGAACTGCAAGTGGTGACTGAGGTGGAACTCTAGGAGGTAACACTAATGGATCAGGGGCCCCATCTATAGAGCATGATCATCACCACACTCCTGGTGCATGAATCAAGGACATCATGGGGTCATAGATCTACAAATTCCAAGAACCCACCTCAAAATAATAGTTGATAAAAACATGGAGGAAGATCTTAATTGGAACAGGAAAAGACTCAAGGCCCAACAACCAACTTCCACTTATAGTAGCAAGATAAACATAGTGGCTCACTACCAAAGGCATACTATTCCAACTACCCGGTTCTATGTTTAGGGTATTGGTAAGTCTCTAAACTTTCAACAATAAGGGTTATAGTATATGGAAGGGTTAAATTTTATGTTAAGTTGGAAAACACTCTTTAAGTTTCACCTACAACTTACTATTTACTAGAAACCATTCTATTTATAATTCAAAATTAAAATTTTAAGTTTTTATGTGTGTATATATATTATATAAGGTTTAATTAAAAGTATTATCATTCATTATTTATAAAGTACCATATGATTTATATAAATTACAATTGGTACTCATATAACCACAACCGAATCTTAGATCATGCAATCAGGGGTACATAGCTTGCTTGGATTGAAATTGACTATTTAAGATGCCACCATCAAGCTATACTGGAAAGCACCATTTAGGTTAAGGAAGACATTTTAAGAAACCTATTTATATTTCCTGTAGAATATGTTAGTGACACAAGCATATATCACAACCAAAGCACACTCAACAATCATAGGCAACACAGGAAATGTAAGTAATGAAATTCACTTATATAGCATGGAATATGCATGTCATGTGTATATATAGGTGACTATGATAATTAATGTAGAAATTTCGCCTTCCATACCTGGACAAGGTAGAATATCTAAAAATAATAATAAACACCACAATTCATGTGGATCACCCAAAATTGAAAATATATCAACTGCAATAGGAGGAATATAAAAAAATTACCATTCCCATGAAACTTGGTGTTTATCTTGATCAATAGACAGTTACTCCCAGGTACAAATTATAACAAATTATTAAAAAATTCCTAATCCCTTATCTAAATTTTACGGAAAATAATACAGGAAAGGAAACCCCTCTGATACCACTTTGTGATGTCTCGGGTTTGGTTCACTCCTGAGTTACCGAACCCAGTTGATCACATTCCCTCAAGCAGACCACCCTATATTCCAGAGGTTACCAACTTGTAGCAAGGGCCTAGGGTGTTTTTGCGAGGGCACTATGTAACTGCGTAAGAGTGGAGAAAAAAGATTAAAAAATGAATAAAAAATGGAAGCAAGGTAATAATAAATAAGGCAGCAAATACAAGCATAAGTATCAAATAAATAAGTAATCATAAAATGATATAAATTGTATCTCATAAGAAAGATACTGGAATGTCAACATAAAATGGAAGCTATCCAAGCATCTTGAAAAATGGATCAGTCATCCGCTACCAATATCCCATCCTAAAGAATGAATTCAGGTGTCCAAAATGGTATGCTTCCATTTTTTTACACATGTTGTTTCATAGTTTCTTAAAACATGTATTCTAGTTTTAAGAATTTCTTCTTCTAGGTAGTTTCCATTGGACTTATTTATGTAACAGGAAACATCCAATAGTTATTTATCCAAAGGTAAACTTCTTTCCAAAGGTAGTTGTTCGTTAAGATTAAAATTTACAATACTTAGGAACATACATTGGTTGAGAGGATGGGAGGTCGAACTCATCACACCCTTCTGGGGGGAATTATTTTCTACTCTCAGACACTCTTTTTAATTTATGATTTTTTCATGAATCCTTATTAATTCACCAACTATATCATAAGTATCCCTTGTAATTTTCAATCACTTATTTAGAATTTGTAAATTTTAAAATCATCCATATGTATTAGAGTTTATTCATTAATGGAGATATCCGTATGTATTTTAAGTATCCATCAATGGTATCCTCTAATATATTACTTATAGATTCTTTTAATCATCATTATGATGATACTGGTTTTTAATCCACTCGGTGGGGAACTCAGTAATTTATTGTTATCTAGGGAGACAATGTTTTGGTTTGTTCTTCGGATCGTGCCCATAAAATGGGCTACCTACGTATCCTTGTAAAGGGAATCAGAACCCTCATAGTTTAGTTCCTTTGAATGGGACACATCACACCTTTTAATGTCATGTGATAAGGAAGTAGTTGTATAGTTTAATGTCATGTGGTATGGATATCTAAGAGGGAGGTGTTTAGTCAAAACATAATGTGGTACTTATGCTGAAGCATCCAAAGGAACTTGGAAAGTATATGGGTTTCCAAGTAGGACAAGACCCTATTAAGAATATGCCTCAAGTTGAATATAGTTGATTTAATGTATCGGGTTTGAACCTCAATGAGGATTCCTATGTATCCCATGCAAATGGGAATCAAATCCCACATAGATCAATTAGTCTCATAGAAGAGTATAGTCATTTGAGAGAAATGAGTTTGAGATTACTTCCTGAAAAGGATTCCTTAGTGATTTTGGGGGTTTAATTTTGGGATTATTCTTAAGGTCGATGCCTAGATTAAGGGGATTAAGGTTGGATTTCGAAAGGGGATATCCAGTGAGCTTGGGCCCTGAGAGGGCTTCATACATATTCGGATTATGGTGGGTATCAGAGTTGTCATAGTTCATTCTAATAGGAGTGTTTTTGCACATGTTTTAATCATCACGAATCTCTAAGCCCATGTGAGTCATACTTGCTGTGAGAAACAAGAGGATTTGAATGATTCAAAAATGACACATACACTTTTCCTTATCTGCTTGGTGGAAGAGGGTACACCTATGGTAGCAAGGGTGGATGAGGTCTAGGCAACCAAGGAAGACGGAGAGGGGACGAGACTTCCCTTTGTTCACTTTACATTGGACTAGGGTCCAATGAAAGGAGGAAGGGATGAAGGTTAGGGGTTGACACCAGGATGGCTGCCCATGGAGACAAAGCCCAACAGGAGAGTGAAAGGGTAAAAAAGTCTCTATGTCCATCCCCCCTCTGGTCTTTGGAACCAAAGAAGAGAGGAGGAGCGGTGATGCTTCATCCGGTAATAAAATATTGGGTTTTATGTTAGGATGATTTCCCTTTTGAGGTATGGTTGGGGATTACTCCTAAGGATGATGACCATTTGGAATTTGTTGAGGATTACTCTTAAGGAGTATTCCCATTTGAAATTGGGTGGGGCTTACTTCTAATGAGGATTCCCATTTGGAATTGGTTGGGGCATAATCTTAAGGAGGATGCCGATTTGGAATTGGTTGGGGCTTACTCCTAAGGAGGATGCCCATTTGGAATTGGTTGGGGCTTACTCCTAAAGAAGATGCCCATTTGGAATTGGTTGGGGATTTCTCCTAAGGAGGATGCCCATTTGGAATTGGTTGGGGCTTACTCCTAAGTAGGATGCCCATTTGGAATTGGTTGGGTCTTACTCCTAAGGAGGATGCCCATTTGGAATTGTTTAGTGCTTACTCTTAAATACGATGCCCATTTTATGTTTAACTCGGCATAGGAGTCATGTGATGTGGTTTGAGGATTTTCTTGAGGAGCTTATCGACTCGAGGTACTTGATGAATCAATAAGGAGAGTCCAAAATCATAACATGTGAAAGGAACCAAGAAGACTAAGTCGACTCAAGGAACTTCATTGGGTGTGATGGAGTGTCTCAGATCATGGTATTCCACGGCTGGAAGTTGGGCCACATAATGGGAGAAATGGAAAAAGGGCATAGACCAGATCCAAAAAGTTTGCGGTGCGACTCTCAATTTTCATGGTGGTCAATGATAGAAGTGAAGGGACCGTCCGGAAGGGGTAGCACTGATCTTGAGCGGGGGGTGCGGGGGAGTAACCCCTACAGTATGGACCAGCGGGGTTGCAGAGGTGTTTTGTTGAGGTACCTCGCATAGGTGCTCTGCGTAGGTCCTCAGTGTAGTTTCTCTACATAGGTTCTCTATGTAGGTTGACCGCGCAGGTGCATCGTGCATGTGCGTCATGCAGGTGCATTGCTTAGGTTCTCCGCACTGATGCATGTGTTCTAGAACTTGATGGGACATTGAACCACATTTCCCCATTTGATTCTCTCTTCTCTCATGTTTTAAAGATATACCTGAGAAAATTTGGGGGATCTTGGTGAAAGAGTTACGCAATGGGAGCTATGGGACTTCTTCCAACTTTTTTTGTCTGTGAAATGGGGAGCCCAAGGTTCCTATTTATAGGAAAGGATGGGACTTGGCTGAAGGGAAGTTGTGAATTTAGGTCATCCTCTTAAATGCTTTGTTTAGGTCTTATGTGTAGGGGTATAGAAAAATTCTTGTAACGTAGGTCCTTAGCATAGGTCATCCGCGTAGGTTCCTTTGTAAAATTTATCTGTCTTCCGAGTGGCATAACTTTTGATCTGTAAGTCCTTTTGGGATCCGTAACCAGTCAAATTGAAGCTCTCAAAGAGAACTACACTTATGGATATGGTACATACACCATTATTTCACGTAATAAACTTGAAAATTGAATTTTTCTTCATCAACACCTTTTTTATCATCGATCTTTGAAATCCATGGCCTACTCCTGGAGAGGGGAGGGGGATAATTCCACTTATCCATCAGAATAGAGTTGTATTTTGGCACATAGAAATCCTTCCAGCATCTTCCTCCTTCATGATAAAAACATCTTTACTCATACTTGACATTTTTTGTCTATGTGAGAATCATATCATCACTCTATAGAGAAGTGCATGGAATATATTTCATGGTGTATACAACTATTATCATATAATATTCCTAGATGCCAAGAGTGGACTGGATAGGGTGTGAGATAAATCTCAATATGCCACCACCAACAACATATATAATAAATCCAGTATGTGAATATAAAATTTACAATGTGAAGGTATATCAAAGTAAAGTAGTGAAAAATGTAAATAATCCCCACCTTCTTCAACCTTAGCTCGTGTCAATGAGCATTAATTTATTTAATTAATTACAATTAAATTTATAATTAGAAGATCATATAAAGTTGTTAATATTATTGTAAAAGATAATGACAATAACAGAGAATCTATGGTCAAAATAAGGCATCCTTGACCTTAGAAGGTCTAGACAGTTCACAATATACAACCAAGTTTCTTAGCATAAGGGAATAAGTGTAATCCAAGAGTCACCCACAAGTAATTCCACTAGAAGAGTTTCCAATCAGGTCTATGGATCAATTCAATGCATCATGTCCATAGTAACAGATAAGGTCAAAGTGATATATATACATAATAAATATACACTTTCCATTTAAAAAAAAGTTTCATTCATTAAATTAAGAATTTACTTTATTAAAGGTCAATCGATTACACCAGAACGATGTCCCAAATAATCACAACACATGTTACAAGGCATAATAAGGAAACAAACCATAATTTGGGTGTTCTACATTGAGGTCTCAACTTACAATGATATAAAAAGGTATCATTAGAGATTTATTTTTCAATTTAGATTATTTAATTTGAGGTGGATTAATTTTAGGAGCAATGTCTGGTGAAACCAGCTTGCACACAACATCAAAAATGTATAAACAGTGAGAATTTGAGGGAACATCCATAGACCACAAACCTTATGCCTGTAGTACTCTCTTCATCCAGTATCATCCTTTTATTTCTTCCATATTGGAAAAAAATGAAGAATAAAAATCCATGAAAATAGGACATATGAGCTTGCAGTAAAATAAATCCATTGACATGAAGAATAATGAATAAAGGAGCTAAATGAATTGAGATCTTACCAGTGGCTAACCCACATGAATAATGGATCCTAAACTAGATTTCAGAAGGAGGAATAAATTCAAAGCCTCACTTTAGGCTTGAGAGATCTCAAAAGGGATGAGCTCTTAAACGAGAGAGAAGAAAGATGATAAGTGAGGAGAACCAATATGTGTTTTATCCATAAAAAACACATGGAATATATAAAACATATAAATTTGCAGACGCCATGTAATGCCTAGGTTTTTTTACCCATGATAAAAAATACTCCATGGTGTGAATTGAGCCTATCTAGACCAATACACATCATGTATTTTAAATACAAATTTTTTATTATAAATACATACGATGTATTTATTACATGTTAGGAAATTTTCTTGCCTCTAGGCTCCTGCCCCATGTTACTTTCCCTATAAATATAAAACAACCCACCCTAAGGAACTATTTATAGGTTTAATCCATAAGGAGAAATTAACTATGGGTTTTAACTAAACATTAAAATGCTTCATAACTCATAGAAAATATTGGATATTACACCAACTTGTGCTTTAAAATCCCCAATCCCATTTTCATTAAAGTCATCTCGAGATAAAATTTGGGTTGAATATGAGAAATCATCATCATCACTGTCCTTTTAAAATATTTTTCTAGAGTTAGCTCCAAATAATTTCCAAAACCTTGAAACACTTCTTTGAACATCTCCATGAGATCAGATTTGAATTCATTCAAATCATATTTAGTGACATAATATGTAGAAGGGAAAGAAGTATATGGATCGAAACCTATTTCCTACATTCTATCTTTGTTAAAACCACTGATCTAGCTATTTTAGAATGATAAAAATAAATATCATCTTCATGAATAACCTTATAGAAAACTTTAGTATCTTCACCATGACCACTACCTTTCTCAACTTCCTCACCATCTTTGGGGAGAGTAGGACCAAAGATATCTTAGAGAGTTTGGTCAACTTTGGGTTTTAAAGGAGATACATTAATTATTTATTGAGAATATATTTCTGCAATGAGAGATACATCTAGCACCATTTGAGACAAAGAGATGGATATTACACCATGATCAGTTGGACTTCCCCCATTATCAATATCTTCATCAAACATTGGATAGTATAAACCCAAAAAAATATATCCTGATAACTTCTCCCCCTTAAAAAGTTTTTCTGGTAAAATATTCATGGGAGAAATTCCTATTGACAGAGATCTATATGAGTCATTTCAATATTACTCATAATCAATAGACTCATCCTATTCTAACCTATAACCACTGATGAATACCTAAGTATCGACAAGTTCCTCAAACTATAGCTCTTCTTCATATGATGGTAAGGGTAAAGGAGAATTAGGAGGTCCAAAAGACAAGATATGAGAGAGTCCCCTATTATCCTCATGAGACACCCTAGCTTCCTTATAAATATCCACCACCTCATATTCTCTTTCATCTCCTTCTAAATCTTCCTGAACTTTCTTAGATTCCACTTCTTATACACCATGAATCAATTCATCATTATAATATACAATAACTTCATCTGGTTCAAGACATGGATCTATTACAACCCTTAGTTTGAGAGGATATTTTATTGGATCAAATATGACATATAGTTTATCAGGTTATTCTACCCACTCCCTTTTTCATGGGTTCTAGTCAACTTTCATGTGCCTACAGATCCTTTGAGAAAGGCACAAACCTTATAAAGATGTTATTCATTATTCTCCCTTATCTACTACACCATTATATTCTAATAAGGTTGAGGTGAATTTTGGATAAGGTAAGAAAATGAATTTAGAGGAGAGTATACACAAATCACTTATGTGTCTCATCCAAAACCATTAAAATTTATCTTGATCTCATTCTTCATAAAAAATAGAATGAAATGATCCTGGTGCCTCAAGTTGTTGAAATCACATTTTCTTGGATAGATTAGGTGCTGTATAAACTTCAATAACAGCCTTCATTAACCATTCAACTCTATAATAGTTCCATTCCTAGTTATATCTTCCAGGGCATGTTTTAATTCTATGTGAACATGATTTATCAGATAGAACTATATAAATATTTGAAATCTTCCTCATGCGGAACACCTGGGAACTTTTTCCATATCTTAGAAGAAAACTCGAGAACATCATTATTTGTTATCGTGGAAATTAAATCTCTATTATCTCCAGAAAAAAATCCCAAATTTTCATAAAAATAATTAACAAAACATAGGCAAAACAACTTATTATTCTCATTAAAGCAATTAGAACATCCTCGATCTTGAATCGTTTTCCAAATTATTGATTTTATCTATTGAATCCATTGATCATCAATTTATTTTTTAGCAAAAACTAGATGATTGAATAGACGAGGATTCCTTGGATAAACTACAATGCTTGAGATACCATTTCTTTTGTTTGATTTTTGTGTAGGAGGAGATTAGATACGAGGTGTGACATTCGTAATATGCTTCAACCTCAAAATTTTGCATTTTGATTCAAACTTGAAAGGTTCAGATTCATGAGAGAGGCTTGAAACGAGATGGTTTAGGTATAAGATAGGTTTCGTAATGGAGTATTTATATATAGAAAATTAATAAATGGGATTTTATACAGGGAAATGCATTATTTTGAATTCATATTTCAATTTTAAAATTCACCCATTTAGGGATAAAATTATAATAAACTAAACTGAAATCTAACCAAAAAATTTTTAGGAAAAATTATAAATATAAAATAGACACTATAGGTATAATAACCTTAGATCCATGGAAACACAAGTACGGTAGGTATACTGAGTATAACCTCACAATATGTATATTAAAATTATGAATAAAATATTTATGGTAGTTATGTAATGATTATGTGAGTAAATTTTCACGATATGTTTAATAACTGCATGACCAACTGGTTAGATTAGGTTTACTTACCATATGAACAAAAATTCACAGTTGGTATACTGACCGTTTGAGCTATAATTCATGAATACGTTATGAAAATATATACTTACATAATATAAGTAATAATAAACCAATAATATATATTTATAAACTAATAATAAGAACTATATATAACTAATCATTCTTAGTTCATTTTTAATATCTCTCATTCTCTCGATATTCAATGGAATTTTAAATATATAAGAAAGATGATGTTCAACATCGCTGAATTAATGATTCATATCACCTTATTGAATATGATCTATCAAATTTTGATGTTTTATATAAATGTGTTTTTCCCTTGAATGTGATACCAAATTATTAGAAATGTTTGTAGCACTTGAATTGTCACAATTTATAGGGACATGTCAAAATTCATATCCATTGTCCAATAAATTATGGTTTATCTATAAAATCTATTCACAATAACTTCTTGTAGTTGTGTAATCATATTCAATATTAGATAATGAAATAGAATTATATTTCTTAATACACCATGAAAATAAGGACTTTCCCAAAAAGTGACACGTTCCAGAGGTTCCTTTTTTATCTAACATACAACCACCAAATTCAGCATATGAATAACTCACTAAATTAAATGTTTTCATCTAGAATTAAATAGTCCTAATTTGTTTATATTATTGAGGTTTTTTAAAATACTTTTCACATAAAGTAAATGAGATTATTTTGTATTTGATTAAACATGAGCACACATACACACACTAAACATAATATTAGGTCGGATAACTGCTGAGTATATTAAAAATCTCATCATACCTATATAAGTGGGTTGATCAACTGGTTTCCTAGTTTTATCAATATATAGATTACAACTTGTACTCAAGGGAGTATTACTATCTTTAGTACTATCCATACCAAATCATTTTAAAATATATTTATTGTACTTTCTTTGTCATAAAATAATTCCTTATTTATTTTAAAAAATTTGACAGCCAAGGAAGAACTTTAACTCACCCATCAAACTCATTTAAAATTAATTTTACATCATTTTTGAAAATTTAAAACACAAATAATTTCTTGAAGATCCAAATATTATATCATCAACATAGATTTGTACATCCAAAAATTCATTGGAAATTATTTTAATAAATAGAGGTAAATTAACAATTCCTCTAGTAAAACCTTTATAAATCAAAAATGTGATGGGCCTATCAAACCAAGATCCAGGAGATTATTTTAAACTATAAAAATATGTTTTCATTTTGAATACATGATTTGGAATGTGATGGTTTCGAAATACAGGGGGTTGTTCTACAAAAAATCCTCAATTATATAACCATTTAAGAATGCACTCTTGATATCCATTTTATATATTTTGAAATCCAAATGTGATGCATGTTGGAGTTGGTGTACTAGAACCAACTGTTTATACATTGATTTCATGAATATTTAATTTATTTAAATATTAAATATATTATTACATTTTGTTCATAGTTCTGAATGATTATAATGTAATATTGTCTTAGAGTATTTGTCGCATTAACAAGGTCATAACAGTTCCCCACTATGATGAGAACCTTGAAGTGAAATGAAAATATCCTTAAATATAGTATTATAGTTGGATGAAATACTATGATGAGAAACATAGTATACATACCTTCATGTGTGAGTACTCATAAGCAGATGAGACTTCTTCTCCTGATGTTCGCACTTGGTAATCTCTAGGACGAGAGATTATAAGAACTACCCCGCCAGTAGGAATTCAACATGTTCTTGTGTTATAAGATATTCCTACATGAGAAAGTTTGTAATGGTCTTTAGACTTTAATATTATCATTAATATTTTTCATGAATTGCGAACTTATATTTGCTGACAAAAATTGTCACACCATATGTTGGCGAGATGTAGGGTATGTTGGGTGTGTCATAAATGACATTTTATTAATGGATAAGTCCAAGAAGTATTTTTCATTTCTATTTATGGAAGTTTATATCTTGTCCCTTTGATTGAAATAGAATTGTCACCCTAAATTCCATGGCCATGGTGTAATGATAATTTTATTTCATGTAGTCAAAGAATGATGTATCAAGCGTATAGGTTGATTAAACTATCATAAAACCTTCTTGATGAGATATTTTACGAAAGTGAATATATTACATAGTGAGCATTTATATGTGGATATCATCATTGCAACTTTATGTTTTTTCTCTTGGGTTCATTGACCTGTTGCTAAATAGTAATCTTGGACTTTAGGAAAGTTCACTTAATTACAATGAGAAATAATAATACAGTGTCAAACACTAAGTGTTTCTATTGGTCTTGATTAAATTCTATTTGAATTTAATTAATGGAAAAAATATTATTCTCATTACCACGGAATAATTTTATTCATGTTAAAATGATCACATAAAATAAATAAATATTTATTCACCCGATTTTGAATAAAATATATATATTTATTTTATTGAACGTTTAATAAATATTTATTTACTAGTTTGTAAATAAAAATATTTATTTAAGAGAATAAAATATTTTATTTAGGTGGTCAATAAATGGAAGAGGAGTTTTAATGGACCAAGACCATGTCCATTGATAAATTAATTATTTACAAGTTGGTGAATAATATTTATCCAGTGGAAATAATAATAATAATTGTTATCAATATGTGTCATGGGATTTAATTTATAGTTTCGTTTTGCACAAGTTTTCGCACCACAAATAGTGGTGTTGTTATTGTTATTATGTGTCATGGGTTTTCTCTAATAGTTATAATTGCATATAATTTCAATTTCTAAATTAAATATTGTAACTGAAACCCCATGTCGATTAATATGTAGGTACGTCTATTGGACAAACCTTTGTGAATTGAGAATTTTTGAGAAAAAATTTTCTCTCTCTACTCCTCTCATCTCTCCCTCTAAAGAATAAGAGAAGTTATTAAAGACCGAAGAATGAGCGATCTAGAATGATCGGCGTAAGACATTCATTTCACCACACTAGCACCCAGAGAATGAGTGGCGTTGATCAGAGACGATTTGAGCACATATAGATCACTTCTAGAGGGAATCTACTTTGGATCCTTACAAGTGAAATGAAGACGATCCAAAAGGGTCATTTCGAATGCTCAATGATTCCCATTGAAGAAATTATCAAAGACCCAGGTATTTAATTTCATTAAAAATTATTAAATTAATTACAAACATGATATGAAAGATCATCTTTCTAATATCTTATTCTATTATTCTCTTTGTCTAAATATTTTATTTCAATCCATGGATATTGGTATTCATCATCGTATTGATCCCGGATTGGTCATCTATTACAAAAAAAGAAAAGTTTGGCTCTCCCAACTGCCTTGCTTCTGCTGTGTTTGGAACCTACTAGTGGTTCACATCATCGTTTATAATTATTTAAATAATTTTATGATGATTTATGATTTAATAATTTAATTTTTCAATTCAAGTTTAATCGTTCTTGTAATCCAGATTTCGAGACCCATTATTCCTCTTTCACTTCTCATAAGTCTAATAGAAACAAATAATTATTGGTTTAAAATTAAAGAGAGTAACTCATCAAGAGGGGGCGACGATTCTGTCCAAGTGAAATGAAAGTGCACGCCTTGTGTTCAGACTTTCACATTGTATTATCTGCCATACACTCCATGTAATTTGGACTACATTCCATGTATTCGTATTCAGTGCATTGAGAGTAATTCAGAAATTACTCAAGTCGTGTGCATTAATGGAACGAAGTGTAGTTAATTCTTACAATATGTTTTGACCAAGATAGACCGGTGCATGGTAATCTAGATTACACGCCATGTGGCCCACGAGACACAGGGTGTTGTCCCTTTGAGCCAAGGGCCAAATCATGTATCCCATACACGACTAAGACAACCGATAACTGTGTAACCTACAGACAACACGACATGTGGCCCACTGGACACACCATATACTCCATGATTTCTAAAGTACACCTCACACATCGAGTCCCTAGGCATGTACATTAGATAAGATGGTGAAGGCATTACATGCCATGTAGTCAGAACTACATGCCATTTACTTTACCAAATTACATAGAATTAAAAATTTAATGTTTATGTAATGTTTATAATTACATGGCATTTAGATTCTAATGGGTGTTCACCATGTTACCTCCAAGGTTATGGATGAGAATCTCAAGCAAATTTAGAAAAGGATTAAGATAAAAGGATTGATTAATTAAATATAATAACTAATTTATTCAAGCACAATTTATCTTAATAAGAATGATTAATGAATTTAATTATAGTTTTATTAAATGATCAATTCATTACATTTATGTGGATGATCATGAGCTACAACAGACCTTTGTATGTAATTGGTTTCCATTTAATTTATTTTAAATTAAATTGTTGGTCTTCATGCCATATCTCTTCATTAATATGTAAGGTCTACATTCCCATGATTTCTTTTATGTAAACTTCCTTTTACCCCTCACTCGCATGTGAGTTAAAAATAATATGTAATGGATGGGCCTCCCAATCTTGTGGAGGCGGTTCAAGTAAGGAGATGAGGTGAATCCAATCCAAGGAGATACAAAGGTGGATATGTGGAAAGTAGTAGACACAAACCACAAATAGTTTAAGATATTTCTCCCCTAGTTCAGTGGTCATTTTATCAATCGCTAGATAACCCAACCATTATAAGAGCTCATGATCATGCTCTTTACTTTAATTTATTTCTATTAGTTTCATTTTTTTCATTATGGATGTATTTTCATGATTAAATAATTAATGAATTAATAAGAATGTAAGATGGAACTAAAATAAACTAGGATTATGCTTAAATATTATAAAGACATGGTTAATCACTTAAATAAGTTCCACTTAATATTAATGAGCATATGATAAAGATAATAAGGCAATTTATATATAAGAGATAAAAATACCTCAATATAACATTAAGTCAGACTAAGCCTTATGTCACATGATTAAGGGAAAGACTCAATAAAACTATGTGTTTGACCAACCCTTGTTGGGACACTTACTTTTATATAGGAGTCTCTTATGAATGTTTTGGGTTGAAATAACCATTTTACATAAAGAGGAGTATCCCTTTCTAGACTTGGGGTAAATTTGGAGGCTAGTGTTAAGGAAATCCATGTCAGGGTTTTAGGATTGGGGAGTCCATTCAACGGATCAAGGAGTTTCAAGCCCACAGTTGAAAAAAATTGCCTACATAAATACCTTTAAATAGATTGACCAACCCTTGTTGGGGTTATGTGAAGGGGGATATGGATCCTTACCAATAGAATTTACTAGAAACTAAACATTCTGAATTCAATGGTGAGGGCCATTGGGACTTGATAAAATTTTGAGAGTATTAATAAAATTAATTTATTATTTCTCATAAAATGTAATCAAGAAAGTACTAATTATCTTCTCTTTTAAGTGTATAATAAAAAATGAAAAACTTGTCAATCACACTCTCCCTGTGATCAATACTGGATAAAGACAAAATCCTCATTGGTAATAACTTCAAGGAATGGTTTAGATGCCTTCAAGTCATTCTATTCCAAGAACGAAAATCTTACATGATGCAGTCCTCATTAACTGATCCGCCTACCCAAGAGGTGAGTGATGAAGAGTTCCTAGTATATGAAAAACCTATGGATGATGTGGTCAACATTCAATGTTTGATTTTATCGTCAATGTATAGTGAACTCATGAAGTCTCATGAAAACATAGATGCCTATAGTATAATTGAGCACCTCCATGGTCTTTACCAGGATAGATCAAGATTGGAATTGTTTGAGAACTCCAAGTCACTCTTTTAGAGTAATATTAGAGAGGATGCCTCAACTGGGCCTCACATAGTTAAGATCACTGAATACATTGAGTTTCTGGAGGTTCTACGGTTTAAACTCCCCAAAGAGCTAGGTACTGATATCATTATCACATCACTCCCTCCAAGATTCTTTATTTCTGTTGTGAATTTCAATATGAACAACACTGATAAGTCTCTACCAGATCTTCTTATCCTCCTTCTCCATGTGGATAAATACATGAAGCACAAAAAGCCTTATATCCTTATGGTGAATAATAGGGAAGGGAAGGAAGATATCTTTAATCCCAAAGCTTCTTCATTCCCTTACAAGAAAAGGAAAATCAAAGGGTATGGAAGGGAACAAGAATCTGTTCGTTTCATATGTGGAAATAAGGGCCACTGGAAGAAAAACTACACCAATCTAAAGAACTAAGGTGAAGATTCAGGTGCATTTGTTATCAAGTGAAATTTATTTTTTTCTATAAATTGGTTATTAGATACTGCCTTTCGTTCACATTTATGTATCCAAATACAAGAACCAAGTATATTCAAGAAAATTGACCAAGGGGAGGTAGATCTATGAGAAAAAATGAAGCTAGACTTTATACTGTAGCTGTCGGGGAATACCACCACACGTTTCCAACTAGGATGATCTTGATATTAAATGGTTGTTATTATGTAAATTATGTTACCGAAAACATTATTTCTTTATCCAGACTAGATATAGATGGATTTATTTTCAAGTTTGGAAATGAATGTTGATTATTTTATAATGATAGAATTTTTTTTGTTAAGGAACATTTATATAATAGTCTTCATGTGCTGGATTACACAAACAAAGTAATGGAAATCGATAACAAAACTACTTCACACGACTCATACCACAACCAACATTGGCATCACTATCTAGGTAATGTAAATGAGAAATGCTTGAAAAATTTACATCAAGATGGATATTCATGTTATTTTGAACTAAAACCACTTGGTGCATGTCATGTATGTTTACAAGGAAAAATGACCAAAGCTCCATTTAGTGGGAAAAGTGAAAGATCCAAAGAGACTGAATTGGTTCATACTGATGTGTGTGGACCATTTCTAGTTGAAGCAAGGTGTGGGTACTCATACTTCATAACTTTTACTGATTATTTTAGTATATATGGATATATATACTTAGTCAGGTATAATTTGGATTCTTTTAACAAGCTCTAGGAATAAAAGAATGAAGTTGAGAACCATCTTGGTAAGAAAAATAAGAAACTCTGCTCAGACTGAGATGGAAGAATATCATAATCAAATTTTCATTGATTACTTATGGGAGTCTGAGATCCTATCCCAACTAACTCCTACTCACACCCCCTAGAGGAATGGTGTAAGAGAAATGAGAAACCACACCTTTTTGGACATGGATATATCAATGATGTGTCATGAAATTCTTCCATTATAATTTTTGGGATATGAGTTACAAACAATAGAACACATACTAAACCAAGTACCAACTAAATTGATAAATGTTATTCCATAATATCTTTATAGTGGAAGAAAAGGAATGTTATTGAATTTACATGTGTGGGGAATCAATTAATTTTTTAAGCCCTCTTTAGGTAATAGAATCACACCCTAAGGCATAAAGTGTAGCTTTATAGGATACCCCAAGGAAATAAGGGGATATTACCTATACAACCCCGAAGAAAAAAAATTATAGTGGAAAGACATGCTATATTACTTGAGAGGGAGAAAATCTCAAAAGGAGATATTGGGAGTGAGATAGACTTCGATGAAGTCAAGGCTCAAGGTACACAAGACTTAGTACAAGAGCCCATTACACAAAGCCCTATGGAAGAAATATCTGTTCCAAAGACACAAGTACTACGTGGGAGTAATAGAGAGGCTAGAGAATCAGAATGGTACAATTTTCTAGTTACCAAGCATGGTTAATCATTATTAATTGATACTAATGATCCTATAACCCACAAGGAAGAAATAAGTGGAACAAATATTGCCAAGTGGAAACAAGCCATGAATTCTGAAATTGATTCCATTAAAAAAACCAATTTTGGATTTTGGCATATCCTCCAGTAGATGTAAATCCTATTTGGTTGAAAATGGGTATTAAAGAAGATACTATACATGGGAGGACAAGTCAGTACCTATAAGGCATGATTTGTTGAAAAATGGTCTAAATAATGTCAAGGCATTGACTACGATGAAATTGTTTCACCATTTTCAACGCTGAAATCCATCATAATTCTATTGTCCATTACCGCTTACCATGTCTATGAGATTTAAAAAATGGATTTAAAAACAACCTTCCATAATAGCAACCTTCAAGAATATTTATATATGACACAACCTGATGGGTTTGTGACTTCAAAGGATTCTAATAAGAAATGCAAGTCACAAAAATCCATTTATGGATTAAACAAGGAATCCATGTCATGGAACATTTATTTTGATGCAACCATAACAGAATTTGGTTTTTATTAAGAACGAATATGATCCTTGTGTCTAAAAACAATTTAGTGGGAGTGCATTCGTTTTCTTAAAAGTATATGTTGATGACATATTACTTATTGGAAACAAAATACCAGTCTTACAGTTTGTTAAGGAACGGTTGAATAAATAATTATCCATGAATGACTTGGGTGAGGCAGCATATATTCTTGGGATCAAGATCCATCGTGATATATCCCAGAGATTACTGGGCCTAAGTGAGAGTACATACATTAAAAAAATTACTGAATAGATTCACTATAGAACAATCCAAGAGGGGATTTTTACCAGTGTAACATGGTATTCATCTTTCCAAGAAAATGTGTCCTCAAACGCATGAGGAATGAAATATAATGACAAGGATTCCATATGAATCAATGATTTGGCCAGTTATGTATACTATGCTATGTACTAGGCCAGATGTATAATACGCATTGAGTGCAGTAGGAAGATATCATGATGATCTAGGTGACCGACATTGGATTCTAGTCAAGAATATCCTTAAGTATCTAAGGAGAACTAAGGATATATTCCTGGTTTATGGAGGATATGAGGAAACAATCATCGGAGGATGTGTAGATGATAGTTTCTAGACTGGTCAAGATGACATGAAGTCCCAAACGGGATACATATTCACTTTGAATGGATGTGCTGTAAGCTAAAAGAGCTCAAAAAAAGGTGTGGCCGCATAATCTATAGTAGAGTCTTAGTATATCGCAACTTTCTAAGTAGTTAAAGAGGAATTTTGTTTGCAGATCTTTGTCCAAGAGATGGATGTGGTACATAGAAGTAAATATCACATCACACTTTATTTTGATAATACTGTAGTGGTGGACCTCACAAAAGTGCCAAGGTCCCATCATCGGACAAATAATATATTATGAAAGTATTATATATTGATGGATTTTTCTTAGAGTGGTGAAGTTTCAGTGAGAAGTATTTCCGTAGAAGACAACATAGTGGACCACTTGACTAAATCCTTGACTAAGCAAAAACATGATCATCATGTAAGGTCTAGTAGACTGAAATTCGTAGCCAGTTGGCTCTTGTCTAAGTGGGAGTTTTTTGGAGTTGGTGTCCTAGAACCAACTATTTGAACATTTATTACATGAATATTTAACATATTTAAATATTAAAAATATTATTACATAAAGTTCATAGTTCTTCATGATTATAATGTAATAATGTCTGAGAGTATTTTTCATATTAACAAGGTCATAAAAGTTCCTCGTTATAATAAGAAACTTGAAGTGCTATGAATATATTCTTAAATAATGATCTACAGTTGGATGACATACTATGATGGGACACATAGTATATAGACTATCAGGTGAGAGTACCCGTAAGTAGATGAGACTTATTCTCATGTAGTTCTCACATGGTAATCTCTAAGATGGGAGATTATGAGAATAGACCCCCAGTATAAATTCTGCAAGTTTTGGTGTCATTGGATATTAGTATCTGTGATCATGTGTAATGTTCCGTAGACTTTAATATTATCATTAATGCATGTCATGACTCGCGCATATAGTTTTGCTGATGAAAACCATCACACCATATGTTGGCGGGAATTATGATATGTTGGGTGTCTCATGAATGACAAGTTTTTAATGGATAAGTTGAGGAAAGAATTTTCCCTTCCATTTATGGAAGTTGATATCTCATCCCTTTACTTCAAATAGAATCGTTTCCCTAAATTACATGGCCATGGTGTAATGATGAGTTTATTTCAGGTAGTCAAATAATAATGTATCAAGTATATAGGTTGATGAAACTATCATGAAACCTTCTTGATGAGATACTGTGAAAAAGAGATTATATTACACAGTGAGCATTCATATGTGGATGTCATCATTGCGACTTTAAGTTATTTCTCGTGGGTGACTTGACCTATTTCTAGAAAGTAATATTGGAATTTAGGAAAACCCGCCTAATTCCAATGAAAACGAATCTTAGAGGGTCACACACTACGTGTTTCTGGTGGTCTCGATTAAATTCTATTTGAATTTAATTAGTGGAATAAATATTATTCCCAAGACCGAGTAATAATTTTATTCAAGTTAAAACGAAGACATAAATTAAATAAATATTTATTTTCGGGATTGTGAAAATATATATTTATCTATGTTATTGAACATTTAATAAATATTTACTTACTAGTTTTTAAATAAAAATATTTATTTATGAGAACAAAATATTTTATCCAGGTGTTCAATAAATGGAAGAGGAGTTCGAATGGACCAAGACCACGCCAATTGATAAATTAATTATTTATAAGTTGGTAAATAATTATTATCCAATAGGTGAAAAAAATAAAAATATGTATCATAATTATTTGGAACGAGATTTAATTTTTGGTTTCGTTTTATGCAAGTTGGTGCACAAAAAATATTTCTGTAGTTATTGTTATTATGTTCCGTGGGTTTTCTATAATAGTTATAATTTCATTTAATTACTATTTCAAAATTTAATATTTTAACTGAAACCCCATGTTGATTAATAGGCAGGTATGTCTATTGTGCCAAACCCCAATGAATTGAGATTTGTTAAAACGAAAATTTTCTTTCTCGAATCCCCTCATATCTCCCTATTAAGAAGGAGATGAGTTCTTCAAGAACAAAGAACGAACGATCAAGAATTATTGATGAAAGACATTTTTTCTATCATTGCTAGCACTCGAAGAACAAGTGGCATTGATCGGAGACCATTATAGCATGTGTAGATCACCGCTAGAGGTATTCTACATTGGATCCTCTCAAGCACAAAAAGGCAATTCGGAGGGGTCATTCCTAAAGATCAAGGATCATCAATGAAAAAAGTATTAAAGACCCAGGTATTTAATTTAATCCGAAATTATTAAATTAATTATAAACATGATGTGAAAGATCAACTTTCTCAGATCCATAACTATTCTTCTCTCTGTCTAAATATTTTATTTAAATCAATGGATACTGGAATTCATTGTTTTATTTATCATGGATTGGTCATCGATTATGGAAAATTCAATGTTGGACCCTCCCAAACTCTATGCTTCCTCTGTGCCTGGAACTTACACAGCATTGAAAAAAACATTCTGATAGCTTTAAGTCTAGCTACTAGTGAAAAGTATTCTTCATAGTCAATACCTTCTTTTTGAATGCATCCTTGTGCAACCTGTCTTGATTTATTACTTTCAAATCGATTCATCTCTGCTTGCATTTTCATTCCCTAGAATTCATCATCAATTTATTTTGTGGTGTTCTTAGGTACAATATGTAATAATAAAACATGATGTTCAACTTTATTTATAATAGAATATCTAATATGAGATCCTCTTTCTAGGTCTCCTAGAACTGTATCTAAAGGATAGTTTCTGTGAGTTTTAATAGCTCTAAAAATAGAATTATTTGATACTTCATTTTCTTATATAGGTTCAGATTCAAACTATTTCTTAGGAAGGGGTGATTTTTCTATAGAAGGTTTGAAATAATTATTACAAGGTTTGGCACTAATATCTAAATGAGAAAGGTCATTCTCAAGATACCCTAAAGAGGTATCAGGTTCATGTGGATTTGTCTCATAAAACATTACATGTACATATTCTTCCACAATATTATTCTTTATTTAAATACCATATATGATTTACTAGATATATAATATCTTAGAGAAACTCCTTACTCACTTTTGAATGTTTTTTTCTTATAAATTCTATTTTTTATTGATTATAAAGACTTTATAACCAAAAAATATAAATTAATTAACTTTTGATTTAATACTATTCCATAACCCATATGAGTTCTTCTTTAAAAGTGGTCTAATGGGAACTCTATTCATAATATAGCAAGAAATATTCACAACTTCTGCCAAAAAATAAATAGGTAAATCATACTCATTTAGAATGATCTAGAAAATTTCTTGATGGGTTATATTTCTTATTTCTACCACACTATTCCACCGTGGGGTCCTAGGAGTAGAAAATTTATGACTATATCCATGTTTTGAGAACAGAGATTCAAAATATTAATTTTCAAAATAAAAAACATGATCACTTTTTAAAGTTTTAATTCCAATTCTACCTTTTTTTCTATATATTTGTCTTATTTATAAAAATAAGACAAATCCTTACTTTCATGGGATAAAAAGAATACCTAGGTATATCTAAAAAATCCATATACTAGAATATAAGTACAGTGATTCCCATTTAATCTAGAAACTATATAGGGTACAAACAAGTCCATGTGAACCAATTTTATGGGTTGAAAAATTGAAACATATTACTTAGGTTTGAAAGATATTTTATGTTGTTTCCCTTTTTGACATGGGTTACAGACATTGTATTTCGGGAATTACAGTTTTGGAAGATACTTGACTAGTCCTTTCTTAGTTAGATTTCTATGTGAGTGTAGATTTAAATGGCCTAGTATCCTATACTAAAGCTAATATTCTTTATTAAAGACACTTAAACAAGAAAAGTATTTGTAAAATAATGAATTTAAATCATTTACATAAACATTGTCAGTTCACAAGGCAGTAAAAACTAAAACATGATTTAAATCATAAATTTTAAAAGAATTGTTTTAAAACATAATAAGGTAACCATAATCACATAAAGGTGTGATGCCAAGTTGATTATTTTACCATCTAAAAATAAAACATTATAAATAAAAACAATACAAGGGTTACAAAGATGACAGAATCCAATAATTGTTTCATTAGCATTTTCACAAAAAGTTCCTTGTCCACCATCAACCTTGATAAGGTTCTTGAAACATGAGTAGTCCCCAGTCATGTGTATGGAACATCCACTATCCAGATGCCATAGGTTCTTATTTTTTCTCTTCAAGAAGGTTCCTATAGAAACATTAAAATAAGAAATGATTTTAGTACCCATATTTTCTTGGATAAAAAAATATTAGTAATAAGAGATTTAGGAATCCAAATTTTTTTAACTATCGTCCCACCAATAGATTTTAATATTTTATAATCAAAAACTTTGTTATGGATAGAATAATAATAACTACTAATATACTTGGAATAAATAGAACTAGGAGAAAATCTATTCTTATAAATCCTCCTTTTTCTTTGTTAGTAACTAATTCTAGTAGTATATTTATGAGTGGCTTATTTACTAATAATTACAGTGAGGGTTTCTCCACCATTAGTGAATCTTTTTCGATAATTTTTCAATTTCTCAATATACACATCATGTTTATTTTTTTCTTTTACCAATTGATCATTTTTATCATTTTTTAAAGCAAAATCATACTCAAAGTAAGCATACATGGCATGATGCTTCGTTAAAAAAATTGGATTTATCTTTTAACTATATAAATTTTTCCTCTAGCATATTTCAATAAATGAATAAATCATCACTAGAAACATTTTCTTCATTACTTTCATTCTCAAAAAGACTATAAGTATATTGTGGAGATATATAAAAAATATTGGTCACCCAGATGTGTTTTTCATGAAACATATGTTATCTCTTTAATTTCTATCTTCTCTACTTGAATAAGAATCACTTTATCCATCCTTAAAGGCACTCTAAGTGGATTTCATATCATTTTTATATATTTATCTTTTTCTTCATACTTTTTCTTATATTTTATGTTGGGATAGTCTAATTTAATGTATCCTTTTCCTTTACACTCATAGCATGTTATCTCATTAGTGGAATCATCCCTTTCCAATCTTTCCTCTAATTTCGTTTTCTATTACATTTTCTTATATAGTTAGTTGTTTAACAATTTTTTATTACAGTAGAATTTATTAAATCATATGGCTAGGTGAGCCATTTCTTAATCACTGTCAGTAGGTGATTCATCATCATTGGAACTTTCATCTCTAATATTTTTCTTTAGATTTGTGCCTAAACATTCTAAGACTACTAACTTCCTTTTAGATTGATCTGCATATTTTTTATTTCTTTGATTTTTTCCTCACACACTATAAGTTTTCCAATGATTTTGTTCATTAATAGTGTACTGATGTTGTAGGATTCTCTAATAGAAACCGAAGTTCATCTTCACCAGTCTGGTGGACATATTAGAATCACATTACATGATATTTGTCAACAAATTTATTTCCAAATGAATGCATAGTGTTGAATATTCCATTAAACCTGATATAGATGTTTGAAATGAATTCACTGGGATTCATATTGAATGTATCGTATTTAATAGTATAACTATTCAATTTCATCTCTTTGTCATTTTAGGTTCCCAAATAAGATATATAAAGAGTACCAAATTTTTTGAATGTGGTTGAGTTGGTAGATATTATTTTAAACTCATCATAAATTAAATAATAGTATAAATAATTCATATCATTACAATTTAAATCATAAGTGGCCTTAGTGTTATTTCTCAACTCATCTCTAATAGCCTTGGGTTTTTCATATTTGTCCTCAATGACAGTCCAAATATCAAATCCCATGATCTCAATATGAATTTAAATCTTAATATTCCATTGAGCATAATTAATCCAATTAAAATAATGAGGCCAATTGGTGGTAGTTAATTTTTTCTTATTATTATCCATAAGGACTAAAATTTATATATAACATAAATTTAATATATTTTGGTAAAACATCATCATAATAAAGAGTATTTTTTAAATACTCTCATAGAAAATTTTGGACCCAATGGATAACTCAAGAGGGTGAGGGGTGAATTGAGTTCCCAATAATAATTTCTGATAAAACTATTTAAAACATAAATCCCCCAATTTATAAAATCATCCTAGTTAACTAAAATAGTAGAGATATATAATTTTATCTTTAGAAAAATTTCTAAAAAGCTCGATCATAGTTTAGTTAAAATAATTTATAAAATACTTTATCTTTTGATACTAATTTACTTTAATCAAACACCTTATATATAAAAATTATTAACGTTAACTACCATAGAAATGTTTTTTTAAAACATTTATTAAAATAGATACTAGTTTGGTTTGAAATCCAAGTAAAACAAAACAAATAAAATCAATGTGGGATTTAAATAAGGGTTTCAGTTTGAAGATAAGACCCAATCCCCTCCACTTTGAAATCTCCTACTACCATGTAGTTTATTATTAAATAAATGGATCCAAAAAACTAGGTCATGTTTTTACAAAAAAATATACCAAGACAGTGTTGGATATAAAAAAAGACTCTTCTAATTATTCCTGGGATAAAAAAATGTCTAGGACACACATGAACTCTTCCACAGTTATATGTGAAAGTAAAGAAGAAAAGATTTAAAATATAGTTTCAATAACTCTTCAGTTCAATATAAGAGACTACGTTTAGAAATAAATGAAGTAAATAAACACAAATCAAAAGTTAATATTAAATAAAAAGAGTAAGATATGAGAGATGTGATGATTCAGTGAAACTCAATATGACTAGCTTCAGTTATTCATTAGTCTTTGAATTTCTTCTTGAAATGTTTTGACTGAGTTTGGAATATAGAGTATGGTAAAGTTTTATGAAGAAGTACTCTATGTATCACATATGAACTCATATATTCATCTATTATTCACTATATATCCTCCACACTCTCAGCACATGATTGGTTGTTATTTTTAAAAATAACTCTATCCAAAAGTAGCCATTGAAGAGCATTAATTACTTCTTTAATTTCATTAACTCTGAAATTAATGATTTGAAAATTAGCCATTTGATATTTGAAAATATGACACTATTTAATTTATTAATGGTAGATTGGTCTTCACTTAGGCATGATCACTTAGTCTCATGGTTACTAGGAATGGTTAGTTGGCACATCAACATCATTCCTTCATATGGTCAGTACATCTCTTTACGTCGTAAGTACTTTACTTCATGTTGTAGGTACTTGTCATCATTTCGTTAATACATTTCTTCTCATGGTAGGTAGATTCCTTCTCATGGTCACTTAACTTGTTCTTATGGTAGGTACGACTCTTTGTGAAGTTGCTACAATAACACATGAAGTTAGTATATTACTAAGTGAAATTTTAATACCCTTCACATGATATATTATTTTCCTTATACAGTAGGTTCATGAATTCTAATTTTAAGTTAATTTGTTCATGTAATAGGTTCAGTACGTATGCGCTCACTTGAACTTCAATACACATTCAACACTTCTCTTAGAAAAAAATAGCACATGGTAGGTAGTTTGTTCATGCAAATAGTAGATTGAATTTATATGGTAGGCATTAAAGGTATGTTCTAGGCATAAAAATATTTTCTTGTTTGGGAATTAAAAAAATTGACTAATAAAAAATCAATAATAAAATTATAAACATGATTTGGGACCATTAATATAAAGAGGTGATGGTCTAAGCCAACAGACATTTTTATCTATATCTTTTTATCAAAAGACTTTATAGAAATTGATGAATTATAAACTATGTGTATAAATTTAATCATAACAACACATTTTTATCAAACATCTCCTCTTATCACATAAGAAAAATGTGATGAAGATACACATATTTTACTTTGATTCATTTGATCTTGATAAAATCCTATACATTCATATGTAGCAAATCTTTGATTCATAAATGTAAACTAAAAGTTCAAATAATTATTCCTTTAATATTTAATATATACAACACTTGTAAAGTATACATTCAATATAATATGCCATTAAAAACTAAAGAATTAATTTCTATAACATCCATGTCTAACATAGATATTCCATGGAGTTTCAAAAACTCCTCTAGGTATTTATTATAATCCCATAATATTTAATTATTATTCATCCTTCTTGACAACCCTAGGTTTCAATAACCCTCATTGAATTCTTGAAGAAACATTGTTGAAATTTTCATCCATTTTTTGCTTCTAGTTTAAACTCTTACCCACTTATACTCTCCATACAATTATAGAATCCAGAAATCACATTCCCAATTCATCCATTCTAAACACTTTGATAATATCAGGTACAATTTTCTTGAATTCAATAATATTGTAAAAAAAATTCCATAAATGAAAATAGGATAAATTCCCATACTATAAAAATATATTTCCCATCTCATTATATTGAAACCTTTAATAAATCAATCTATACTAACATAAGAATCTATATCCAATTATTGAATAATTTCAACACTTGGTTACCAAGGAAGGAGTTTTTCCAACACATATAATTTTTCTCAAGAACGTTTCTTAGAAGTTTACACTAAGTTTATCCTTATTATGGACTGATAAAAAAATTTAGCTTAATGATGATGATGATATTATCTACAATAAAATATTTTATTAAATGAGTATTATGTATTAATAACAATTTAATAAAGAGTTTTATTAAATGGGATCCCACTAATAGGATAACCACGTTTTAAAATTCATCAGAACCATTAGTGGGACATGATCCATATTTCACTAAGAAATGAGTCCACTTTAGCATTCATCTCACCACTTAATTGTCTAGGTAGGGAATATTCCCAAACATATCATAGATTATTCTTTGATAGGGAAGTATAAAAACCTCTATACAATTCATCATATGGATAAAATAAACTTTATTCCTCTATTATCCTAATTGTTTCATATTCCTAGCAAACTGTTACAAAAAGAAATTGCGAAAAAACATGCTAACCATAGATAACTAAGGGGAACCTGACTTTAGCACAAAACATCCTAAAAAGAAAATCCAGACTCACCTATTACTTGCTTACCATACACAAGATAATCTAGGGGTACCCATATTTGTCATGAAACTATCAAGTTGTATGATCTTCATCTTGATAAGTGTTTGTTTGGAAGGAATACCACACATAATATTTAAAGGGTATTTTAATCTCACAATATCATCTCATGTTATTACCTTTTATGTATGCATGCATCTTGTAATTTAGTTTGTAATATTATTCCATATAGTTAATCAATATGTTTAAACCATATTGATGTGTAACCCTTTACACAACACACAAGTTTGTGTTACTCACAAAAAAATAGAATCCAAACATATACATACATATCTAGATGCATCATATAAATAAGGTACATGAACACTTCATGTAAAGGAAAATAATTATAAAAAATTGACAATCTCCACATGATAAATCCTTATGTGATAGATAACAAATCCCATTCACTTTACTAGATAAGGCATAAACCTCTAGGTATGTAGGTAATTCAACCCCAAGTCCCTATACCCAGGGATACTTTACTTTATAGAGAAGGGAATTCATTATAACCCTAATCACCTAATACTTACAAAAAATATGAAAAAACTAAATTAAAGACAATAACTTAAATTTCAAAATTAGTTTAAGGTAGATAAAAAATCTAAATTCATTAACATTACCTAACATATAATGCAAGGCTCTATTTAGAAGTAGATTAACATTTTAAACTAATGTATACACATTATTCACATTTCTTAAACAATTTACTGAAACATGAATATAGAGGAAAATAAACATTAAATAAATGAACAATTCAAATATTTAAACATGAGATGATTATTTATAAACAATTCATAAATAAAATATAATTATAAAAAAAATTAATTTTAAATCTAACATTATGAAAATTCCATAATTTTGAATATAAAATTTTATATTCATTCCAATATGAAATATTATATATTTATCATTATATGTCATTTCAATTTTAAATATATGATATTTTATGAAATATAAAAGATTTATAATTAAATTTATATCATTAAACATTTTACACAATCTAACATGACATATTTAATCATCATTTAAACCTTGATCATATCAACCATCAAAACACTTTTTATGTGGATCAAATAATATCCAAATAAGGATCCATTTTATTTTAAATAATTAAAAGTAATTTATTATGAAAAAATCCTAATTTAAATATAAACATTGTATATTTTGGACATATTTCAAAATTTATAACCCTTTATAAATTATCACTTATGATTTGTAAATAAAACATTTTATTTCTAGATCATAATTCATACCATATAATTTTGTAAATGGTATTTTAAATAATAAAATTTTATATTTGGTAATGAAATGTTTATTAAACATTTAATTAATTGTAAAAAATTTATAATTACTTAATTTATAAAACTTTTATAAATTAAAATATCCAAAAATACATTTTATAATGATTTATAAGTATTTTATAATCCGTTAAAATCATTTAAGAATTTAATTTTTTTTAAAATTATTTTTTATTTACCCTTATACAGAATCCATATTCTATATAAGGTTATACTCCCTCTACCCTTACACATGTCATCAGGAAGCCATTGCGTAAAGGTAACTCTCTAATTACCATTATGAGACTTTAATATTATGCACTGCATAAAGGTAATATATAGATTACCTTTATAAAACTTATTTTTTATCAGGGTTATAAATATATTACCTTTATATGAATGATTCATATAAGGGTAGGTCTCATTTTGGATATGAATATGGGTTTCAAAAGTTGGATGAGATTTTTTAAGAAAATATAACATGTTATTGGTGTTCTTGGATGGCGGAGAAACATTCGTTCTAGATTGGAATTCAAAAATTAGAATGGGTATCAGTATTTAATTGGTGTTATCATGCATGTGTGGGTTCAATTAGTTGGAAATCACACCAGCCACATCATGATAACATGAGAGGGGTGTTTTGATGGATGATTCCAATGGCGGGTGGGGTCATGGCTCATAATCATCTATTATGATCTTTGATCTACGGTGGGGAGCACCATATACTAGATTATTAATTAGAAAATTACACATGGGTATCTTAGTATATAGGATCTTGGGAAAGCTTAGTCTCAATGTTTTAGTTATGGTTAATAGAATTGGCTTATATTTCGATGGTTGAGAGACATATGATTAATGTTATGCTTAATAAATACATCACATTCTCATGGATATAATATGTACATTTAAAAATTATTTTTAAACATGTATAGGTTAGAATGTATGTTTATATGATTAATAAGACTTTTTAGGTATGATAAGTGTTATGGTGAGGAGTTTTTAATGCCTTATTTTTTTATAGGCATTTCAAATTCAAGAAGAATTTGAATCTTGATTTGGCGAGCATGTTGAATTTGGGACCGGGATTTAAAATTTAATTAAAAAGTTTAGACCCCACAAAATAGGTATTTTGGACAATAAATAAGTTCCAATTTGTGTCTAGGGGTTTATATTGGAGTCAGGGAAGGCCCGGGGTGGCCATGTTGTAGCATGGCTACAGCCTGTGACCACAGACTAGTTTTAGGTGATCCTATGGCTATCCAATGGGGTTAAAATGGGGAAAATATCCATTTACCCCATAGTTTTTAGAGTGGGAAGCACCTTCATTCTCCTCTATTAGTATGCATGACCGAAGCACACCCTCAGCTCACCCCAATTCTTCTCCCTCGGTTTAGGGAAATATTATTGGATGATTTTTGCGACAATACAAGGTATTAAATCCTTTCCCTTCTCCAGAAACTTCTCCTTCTTCTTCTCACTGATTCATCATTGGTTTAGTTTAGGTTGGAAATGTTGATTTCACTAGAGAATAGTGAAATCAATCAATTTTGAAGGGGATTTCATATAGATCTCAATGAGTATGTCCCAAGGTGATATTTTGATATCATCATTCATTGTTTAATTAAATGTACATCATTCCAAGGATTTTTATTTGGTTTAATTTAAAATTAAATTTTTTTTAATGATTGATTTGGTGATGTAGGTTGGGGTTTTGACCCAGAATGGGTTTGAGGGTGTTCCAGGGATAGTAAACACCCTATTGATCGAGGCTTAAGTGGTCATCAGATGCCTAATGATATTTCAATTCTTATATCGAATTGAATTAATTTTTATTTTATATATAAAATATTTAATTGATTATATTGAGATTATAATTAACCAATATAGCTAGTTTTCCTTGAGTTTAGTGCCTGAGAATGTGGGAAGTGTCTGGTGGTGCTGGGATGACCTTAAAAGAGCATGAATAAGCCTTTATGGGAGTTATTGGGCAATAAAATAAAGGGTAAATGGATTCTAAAAAGGTAGCTATAATTGATACTACCCCCAAGGATTTGTTCATGGCATATATATGCATGTGTGTGTGTGCTGCTTCTCCCATAAGGTGATGTCCCTATTACAAATGGTGTATTAATTTAATTTAATTTTTTTATTTTAAATTAAAATTTTAAACACATATGAGCACCCGAGGATAGAGGGAAAAGGTTTCTGAGCCACTTTGGACCTTGTTCACTGGCTTTACACCTCGACCACTTATGGAAGAGGTTTGGACTACAAGGATACTTTGGAATGTGGAAACCTCCAAGAGGGGGGTGTTCATACTTGTGTTGGATGAAACTAGTAGGTGTGAGGTATCTTGAGATGTGCTTAGCATAGGTGGATCAATCATAGGTAGAGTGGGCATGAGTTGGGCTGAGTTGACCAGTATGAAGTGACCTTGAACATAGAGATGAACATTGATCCATCTCATGAGACTGCATTTAGTGAGGTTTACCAATGAGGCATGTGAGCATAGTTGATGTTATCATGCTGTCGAGGCATGGGATGTCCTATGAGCAATGGGAATTGTCCTAAAAGACTAGTTTTCATCAATTATGCAGAGAAAAATGCCTCCATGATAGTAATTATAACGTCCCATGGTCCAGAACCACTAATCATTGTCTGGGCTGTCGGTTTCTACTATACCTCAAACATTCCTCCGTGTACACCCAAGGTTGTTGGCTAGTATAAAGGGTCTAAGGTATAATAGTGGAGTGACTATACCCACATATCAGAGTTAAATTAACAACATAAATAATAAGTAAATCAGATAAAACTAGATAAAGAAGATGGTTGAATCACATTTAGGAAAGTGTCTCCAACAATCAATAACCATGTAGTAATAAATGAGATGTACAAAATACATTTTAGACAAGATATTCATAAATAAAATACTATATAAAAAACCTAAAAGACCAAAAAGGAAAATGATAAAACCCTAAAAAAGGTTCCAAGTCCCATATTGGTCTCAAAATACATGATCCATACAATCATCCAAGAAATCAATGACATCAAACTATTTCCCAAACATGAACCTGTAATTTAATGCTAATAATTTCTTGGGTACCCAAGAATCATGGTGGGCCGAGTAGGGTGTGAGAATAAATTAGTAGACTACCACTAATGAATTCCCTAAAATAAGTAGTATATATTAAACTTCTAGAAAGAGTGATATAAATAGACATTTATACAGCCTACCAATTTATCAATTTAGTATTTAACAATTATATATGTAAATAAAAAGTGGTAAATCAACCACTGATGCTTAGGATACGGGGCGACACCTGAAATTAATTTACACCTACCGTGTCTAGCACTAGTATGTTTCTAATCAAGATATATAACATGAAAAAATGGTTCCAAGGTATACTACCATGGCAACCATAGTCACAAATAATCTGGTAAGCGGGTTCACGACCGCCGTTTATGATGTCGCGTTATCGTCTGTACGGTTACCGGTAACCCATAAACTGGCTTTGTAGAAAATGAAAAAAATGGATTGTAGGAAACTGAGGGAATCCATGTGGATCAACCATACATTCATTATCAACAAAATCAATAGGGAATATAAGGGGGTTACCCTTGGAATTCCACCTATCCATTTTACTAGTCTATACAGAATGAATTGTCCTAGACATCTAAAATAATGAATTTATTAGAATCTTTGGGTTACACCCAAGGTATTATACCCCAATAAATTGATCTAAATCCGAGGAGCTCATCCCGCGACATTCAAAAAGGATACTATACAAGAATCCCTGACCTTAATATGAGGTATTAAATAAGTAAGGCCTTACTTGAATCCAAGTGGGAGACACCTCAAGGTAATCATGGAAAAGAATCTAACATGAATCCAATGGATTGCTTAAGTATTCCAATAGCATCAACCCTCAATGAATCTGAGGGTGTCATCACACCCCAAAATTCATCTGAGTCCCCTATTGGAATCCAAGGCTTGATCATGACATTCCACACCAATCAATTCCACGAGAAATCAATGAAATATCCCTTTGGGGTTCCATATAACATTATAAATAAAGATAATCCCATGCCAAACAGTCAATTAATTCATTAGGTAACCAACTCCCTTAGTTCCTATTTACCAATTTAATACCAAGGCCATGAGTTCAGATTACATAGAAGGATTATCAAGCCATGTGTTTTTTCTTATTCAAGAATTTCCATTTCCAAATATAACACTCACTTATTTTTCTTTCTAAGGTTTACATTTAATATTTCTATATTTTATAAAGATTCCAATATTTCCAAGGATTGATTTAATAATTCATCATTCACAAGTTATAAAATAAAATACCTTATAGTTTACTTACCAACACTCTATGTAACCAACAAAAAAATTTAAAAATTCACCTTATAGTTCAACACTCATATTCCAAAAGGTCCAATTCAAGGGTCCACCTAAAACACAAATTATTTATGGTTGTTAAATTTCATTTCATAATCATCAATTCAAACTATATCTTCTTATATAACCTTTAAACAGGGATTACCACTTTAAAAAAACAATCCAAATAATTCTATATTCCCAAATTTCTATTATGAGGGGATAAGGTATTTAATTGGACTAAAACTAAGGCCATGTGCCTTCGTAAAGAGTCCCATTGGAACCTCTCTACACTAGAGGTCTATAACTCAACTAAAAAAAATTTAATAGGGGTAAGGAAATAATGTAAGGTTCCAATTAGTTTCCATGGTCATCACCTAGGAAGTTAGTGAGACGACACATATGATGCATTATTTTAAATGATTAAACATGATTATTGGTTAATTCGAGGGACTACCTAACTCATGTGAAGCGTATTCTTATCAATCCTTAGCCCAACACCTACTTATTGAGCTCACTAAAGACCAAAGACCAATGATCAAACCACATGTGGTATCATATCACTAAAAAACAACCAAAAATAATCAATTTTAATAAAATTATAATTAATTAAAGACATTCAAATAATTAACCTAGAAAAAAACATATGAATAAATGAAAAAAATACTCACCCAGTACTACTTCCACACCAAATTTAAGAACAACTATCTTTTGAAGGACAACACCAAGATTATAGAACCAAACCTAGCCAAATTACTATCATTAAGAAATGAAAACATAAGAGAAAACATTTAATTTATCCCTAAAACATTGAAAAAAATCACATATCCACACACCGTTAATGAAATGATGAGATATGACATGAAGATGTTGTCATGGGATGTGATCAAGCTAAGTAGAATAAAATCCCCATCATCCTAGGATGATTTCAACATGATATGGTGGAATAACCAGTCAAATCCCTAACTGGGAAAACTAACTATTAGAGAGAGTATAAAAGTATAGGAAAGGGAATAATTGGGAGGATAAAATTATCAAATATAATCAATAATGGCAACGAAAAGTACCCCAAGATGAACCAGGAACCAAGTGAAAGGGAGGGGAGTCTCCTTGGTCTATGCGAGACAAAAATAAAGGGATATGAGGTATTACACCACTATAAAACCAAGGGGGAGAATTTTAATTACACCCCTGAAAAATCCCCCTAGCCAGCCAGTGGTCCCCTATTGGTATGAAATCCCACTATCTTGGCCACTGGTCAGCCAATGGATTTCTAGTGGCAGGCTGGTGGCTATAGGTTGAAACCCTTGCTAACCAGCCTATATTTGGTACATTTTCACTACTCTCCGCCACCAACAGATTCTAAAACGTCACCCAAAAACACCATATTGTGGTATCCAAACATTTATAACACTCCTGCAATCTTTGGTTCTCAAAATTAACCATTCAATAAATGGAAGATAAAATTTTCCGTGGAAATTCAAACCCACCGATACATACGAGTTATTACAAACTCCAAACCATAAAACTTATCACCCCTAATAAGTCTCTATGGCCATCTAATGGATCTTATAACCTACATAGGACATCCTCATCCACTCCACGACCACATTTGAATCCTGAAAGATCAACACACCTTCTGACTACAACTTTAGTTTCAAGCAATTAGACCACCAAACACAATCCACCACTTAAACATATCACCAAAAAAATGAGATTGATATCACCCACACCCATTCACCCTAATAAATTCAAGGTGTTCTCATCCAACTAAAGGCCCAACATATAGTTCTTCCCACCATAAACCTAAGATAAAAGAGGCCAATTTCAAGCCACGACACCTCCTACCATTGGAATTTATTATCAGAACAAAATCATAGTATTACAGCAACACCACTCAATGTTGTTCCTAAAACACCATGAACTAACATCTATGATGTCATCGATCTAGCATTGATACATTTTGTTATTCTCAAATTCTAAAACAACAAGATAAACCTCCATCATCTAAGCATCATTCTAACAATCCAACATTTTCCTAAAAAAGGCCTTGACTAACTCCCAAAACATACCCATCATGCCCAAAATGATGCACCTATGATGGTGTTTGATCCATCGTATTCAACTTCATGCGAGAATGTAAGTTTAATCTCCAATGGAAAACTTTTTCAAAAATTATTAGCTTCAACTGCCGACTTGCTACCTCACTTCCCAGTTTTGATGCCTAGATCCGAAGGCATCCCAAAACCATCTAAGAATGCAAGAAATATTCCAAACCCAACTCCAGGTTCCATTTAATGATTAAAACCTCAACTGACCAGAACCTCCATCATGGTACCCCACAAGTATCGATGCACCGTTGACCTGACTCCCACACAGAGCACCTCAAACCATCTCGAGCCCATAATTGATGCTCAAACCCCATATAATATAATATCTGAGACTATTAGTAGCACCAACTAAAGAATCCATTGAATTTAACACAACTAATCCACCAAAATCAAAATTCCACATTTATCTTCCATCGATCATTCTCACACAAACTCGACCCCACTCACACAACGCTCAAAAACCCATGACTGAAATTTCTCTCCCCACCACAAGAACATACATGACATTGAATCCCAAAACCATTTTTGATCTCCATGGAACACACTCCACCTATCACTAAATATGATGGATAGATGAGGTTGAAACCGCTCACCCCTAAGAATCAATTCAAAATGGTAAATCATAACATGTTCTTGGCTTATGGGAATACTATTTCGAATTATTGTCGAAATTCATACCAATAATAAGAGACACACCCTTAATGACAGTGTACTCTACACCACCTGGATTATCCCTTATTGCTCTTAGAGAAAGGAACTATATGAGTCTCACCAGAACCAACTTCACGTTGCTCCTCCTGAGCCACATTTCCACATCTTTGATGTCATCCCCTGATTCTTATATCATTGTTTAAACTTGGATTGGTCATGTCACTGCAACCGATCCTTCGACATTCCCATTTCCACTATTGAATCATTATTATTCTTATTAGATAACCTTGGTTCACAACCCTCATAAGCCTCTCATGTCACCCACACCACCCTCAACCTATGCACATGACTATTTACTCATTCAAGCATCATGATGCATGCTCTCGTACCACCTTGTCCATAAGACAAATGACACAATGCATCTTCAATGAATTATTTCATTCTAAATAATATCTAATCTCATAGTTTAATTCATCTGTGTAACCCAAAAACAAGACCTAACTCTTACTCCATCAATTAATGTATCACTAAAACACATCTTACAAGAACAAACCACTGGCCAAGCCTCTCCCACATTCTAATTTCACCCACCATAGAGCAATCTCAGAACCTTTCCAAAACTAGATTATTTGACCAAGACAAAACCATTCATATGACAACTCAAAACTCAAGCATCATTCTAGAGTTCCACTAGGTTTCATATACGCCCCACAATACTCTTACAGGTGTATCATGAGTCAATAACTTTAGAAACCCAACCAATATTTACCTTAAAAACTATATGTTCTACTAAATTACAAACACTTAGAGTGATTTACAATTCAATAAAACCAAAAATTTCTACATTCCTCATGATAAACCCCTAAAAGGGTATTCTATTGATAGAAAAACTAACTCATGATCCATCTCATATCAACCAGGCTACCCCACTTGTACTAAAATTCTCAAGGAATCTATCATGATTAGAACCACATATTCTCAAGCATCAACCATGATTTTTTAGAAGATAATTTAGCCACACATCACTGGTTTTAATTTTACCATACTTGGTTATCATTGACATACCCCCCATGAAACATAAAATGGAGTTAATGGGGATAGGCATCTAAATGATCATTCCCTTCTGAAACTAGACAAATGGATGAAAGTACCCACACACAAGTTCTTATCCCAAAAAAACCCAAGGAATCTACTACACCAAAACCACATAACTAGTAGCACCTAAAATGCACCGAGGTCTTAATTAAAAACATTCACCCCTATTTCATATACCTAAAGGCAATCACAGACTCATCCAACCCTTATCATGGGTCACCCTCATAGGTTACAAGGTACTGACTCTTAATTTTGATGTCATACTCAAAAGGTCTGTAGTCCCTCATAAATATTTTATAATTCCCATATCGTACGGGAAAAACTCCCTAGATAACTCCCACCCTCATTATAAGGTTTCACGAAACCTATCATTCCAACCACCAACCATGTTTCCTTATACAAAAAACTATAACCCAAGTCATTATACATATTGTTGAGCCAAGCACAACCCACTAGAGTCACATGTAGTCACTTCACATCACAAGCCAAGGCCACTGATCCAACCAAAGCTAAAATAGTAATAAATTATAGTATATAATAAACCTCGTATAACAAAGTCCTCAAAACGTACATTCTCATTATAGAACATACACCCGTTACTAAGGTCAAGTCACATAGATCACAAAATATATCATATCATCTTTCCTTCTAAAATAAAGTCTCAACCATAGGTATACAACATAAATCAGGTGCTATAAACAACACCAACCATCCAAGCATAGTGTCAATCACCACATAATCTTTAGGTCCACACCAAAAATATATATAAGGTCCAAAAATATACACTTTTAATTTTACATCAACAAAAAATTGACATAACAAGGGTCAGATAAATGAAATTTCAAGCAGAAGTTATAGAGGAAAATGATTTATACATTGTACATGAAATTTTGTTTAGCTAAAATCATATAATAATCAAGGTAAGGAATAATATATTCACTTTTTACCATTTAATTTAACCAAATCTTTCACAGCTAAGGCCTAGGTAAAAAATATTTCAATTACAAGTTATAGTGGAAAACACTCTTTAAGTTGTAATTCGAATTTTATGTACATGATGTATTATAACAATCAAACTAAAATAATCACATAACATATATTTTTTCCATTTAAATGACTAGTAAATTAATATGTCATGCTAAAATTATATTGGAAAACATTGTATAAATGGTTACATACACTTTAAATAATCAACCCATGTCATAGTCCAAGTAATCAGTGAATAAATCATAAACAATCCCAGAAATTATATTTTAATCCTATGTTCCTACTATTATGCACAAACACACCCTCTCTTAATGTGTTATTCCATGAGATAAATCCCATAATATATCACCTCCTAAATCATGTGCATCACTCGAGGTGAAATCAAATCAACTATAAAAATGAACACCTGAACAACAAATCTTTCATTGGAAACATGTAATTTCTTCATATATGGGGTGTCTAGTCCAAGGAACATGCTTTATAACATGTTCCAACACACTCCTATACTCATTTATACCATTACTAAATAGTAAAAAAATATCTCATTTTGTAATGCCCCTCCACCCCAGACAACTAATTAGTGTCTGGACAAGCGATATCTACTGTACCTTAGGCATGCCTTCCCATACACCAGAGGCTATTGACTAGTAGCAAATGTATAAGATTGAATAGTATGGAGAATATACCAATATAATATAGTGAAACTAATATCCTAAATAATAATGAAATTGGTTACAACCTGATAAAGAAGACAGTGGAACCACATCCAAGTAAGTGCCAACAATAATCAATAACCATTCAGTAATAAATGAGATATAAACACTACTTATCAGGCAAGCAATAAATCAATAATATACTATATATAAAACCTAAAATTCCAAAAATGAAAATGATAAATACACGAAAAATATTTCGAGTCCTAGACCAATCCAAAAATTGATTATATCCTAGCAACCAAGCAATCAATTACATTGGGTGCTTTCTCAAACTTGAACCTGTAATGTAATAATAATAGATATTTGGGTACCCAAGCCCCATGGTGGTCTGATATGGGTGTGAACATAACTCGTTAGGCCACCACTAATGGAGTGTTGGTTAGATAAATATTAAAATCGAGGGGGGGGGGGGAGGGTGAATTTCCCTTTAATTTTATTAAATTGAATCGAAAAGGTAAATTAAAATTTTAAAAATATTGAAAGGATAAATTGATTAATGTGGTGAAATTGATTGAGAAATAAATGATGAATTTTATCTAAGTTATAAAGATGATATAAAAGTAATTTAATCCTAGAAATTATCAAATAAAATGTATGTAACTATGAAAATCGATGATAAACGATGCAAGAGATAAAGTAAAAAAAGACAAATAAAATGATAAGGAGTACAACAATAACTAAATTTGACCCCAATGTATCCAACCCTTTACTCAAGAGTTAAATATTAGAAATCCCTTGATCTTAATGCTAATAAAGAAACCTTCCCCTCATAATTATTGTTTGTGAGGACCCTCTTGATCTTTATCGGTAGCCAAGGAACCTATCTGTCACTTTTACGGAGTGAGAAGTAGTTGGAGAAAGGTGATGAGAGGAGATATGTTTTATTTTGAGAACCCATTACAATTCCACTAAAAAATATCTTGAAAGGATGATTATAATTTGGGTTGTGAAATTTTAGAGAAAAGGTGAGATACTTGAGAGATTGATAAGATGAAATTAGCTTTTTGAGAGGTTTTAAACATGCCAGTGATTCAAAATTATATTATCTAATAGCATTTTTGGGAAAACAATTATCTAAAGAGGACAAGGCACTCCTTTTATAGGCTCCCAGTGGTGTGGTAACGTATACAAGAATATTAGTCTTAAATGTTGTGGCACACTTTGTCTTTTTATCTCACCTAGAACCCCAAAACTTTAATTATTCCCTTAACGATAAAATGCGTACTTAATATGCAAGGGGAAAAAATAAATTCACTAAAAATGATATATGTAATCTCATGTAAAGAACTAATAATCATATTTTTATAGTCTCTAAATGTGTTTTTTGGAATAAGATATAATATTCTAAAAATATAACTGTAAATAAAGCTCATATAGTGGCCAAAAGTTATAACCAAGAAGAAGGAATTGACCATGGTGAAATGTTTTCACCAATCACTCAATTAGAAACCATTATAATCTTATTTCAATCTTCCTCTCATATCAATTTAAAAATATTTCAAATAGATTTAATTTTTTTGTTTTTAAATGGTTTTATTAATGGTTTTTTTTGTGGAATAACCACATGGTTTTGAAAATCCTATTTTTCCAAATTCTGTCTCCAGCACTGACTGGGAGAGGGTTCTTTTATAATCTCGAGATACTACCATCATGGAACCGGTTACCCGGTGCCATGCACCGACGAGCTGGTGTAGTATGAACTCCTCCATCTTCATGTGGATCCTCCTCTTTCTTCTAATGCCTTATATTGATCTTATAATAGATTCCAAATACTTTAAATATATAAAGAGACATGGCCAAGCATTTAACATTACTTCAAAATATCTCCATGATGTTATTTAATTACATCACTTATTATTCAAAATAAATAATGAAAATCAATTAATTGAAATTTTTAAAAACACAGGTGCATATTTGTGATCATGAAAACACCATGAGGGAGAGTGGTATAACAATATCACCGTTTTTTACGATCTCAAACAATTAAAATAAAACGATTAATTAAATATAAATCAATATTAAAATATATAATAAAATAATTCAATATTTTAAGAAGACATAAAGGTATTCAACATGTGTCATGAAATAAACATAAAATATTCAATATGATTCAATAGATTAATTACACCAAGGATGACATTAATAAGAAAAAAAATTCAACAAATATTTTAAATAACTCCAATTGTTTTAAATATTAAGTCATAATGAAAATTTCAAAAACATTCCCCCTAATGAAAGTACCAAAAAAGAGGAAACTTCTCCACCTTTATAAAATAATTTTTCATAATATCGACATAAAATTGATCTAATATAATTGTTGTGAGAAAGTTATTTTCTACTAATAGGCCATGGGACTCCTTTCGTAGGCTCCAAGAGGTGAGATATCATTTTGAAATTCATAAGGTGTAATGAAGTTGAAGAATATTACAATAAATAAACAATTAACTAGATTCAATGCATTAACAAAGTAGTAACCTTAACGCCAACAGATAATTGATATCCTTCATTGGATTACTGGTGGGCTACCTGGAACTAGGAGAGTGACTATAACTAGAACCAGTTAGCTAGTACACCTCCACTGACTGGCTGATAGATTACCATTGGATCTTCCAGATTCTACCTTCACCACTGGAAGGCCAGTGGGTTTTCTGTACACCTGGGATGCTTTCATGATGGAACCAGCTAGCTGATGATGTCTCCACTTCTCATTCTTTATGTGGATGCTCCTACACTTCATTCTAATGCCTTATATAGATATTATAATAGATTCTAAGACTTTAAACATGAAATTATATATTAACAATATTTCATCATGACTTAAATATTTCTTCCATATGTCATTGAATTCTATAAATTTGTATTCAAAATAAGAACTGAAATGTACTTAGATTAAATAATTAGAAACATATGTATGTGTTTGTGATCATTAAAACACCATGGGAGAGAGAGGTACAAAACAATGTCCCTAAAATAAAAATTCAATAGTAAAGTGTGTATAAGAGTGCTATAAAAAACATTTATATAGTTTACCAATTTATCAATTTATAAAATAATTATTATTTATTTAAATCAAAATAAGTAAATCAACCATCGATACTCAGGCTCTTAGGTGACACTCAACATCGGTCTACACCTAACTCATCTAGTGCCGATAAGTCTTTGATCAAGGAAGGAATGTTCCACAACTTGTTCCAAGGTATACTACTAAGGAAAATTTAGTTGAAATTAAACTAAGGGAATCCATGTTGATTAAATGGGAATTCACTCTCAACAAAACCAATAGGGAATCCAGGGGGGGACCCTTGGAATTCAACTAATCTGGTCTACCAGTATGAACTCAAAGAATAATGTTTTACATCCAAAATCATGACTTGATTTGAATCCATGTCTTAATCCGGAGGCATTCTACCCGAATAGATGAATCCAAATTCAAGGATCGCATCCCATAAAAGTCAACATGGATACCGTACAAGGATCTATGACATTATGTTTTGTCATTAAACATGTAAGGAATTTCCAAAATCTAAGGGGAGACACCCTAAGGAATTCATGGCAATCAATATTAATGAAACCCAATTTCTCTCTCAATACATTCCATAGTGTTGACCCTCAAGAAATATGAGGGTGTCATCACATCCAAAAATTCATTTGAGTCCCTATAAGAATCTATAGTTTTCTTATAAAATTTCACATCAATAAAGTCCATGATGAATATATGGATTATATCCAAGGAATTATATATAACATCACCAACAAATAGAATCCCATGCCAAATAATAAATTAATTCATTAGGTAACTAAGTCACTTAGTTCCCATTTTCCAATTTAATATCAATTCCATGACTTCACATTAAATCGAAGGATTACCAAGACATGTCATTTTTATTATTCAAGAATTTACATTTCCTACCATATCACTAAATTATTTATCTTTCTAATGTTAAAAGTTAATCTTTCTAGGTTTTACAAAGATTACCACAATTTTATTGCTTGATTAAATAATGTTTCATTCAGAACCTATAAAGGAAAATGCCTTATAGGTTTCTTATGTACACTCTCTTTTACCATCACCATCATTTCACAATTCACCATATAGTTCAATGATCACAATCCAAAAAGTCTAATTCAAGGGTCGAACTAAAACAAAAATTATCATTGGTTGTGGAATTTTATTTCAAAATCGTTAATTTAAAAAGTAGATTCTTATTTAACCTTTTAAAACTATCAAACATTTTAAAAAACAAGCCAAGGAATTCTATATTCTAACATTTACATTCTTAGGGGATAAGGGATTTCATTAGACCAAAACTATGTTCATGTGTCAAGTAGAGAATCTCATTGGAACCTACATACTTTATAGGTATATAACTCAATGAAAAAATAATTTAATAGGGGAAGGATATAATGAAAGGATCTAAATATTTTCCAAGGTCATCACCTAAGAATTTGGTGAAACCATGCATCTAATGCATTTTTAAAAATAATAAACATGAATATGGTTTAATTAGTGGGATCACATGTAAAGCTTCTTTTTACTATTCCTTAGTATGATAACTCAAAGCCTAATCTCATTGAGGACTGATGACCAATTCTCAAACCACTCATGGACCTATATCATAATAAATAAATCTAAAATACTTAATTATAATAAAATTTTACATAATTAACAACTTATAACTAAATAAACATTGTAACACACTTAAGAATAAATTCCAGAACACTCATCAGGTAATTTTTCCACACTAAAGTAAAGACCAATGACCTTCTGAAGGCTCACACCATGTTTCTGGAAATAAAATAATCCAAATGCATATCATACAAAACTGAAAACATATTATTGGTGCCAAAATATGTAAAGGAATCAAAGAAGAAACCCTTCCCAAAGGGGCTGCCTCGCAAATCCCATTCATGAAGCCCTACCCAGCACCACGACCAATGTGAAGAAGAATCCCCCTCTGTGGTTGCCGCTGAGTAAAGAGGCGGGATGCTATATGGTTATGACACAATTGACAAGGAGCTTCACGCTACAGAGGGAGCTGAATCGATCTCTGAGAGCCCGTCGAACTTGACGGAATCCTCCACGAGAGTCTTCGCGCCTCCCCTCATCTATAAATACTGGTCTCCCCTTGATCCCAAAGGACGGATACTCTGACCATTCACCTTTTCTTCACTCAAATTGTGAAGCACCATCTTCTCTGTAAAAACTTGAGAAAAATGAACTCTTTCAAGTACTTGAGCATTGAAAATTACCCTTCCCTTAGCTCAAATACAACCCCTCTTCAAGTAGGGTTGCCCTTTACAGAGCCACTGGCCCATCGCAAGGGAAGGAGATCCCTATGGGGACTTAGGTCTTCACAAAGCACTCATGCTTGGTGTATTACCCTCCATGCCCATGTGAACCATATGCTAAGGTAGGGTTACTGTGCTTCATGAAGAACATTGCTTCATAGTGCTATGATTTTAAAAGTACCCTTGCTCCGCGAAATCCCTTCCACATCATGAAACACACTTAATATGCACCTATACACTATTCCTACGCTAGGTTACCCAACTTTGTGGATCATAACCCTTCACGGAGCTCCTCCATTACATAGAGCTTCATAGCTTCATAGAGACCCTTCCTATGAAACCATTTTCTTCACAAAAACTTTTCACGTATGACCCTCCAAGTTTGTATGAAGTGATTTCAAGGTCCCTCAGGTGTCACTTCATGTTGCATTGTTTAGCCTTATGCTTCTTCACATAGGCACACTAATGGCTATTTCTTCTTCGCATAGCCATGCTAACGTGGGGCCCTCTGTGGATCACTCCAAAACATTGCCTCACCACAACATCGCTGAGGCCTTGCCTTCCCCATGGGTGGGTGGGTATCAGTTATGTATGTACTAGGGGTGTAGAGTGAACCTTTTTCTTCCGAGCTGCAGAATATTAAACTGGAAAGTGCCATCGTCTTTAGCACATGACATTAAACTGTGGCCTCTCCTCATGAAATACACAAGGGGTACCCCATCTCGGACATTCTCCACTCCCACTCGTCTTCACAGGAGTGAGATCGTCCTCACATGTAATGAGATCCTTTTTACTAGAGCGACGTCTGTCCACGGGGAGGGGAAACCATCTTGGTGTAAGACCATAGCCTTTCTTGAAGGATGTAGCACCCCCGCTCCTCCTCTCTTCTTCAGTTCCAATGAATAGAGGATATATGAGAATAGGGACCTTCGTTACCCTATCCCTCTCCCTTGGTCCTTTTTCGCCATCGGGCCTCCATCCTGGAGTAAATCCCAATCTCCATCTCCCTGGGCCGCTAACTATGCGTAAGCTCCTGTTTCCTCTTTGGGCCACTAACCACATATAAGCCCCACTCCACTTTCAATGAATGCAACTTCCATGGATTTATCTTCAGGTATTTGCTATCTCTTGTTTCTCACACTGAGCATGACTCACGTGGGATTAGAGTAAGCATTGACCATGGAATCCTTCATGGGACGCCTAACCATGTAAGCCCGAAACCATACCAAACTACATGGAATTTGATCCTTGTCTCCTAGTCAAGGTACGTAGGAAGCCTCCCTGAGGTTCATGCCCAAAAACTACTTTTCCAATCCCCTTCACGTTGGTTCACTCATCCTACATTATGTTAAACTGTATCCACCATACCGAACTATGTAGACTTCGGTCCTTATCTCATAGGCAAGGTACATAGGAAGCCTCCCTGAGGAATAAGACCAACTTTTACTTGTCCCAAACTCCTTCACGTCGGTTCACCAGTCCCAAAATGACGTTAAAATGTATCCACTATACCAAACTAAGTTTACTTTTTTCCTTGTCTCCTAGGTAAGGTAAATAAGAAGCCTCCCTGAGTTTAAATCCTAACACCCATTAGTCCCAACCACTCCACGTCGGTTCACCTGTCCCGTAAAATGTTTAAATGTATTCCCTCTTTTCATCCAGCATTATGCTAAATTGTATACTTTTGAACTACATGGGTTTTGATCGTTGTCTCCTAGGCAAGGTACGTAGGAAGCCTCCCTGAGGTCCAATCCCAATCGACGGTAATCTATTGTGTTTCCCAATTGATGGTAATCCTTTTTGTTCCCCCATAGATGGAATTTCATCATCAATACCAATTGATGGTAAGCCGTTGTGTTTCCCAAGGGACGGTAATCGATTGTGTTTTCTAGTCGACAGTAACCCATCATCAAGCCCAATCAGTGGTAAGATGTTGTGGTCCCCAACCAGTGGTAAGATGTTGGATCCCCAATCGATGGTAAGTTGTTGTGTTTCCCAATAGATAGTAAGCCATTGTGTTCCCCAATAGATGATAAGTCATTGTGATTCCAAATCAGTGATAAGCCATTGGAACCCCATACAGTGGTAAGCCATTATAGCCCCATCCAGTGGTAAGCTATTATAGTCCCCTTCATTGGGACCCACATCTCTAGTCCTCCCCCGTGGTGTCAGACCATCCCGAGCAGCTAACCATGCGTAAGCCCCAGTATATCGTCAGGTCGCTGTCCTCTGCGCACACCCCGATTATATACACCCATCCTAAACTAGGTGGACTTTGATTCCCTACCAAGGAGATACATAGAAATCCTACCTGAGGTTCAATCCCATCACTCATGTATCATTGTGGTCTCTCCCTTGAGCCTATGTATTTCGGGAAGGTCATTCCTTAACCCGAAGGTTCTACTTCCTTTGGGTCCCATCCATGTGTCCATTCTCACGGGCCGCCTCCTTAGGTGTCCCATCCCCCTCGGACTACGTGGACATTAATTTCCTACCATAAGGATACATAGGAGGTCCCTTCGAGACTCAACCCCACCATCACTATTGTCCTCACATCAGTTCTATCTCATTCTCCATCCACTCAACAATCCATATCCATCTTGATTCTTACCCACACCGCCATATTCTGGTGAGATCATGTCACCCACTTTCTCACAGCTCCTAGCAGTAATCAGGTAAATAACCACACGTTAGCCCCAGAATCCATGTTTCTTCTTGGGGTTTCACCCATATAATCCACTACCGTCAGTGTTCGGATCAGTATGATCTTTCTTTTATAAATGTTAAACTCGTGACATATTGTGTGTTAAACATGGGAAGCTGAGGAAAACCTTAGAGGCATGACTATGGCATAAAATTACCTGCATTCAACGTGGTATGTCTCAGGCTTCCTCACCCTGAAGAATCCTTATCATAAGGGGATGAAACCTAGATGCATTAGTGTTCTAGTGTCCAGACACAATAAAGATGTGCAACATGACTACTCCCCCGACCAAAGGTTACTCCCTAACTGGACCCATTGGAATGTACTGATAGAAGAAACGTAATTAACTGGCATCAATAAAGACATGACACAGGGAAGAGTTCCATGAAAAAAATATTAAGTCTATGAGGGAGACTCAGAATAGGGAAAGAGTATCAAGGAGAAATCCATGGAAGGAGGAACTGACATCCCATCACCCTATTTCAATTAAGGAGAAAATATCCCTAAATAAGCGGCAGATGCTACTCACCTTTAGAAAGCGGGAATGCAAGGCAATAATTATAATTTCCTCCTCTAAGAGATGGATGCACTCCCCAAAGAAAGTGTCAGAAACCAAAATGGTGAACCTGACGTGAAATTATTCTCATTAATGTGTAGATTAATAGCATTTGAAACATCAGTGGATTAACATGTCAACAGATCCATGTATCAGATGCGAGGTCCTTCCAAGAAAATAGCAGGATTGGCTTAAAACTAACCATAAATTAGGGCAGTTTAATGTTGGACATCTTTGTATATGATTTTGTCAGTGTGGATCTTTATTAACAACCATGGAATATAGAATGGATATGGGACACTGGACATCACATTCCTTATTTCAGTACTAATGGTTAAATATCCCTACTTTGTAGGACCCAAGCTGTCATGGCAGGAAACCAATCACCACCCACCCACTGACATAAAGGCAGGGGAAATTTCAATGCTGCAATCCTTCTTGGACTCATATCTCTGCTGACAACCTCCCCGTCCACATTTTTTGGGCTCCCTCACCCCATATCCTCATCTAAATTCATTCAGATAAGGGTAATTGGCGATCTTGTTTTATGATATGAGGGGGAGGGGATTATCCCAACCTGGGATATGGACCGAAAAGACCTAGAGGCTTCTGCGCCTCATCACCACTACCACCCCAAGAGCTGCGCATGGAGCCACTACTCCCCACTCTGATGTATAATCATTTCTGGATCCTATCCCTGGAATGCTTTTATGACACCCTCCCCTACGCCAATGAGGTGTGGGATGTCCGGGCTAGCCCAGCCAGAATCCCATTATAGGGTCTCGCAAAGATGTCTCCCAATAGGACACCTCAGCACCACTACCTTGACTATGGGATAAGGATTAGGTGATCTATACACCTACATCACAGGCCCCAACCCGGTTAATTTGACGACTGCTTCGGGTGCATGCTAAGGAGGACGCCCGCCGAGGGGCGTTAACATCAAAGAATTATGTGGCTCGTGCCACCGATGATTCATACCATCAGTCCCCTATTTATTCCAAGTGGGGGAACTTGTAAGGCCACCGTTCTTGAGGCACCAACCTCCCCACATGCAGGCTGGGTTGACTCCCCTGGTCACTGACACAGGTGGCATCCGTCACGGGTCGACCCAAGGCAATGACATCCAGTACAGAGGTACTCCCGTACCATCACCAATGAGAGTTCGGGTCATCCAAACTCCAAATCTCGGCATGTAGTTCCTCCCCATGACACCATCAATCCGAGTGAAGGTCCTACCTATTGTATTGACAGTCAGTATGAAAGCCTCTTCCGCACACATGAACGTAGGGATGGAGTCGTCCCTCCTGTCACAGGTCGCCGATGTGAATATGGTACTCGTCCGGTACACCATCAACATGTAGGTCTTCCCCATATTATTACAGAAACTAAATAAGGCCCTCCTACTCCTATAAATTAGATAAGTGGAGGTTTTCCTCACTTCATGGGAACCCAACACCGAGGTCCTACCCGTGTCCAGCTCAACCAGTATGAGGACCCTCCTTGTACCAATACTGCCAAAGGAAACAAGAATGGATGCCCTAACCATGCTCCCACTAGCTCTAGTAGAGGTCCTAACCACTCCATAACATCCCACATAGATTCCCTCTATGCGTCAGCCACTATACATGGAGGTCCTCCTTGTGTTGCCTTGACATGTTTCCAGGTGCTCCTCACACCCTAGCTCATCCAGGCAGAAGTCCTCTCCGCTCCAGCATCAATTCAGCCGAAGGTCCACCTCAAGTAAAAAATCTACCCTATTTCGAAGAGCCATCCCTGGGTAGAAATGTGGGTCTACGACTATATGAAAAGAATTCGGAGAATATTCAGACCGCAATTAAACCTGTATGCTTCTCATATTCTGAGGTGGAATGCAATTCAGCAATGGAACCCTCACCTCGATTGTCTATGTCGAATGCTGGGGTAGGAACAAGGGGTATTAGCCTCATTCTTTTGGAATGTGAAGTCTAATTTATTCCCAAATCCCACCATAGATACATCCAGGATGAGGAATATTAGACCACTTTCCTAGGGCCTGGCCATGAAATCCTCACTATCGCTAACAGGGTCATTCTCTACCTCAACTAGAGTTCATTAAGAGTTATTCTGGGAACCGATAAAGGATGGAAAATAGCATGGCCCACCACCAGTGACCACATCCCCTATACTGGAGGCCATGGTATCCAGACCGTATTACCAAGATGTAGTGGCTCAATCATCACATTCGCCACAGGATAGCCCAAGAAGTAGTGGATTGTACGCTCGTTTTCTGTATTCTCCACCGGTCGGTCTACCATCTCAGCGGTCTGCCTCAGTGTCATTTCTGGTCCAAAAACTGTCTCTTCTAAATGAGTGGGTAAACCAATGTCCAGATTCCAAGTCTGAGCCAAGGGGATTTTGGGACATCCTTGCAGCGGATCATTTCCCTAAGATGTTTTGGCCAATTTTGACTGAAAACTTCAGTTTGTTGGAATCACTTACCTAGGAGGAAGTCGCATGATTTTTCCAAACCCTATAGGAGACACACTTCCACCTCCTTTATCAGCAAGAGGCCTACCCCAAGAGTTAGGAACACTTTGAAGATTTTGACCAGCAATGCCGTATGGTCGACTTGGTTGCGCTCCTTATGGTCCACTGCCCTGAGTCTATCAGTCACCACTGGACCCTCCAGCAACAATGCATCCATATCTTTAAAGTGCTCCGTAGATTATAAAGGAGGCTTCCCCCATGTTCTGGTCCATGGTTGGGGGCAGTATGATGCCCTCTATTTTAGTTCTATCCAATGCCATCCTGACTTTCCAGGCGATATCAAGGATATGCCTCCAGGTCGATTCATGGTTAACATGGCTGATCTATTAGAGGAAGAGATGAAGACATAGATCCTTGGAGATAACATACCCCCTTGGGGAGTTCCAAACCTATTTGATATGTTGGGAAGGGTTACTCACCAAAAGATAAGTCTACTGGGTCCCCCCGTGCCCACCGAGTCATTAGTCCTCATCCAGAATCCCAATAAGGGAAACGAGTATCTTGGGGCTGCCAAAACCTTTGCCACATCTGGCTCAGAGAAGAAGATGGAAGATGATCCCAAATAATCCATGCTACACCAATAGATCATGGATAAAAAGAAGATGGTCGATGACCTCCTTGCTGAATGTACTACGGAGCGATGGCTAGACTACAGTTATCCTCGGCCGGGGCAGTAGGGGTAGGTAAAAATTTCCCCCAACGTGTTGCCTCTGGGTGACCCTGACAATCCATCTGACATATACATGATAGAAGCCGGAGATTATGGAAAGAGGGAATTATACGTTTCACAAAATAAACTTGAGAAATGTGATAATACTTGGTACCCAGCTCTGGTTCCCCCATCTGCTCTAAAGGTCATACCACCAGACACTCCACGAGTCGTTGGTCTTGCTTACCATGTTGAAGAACCTACCAACACAATGGTGGTCAGGGACCCTCATCAAGATAGGAATCACTTCCCAGATGTTCTGATGGCGGTGGTCATTACTCGCCTCGAGGCATTGGAAACTCTATAGGTGGAAATCCCACTTTATGGAAAGCCATATTCGGAATGGGTTAATGATATGACAGCAACCCTAGGTTTTAGAAATCTCACTTTCTCCCCCATTAATGGGACAGATGAACTTCTACAGCATTTAGCCCACTTTATCTCAAGGTGTGGACCAATGCCAGGAACTCCAGCATAGTAAGAGGCTTCCAAACTTTGGTGTTTCGTACAGACACTGGAAGGACATGTGTTTGTCTGGTACAACCAGCTACCCATTGGGTCAGTCGCTGGCTGGGAAGATCTCCATATACATTTTCTTTACCAGTTCATCTCTAACACCCGGAAAATAGTATTTCAAACCTCTTCAAGTGCAAGAAGAGTCCTGAAGAGCACATCTTGGAATTTCTCTCCCTGTGGAAAGGCCTCACCTAATCCTTGGATATGTCGCTGGCTCGAGAATAACTACTGAGAATGTGTGTGGGGAATGTCAAAACCGAACTGGTTCCCACTCTCATTACTCAAAATTACCCCAAGGGATTATGATACTTCTCTGATAAGTCCCCATGTCTAGGGGAAGCCTTACAACAGTCCATATAGGCACATACATTGCCTCTGGCAATTCCTATGAGAAGAGATGCTATAGATGAGCCTGCTGTGATAGAACCGATAGATCCCCCATGGAAACTAGAGTTATTACTAGTGGAGCCACCTCCATAGCCTCATAGAGGCCTGCCACCTCAGGCAAAGCCTATGACCCAGCAGTGACCACCCCATAACTAGCTGGTGCCTCCATGTAACACACTGTCACCACCTAGGCGTGATAACCAGGTTCCTCCTCCTCAACAGGCTCCTATATCCCCTCACCATGGACAGGTTCCCAAACAACCCTTCTCAGATAAAAGATACTGGACCTACTCATTCAACGAGGCTCTGGTCCCCGATTATTTCCAAAGTTCCATGGAACATGGAATTATATGGTTTCTTGAATGCAGGAGGCTAGAAGAGGCAGATCTCACTGATCGCCCCAATTACTGCTCCTATCACCGGATCCTGGGTCACAACCTCAAACAATGATATGTGTTTAAAGACTAGCTTCATGACCGGGTTGATAAAAACATAGTCAGGTTAGGCCCAGCTCCAGTACATGTATCATTGTAGTCATAATTCCAGACAGTGGCAGTGATAACAAAGGTGAGGTGTATCAGGTTCCTAACCACAGGTCCCAAAAGTATGATGACTGGATGGATCATAAGGAAGTCTCCCATGCCCATGGTATTATCCACGTATGTATGAATCGACCTGATCCTTCAGAGGACACCACGTCACCTGTAGATACTACTTATGCATCTACGTCTTAGCCTCCCTCTTCTTAGAAGAGCAGGCATCAACAACGCAAGGAAAAAAAATTCCCGCACCAATTTTGTCATCATCTTGTACTCTCGTCGACTTCATGCCCCTGGAGATACTGATTTCCCCCAAATATATCCAGTAGTGGAGGATTCTTCGAGTGATGATCAAGGGTACAATTCGGATAACATCATGGAGATAGAAAACCCCTATATGATTTATGATGACGAGGAGCGCTAGATGAATCCTCCCAACCTTCCCAGCCGTCACCAGCGTCGATGGAGTTGTAGCTATATTAGTTGTCAGAGTGCCTCGGTTATTGCTTCCAACTAGGATATGCATACCACCAAAACTAGACAGTAGGCCCGTCACAAATCTCAACACGCACAACCTTCTCATATGGTGTCACCAAGTCCACCTTCGCTGCCGTTTGTGTTACTTGATTAGGAGGGGATGCCTCGACCGCACTTTGATCATCCATGCTCTATTAAGGACTGACCCCAGTCATATAGCCCATATTCAGTAGTCACTCCATGATCTTCAACTAGAGAGAAGAAGGACATTCCCAACACTAGTCAACCACTGATTCAGCCATAAGGTCTCATCATACCCCCTACCGTAGAACGAAATCCTGTAAGTAGAAGTTCATGCTTGGAATGGATGTATGATATACTTAAGCATATTTCCAATATTATTGGGAGGATATCTATCCTTGAGGTTCTACTCCTGTCAGTGGATATGTGTGAATCCCTCACCGAAGCTTTAAGAAGCCGCCTCCAGTTTGAGACGGAGGTAGCAGTTGTGGAATCCTTCCATACTAACGCAGTAAATCATGCTAAATGTCAGGACATTATCTCTTTCTCTGGAGAAGACAAAGGCTCTCCCATACATGGGAATATTCTCCCACTGTACATCACTGAACACTTCATTGGCGTGGAGGTTCATCTCTATCTTATCGACGCAAGCTCTGGGATTAACCTAATCCTGACCCGAAAAAATTGAAAAATGGGGTTGTACGAGGATGATCTGAGTCCATCTAACCTGAAAATCAAAGGTTATAATAGGAAAAAACATACATTGGTTGGTAAGATCCACCTGAAGACCCAGTTTAGTGGCTTGGTGTCTAGCAATGAGTTCATGGTTGTCTCCCAGGTCTCTTCCTACAATGCGCTGATGGGTAGGCCATGGCTCCACCTCCATGAAACAGTTCCTTAATCACATCACAGATTCCTTATGTACTCCCTTAATGGTCGAGGGGGTGTAATCCAAGTTGACACATCTCCCTTTTCCTCTTGTGAAGACAGATACATGGATTCCGACTGTTACAAAATCAATAAAAAATATATTTAGGATAACGAGGTTGAACACACTATGGCTGCAACTGACCCATGGATAGACCTGGATGATGACAATATTTTTCCGATCCACCAATTGGAGGCTACGACCATAGATTTGGGGCAATGTTTTTTGTAACAAGTAGAAGCACATGCCATGTTATAGTAGATACCGAAATATCACCTTGTATTCCTACACGAATTAGGCTCAGGTGATCCTAGAGACCCCAAATCATTTAAGGAATTGGGTTGTCCACCGTTGGGAAATGAAGATAAGTCATACTTACTTGTTTCTCTGGGCTGGGATAAACTGAATCAAGATGATGTGCCACTATTTATTTGATATCATCAAGCATGGCCCATTGGGATGAATACCAAATGGGATCATATTGACAGCTTTCATCGCTATGGTTGGAGTAACCCTGGAGTCCCCCGATGCAGTGTCTACTACCACTCATGCTGGAACTAGCTTCCCATCAAGATATGTTGACTCAGAGGAATCTCCTCCCACCAAGGATCCCTCCTACATAAGTGAATAATAATATTTGGATGATGCACTTCCTGCTTTTGAAGAGGGAGTCTCCATAATGGTTGATGAGCTGGTACAAGTGAACCTCAGTAGAGAGATGGATCTGAAACCCACATTGATTAGTGGCGTTATTCTGGTCAAAGAGAAAAAACAGTACGTGGACTTCCTGAAGCAACATCATGATGTATTTTACTAGAGTTATGATGAAATTCCACAACTAGATACTCATGTTTCCATCCACCAACTCTCTCTTCCAGAAAATCATCGTGGTTTTAAATAGCCTCCCTAAAGGATGAACCATTCTCAAGGTGCCATGGTTGAGGCCGAAGTTGATAAGATCATCAAATCCAATTTTGACAAGGAGTTCAAGTACCCCAGATAGTTAGAAAACATTGTTCATGTCAGGATGAAGAACATACAGATCAGGTTCTGCATCGAATTTCGGGTTCTCAATCGTCACTATCCGAAGGATAATTTTCTACTTCCTGTGATAGAGTTTTTGATTGATGCCACTGCTGGGTTCTAGGTCGTCTCCTTCATGGATGGGTATTCCCAGTATAACCAAATTCAAATGGATCTTGAGGAGGAAGAGTCTACTTCTTTTCAGGACACCACATGGTAATTTTTTCTACCAGGTAAAGCCCTTCAGTCTAAAGAATGTAGGTCCCACCTATCAACGTGCCATGTACTGCATATTTAAGTTGATCCTCGAGACATTGGTGGAATTATACGCGGATGATCTGGTGGTCAAATCTTGCGACAGTCAGGATCATATCAAAGAGGTTGAGAAAGTGTTCGTATTCCTCCATTCTCACCATATGAAGATGAACCCATTGAAGTGTGCCTTCTGGGTCACCTCCAGAATGTTTCTCGGCTTTGTTGTCAGATATAGAGGCATCAAGATCAATACAGATAAGATTAAGGCCATTTGTCAGATGTATCCTCCAAGAAAAAATTGGGAGCTGCAAGGATTTAAAGGCCACATGGCCTACATACATTGATTCATCGTGAATTTGGATGGAAAGTGTAAGCCCTTTTCTCAAATCATGAACCAAGGAACTGTGTATCAGTGAAATGAGGAATTTTAGACATCTTTCAAGGAAATCAAGCAGTACCTATTATATCCTTCCATACAGATGCCACCCATTTACGGAAAGCCATTGGTCCTTTATGTGACCGCCCTGGAATGATCTCTCAATACCCTTATCTCCCAGAAGAACAAAGTGGGAATGTAGAACAACCTCTACTATCTCAGCCGCATGCTCATAGATAAGGAGACCAGATACTCCTCCATCGAGAAGAGCTTCCTTGTGCTAGTATTCGCAGTATAGAAATCATGAAATTAATTGTAGCACCATGAGATACAGATAGTGTCCCGAGTGGATCCACTAAAGTACATCCAAAACCTCCCAATGTTGACAGACCATCTTGCTCGGTGGGAAGTAGTCCTCTAGCAGTTCGACATCGGGTTCGTCTCTGAGAAGGCTATTAAGGGGAACCTATTGACATACTTCCTTTCCGCCCATCCAGCTCCCACAGACCAGCCTATGGATCTTTATTTCCTTGACGATTCAATCCTCGTGATGGACCAAGCCATTCCGTGTTGGAAAATTCAATTTAATGGTGCTTCCCAAAGTCCTACTGACAGAAGACTTAATGACCCAAAACACAACTCAGTGGTCCTTGGTATCATCTTCATCAAGCTAGAACAATACATTCTTCCATATTCAATTATATTGTCATAAGGTTGTACCAACAATGAGGAATAGTATCAGGCTCTCATCACTGGTCTTGAGCTGACCCTTGAGGTTGATGTTTACCACTTTCATGTGAAAGGTGACTCTTTACTAGTACTCAAGCATATCAATGGTGACTATGTCGTCAGGAATCCCAAGATCGTACCACTATTGGAATGTACTCTCAAACTGATGGACCAGTTCCAATCTCGTCAAGAAGTTACCCATGTCCCTCAATCCTAGAATGGTTGAGCCACCTCCTTGTCTATCCTGGATGCATCTCTTGCGGAGCCTGATCTGGATGATTTGATTATCCACGTGGTACACTGGAGAGTTATTTCTCCCATCACTCTGGACGATAATGATAACCAATAGGTAATCCACCTTACTATTAGTGCCTCCACATCAGAACCCCCAGGTCCCCCCTGATGTAGTTCTAGAAGTGATTCCTAACTAGAGGACCCCCTTTATCGAGTACCTCCAACACGATAATTCTCCCGACATATCAAACTGATCACGAGCGACTCTGGCATCACGCATTATAGTTTACCCTCCAGGGTGACCCCGGTCTTGAGAAGATCTTCTAAAAGTGCATGTTATATGGGGTTTCTCCTCTATTGCATTCAAGTAGGTGAGATTTCTTAGGTCATATAGTAGGTTCATGCCAGTTCATGTGGGGCTCATCAGATTGGACTGAAACTATCTCACCAGATCTGGAGGATGGGGTATTTTTGACCCTCCATGATTCATGACTGTATAGTGTTTTCGAAGAGATTTCATGCATTCCAAATTCATTCTATCTTTGTGCATAGGCCTCCAGAGCCTCTCCACACTACCAAATACTCTTGGCCCTATGCAGTCAAGGGACTCGATGTTGTGCGACCATATCCGCCGGTGATAGTTCGCCATTGTAGGTTTATCCTAACTGCAACAGATTTCTTTTCCAAGTGGGAAGAGTAAATTCCTATCTAGGAGGTTAAGGCTCATTCTATAATTTAATTTTTGAGCTCCAACATCATCTACTTATTTGGGGTCCCTCATTTCATCCTCAACAATAACGGCGCCAACTTTCTGGAAGCTGAGTTGAAGAAATTGTAAACCAAGTACAACATCTGATCTAACCATACCAACTACTATCATGCACAGGAAAATGGTAATATAGAGGAATTTAACAAAACCCTCTCTAACATTCTGCAGAAAATTGTTGGTCAGAACAAGAAGAGTTGGTCGGACAAGCTCCCCCACGCACTCTGGGCCTATCGGACGACGAATCACAATTCCACCCAGGTGACCCCATACTCCCTGGTGTATGGAACAAAGTTCATCCTGCCCATTGAGATTCAATTTCCTTTATTGAGTACACATTTCTATGATTAGAAAGCACCAGATAAGGTATTTGAAGTCCATCTAGCTGAATTTTAAGCTCTCGATGAGAACAGGCTTTGTGCCCTGCACAAATCTAAAAAGGAATCAGAAAAAGATAGCCAAAGCTTTCAACAAGAGAGTTCAACTATGCTCTTTGTTTCAAGGTGACCTGGTGTTGGCCTTGAAAACACTAATGATACCTTGTAGGAAACCACCAAATATGGAGCCCAATTAGGAAGGATTTTATCAGGTGGTCACATAAATATGGGGGAGGAATTACATAGAGATGCTATGAGTTTTAAAAAACACTTGAATGTGAAACAAACATAAGGTTGATATAGTGGCCCATCAAATGAAATATGTTATATAGGAGAATCTATGTAGAGAACCAACCCAGGTTGACCCGACACATTACCCAAGTCATCCCTGCACAATGCCCGAGGTGTGTTCTCGATCGCCATGGGCTGGCGATAAGCATTTGGGTGTCAATATAGGAAATAAGGGGAATTATTTAACCTTGAACATCAATAAGACATGTCTCATGTACCAATGGTTAAATATATAAATATAAAACCAAAATATATTATAAATCAAAAGTCAAAAGAAATAAAAGAAATATGAGATATAATATGAAAAAATTACCATGGTCCAAAACACATGAAAAAATAAAAACCAAGAGTCTATCTTTGTGTGACTATCGGTCACCACCATCCCAAACTACTTGAAGATGATGTTGACTAGGAGGAGCGTCTAGACTACATGATACCCTTCCATTTACCTGATCCCTAAAAAACCAAGCCTACATAGGCCCAAAGGCTTATGTAGGGTGTGAGGAAACACCCAATAGGATATCAACATGAATCTAATCAAATTATTTCACTATGAAACCATCAGTTCTATCTTAAAAAAAAACTAGTTTCATAGAGTAGTACTTATGAAACCACATTTTTTTTTATAAAATACCTTTTATTTTCCTTTTTTTAAAAATCCATATTCTAATCCTTATGAACATGGAAGTAAAATAGATTTAATTAAATTAATGGAAATAACTAAGAAAACCATGAATATTAAAAATAAGTTGGAAAGTAAAGCACAATAATCCATTTAATGTTTACTAACAATATATAAATGGGCCATAAGATGAAGTCTATGATAACAAGAAATCCAAGAACTCTAACTGACTTAGTGAATCCTAGGACTCTACAAAGACACAAATTACATGGTCTTACACAAGTTCCAAAGTCTAACATTAAATTCAAGATAATACAATCCCATCATTATTCAAATTATCTTTGTTTCATTTCATTGAACCATTAAATTCATAAAAACTATTTTCAATGAAAACCCCCTTAACACATTTCACGTTTCCACCAAAGATCATGTAAGAACCATGTATTTTAATTTAGACTTTAACAACATCAAACCAATAATTCTAATATCATAATAATATTCAAGTATGCCATGGTAAATACTCTATTGGATTGATACACCTACCTCACCAATAAAGGAAACATCAATTCCTTTGAATTCAATTATGGGAAATGAATTGATCTGATCCTCAAAAGGCTATATCTACAAAGAAAATCATTAACTACCTAGAAAACCCTCCAGATCCAAAAATTACATCCTATTAGGGTTTCAATAGATCAAGTGGAAGAGGGATCAAGGATAGATCTAGAGAACAGAGGAGAAACCAAGAGTAAATCCAAACACATATTGAAGAGATCCATCCAATTTGATCTATATAACACTATGGAATCAAGGGGAGAGTCCTTTGGAGAGTCAAAGATAGATTGGATCATGAAAATGAGAGATTAAGGAGGGATTAGACTTAAAAATGGTCAAGGGAATCAGGTTTATTTTCCATTTTTTGAAATTCATATAGGTCGCATGGTTAGGATGCATAGATATAAAAATGGTGTGCTAACTGTGTTGATGATACCATACCTAAAAAACCAAATCACACCATTGCTTGGGAATAATAGTATGGTTATAAAATCTGTTCACAATCCATGTGATAATATTTGAACCAAAATCCTTCATCTGAATGGTTTTCTCGGTGATTCACATGGTTAGAAAGACATACAAATTTCCATTAGATACTAAAAATACATATCATACAATTACCACAGGGTTATCACTAACCATGTGCCTATCCATATTACCCGTGTTCTTTTAATTTTACCCCATGGATCCTGGACACTCCTTGCATCAAATAAGGGATAAAAAAATGCTCTGTAAGATGACATACCTGTGTCCTAGATGGCATCACATTGTGCATGGTTTTTGTTAATATTCAAATAAGTGTTTAAGACTATAAGATATATCATACTATATAAACATTTATCTCCACTTTATCATTATTTCACATTTTTTCATATGTATATATATATATCATGATGTGAAATAATAATTGACCTCTTAAAATATGACTTTGAGTTATCCCTAATTGATGTTAATCATGATTTATTATCTGTTGTGACAAAATTTTAAGGTTAACATGAGTATGATTCTTGTATCATGATATAGAATATTCCCATGAGGCAAAAAATGATTTTTGTGGGTTTAGTGAATTAAAAATTACACCGTATGGAGATTTATATACTATTAAATTTGAGTGATAAGGGTGCATGGTTCATATTTTGAGTCCCTAATACTTGAGGTTAGAGAGATACCTAGCATGAAAACAATAAAACCATGGTACCTTTTTTACAAAAGCATTAAGGCTTAGCTAATCATGGGTGGTTCTGGAACACTCCATAATATTAGTATGGATTTCCCTTAAAATAATTCTGGTGTTCTCTGTAACATCCTAGCTAGGTTCACTCCATAGTTAATAGACTAGTTCTCCACATGACCCCGTGCACATCTCCCCATACGTGAGAGGATTCAGACTTGCAGTAAGGGTATAAGGTGTAATAGTGGGGAGACTATACCTTCACATTAGAGTTAAATAATAATATAAATCACCCAAATAAATCCACCATAATAATCAGGCGACACAAAATAAATAAAATAGAAATTATATAACGAATTAATATAAGAGAATATAATCATATAGACACATGGCCCTGCAAGTTGATTGGTCACCCACTAATAAAAAAAATATAATAAAAAAATAATTAAATTGAAAGGGAACCACTACCATCCCAGAGCCTCATCACATCCTGGTCTCAAATCCCATATGAGTTATCCTACCCGATCTTATAATAGGAGACCTTTGTCCTACCTAAACTTAGGATCATTGATATCTAATTTGGAACCCAAGTGTCGTGGCCTCCCAAGAAGGGTGTGAGTACAACTTAGTAGAGAACCACTAATGAGTTCCCATACATAATAAGTAGAGTATTATATGAACATGTGATATTATTAGTTTAATAAAAAAATATAACGAGATAGAGTAAACAAATAACAACTATTAATCCTCAAGTTATAAGTTGAAATATGAGATCGAATATACGTACTTCATCTAGTTCCAGAGTGTCTCTGAGAATATGACATAATCTTGTAAAAAATTATCCGGATCAATAGTTGGATCTATGAAAATCAAATAAATATTACATATAGACCCAAATGATTAATCCTAGGTATTAACCTAGTAATTTTTGGAGTAATAAGTGTAACCACGGATACCTAGTACAAATCCTAGTAAATCTAGTAATATCAAGCCCAAGGATGATTCCTTGAAGGTAATACTAGGAAATACATCATATTAGGCATAAGTCTAATCCCTAGGAGGTAATCCTAGGTCATCATTGTATGAGGAATAATATGATCCCTAGAATCTAATCTTTTGAAATACACTGTATCAGGCATAATACAATTCTTGGAAAGTAATCATAGGAAATCCAGTATCAGGTATACGGTTGATTCTCAGGAAGTAATCCTAGGAAATATAGTATATGGAAGAAGGAAAATTCCTAGGAGATAATATTAGGAATTCCTCATATCAGGAATAAGTTGATTCATAGGAGGAAATATTAGGTAATATATTATATCAGGCACAATACAACTCCTTGGAGGTGATACTAAGAAATCCAGATAGACCCAAATGATGAATCCCATGTGACATCCTAGTAATTCATTCACAATGATCAGGGGTAGTGTGTCCCTATCATAATATCTCACATGATCATTATTATAGCCATATCAGGCTCACACCATCGATTTTGGTTCTGAGGTGACACTTATAATCATCAATACACATTCCCACACTAACCCTCACCAGGTTAAACATATCTCTAAGGAACCCACCAAGGTCCCCTAAGTCTCATTTTAACACTAGAACCATATATTGGATCCTCGATCTTAGTCTCAACTCTCGGTCCAAGCCCATCACTTAGAGGGCATGGAAACCCTCGATGTCTTTATCACAAATTATAGTATCATTGTTCATATAGGGTAATCCCCTTAGAGCCACTATAGAGAGATGGAATAATACCCATCTCACTTCCCAAGGTCATCCTAATTCGATACTCATGAACCCAAACTATCCATAATCCTTCCCAAGGCATATCTACCCTAAAATATCACATACTATAGGGAGAAGAACCCACACCCCACTCTTCAATCAACCAACCTAAATGATTATAAGGTGACTCATGATTATACATGGCCTACTTAGTCTAATCATTCTCAATCCACCACTTTCCCCTACAAGGAAGTATCCATGGTCACCTATACAAAGGTCTACTACATCCTGTTCTTTTTATTTAATCCATATCCTTCCAGGGCTTATAAGTCTCAATGCACAAAACTATAATTAATCCATTATCCATCAGTGGAAGAGGAATCAACTAAGGTTCAAGGTACTATCGTGGCCCATGTCACTTGTATTTTTCTAATAGGCATTTAATTTTAAATTAAATAATTTATTTAAAATATGGGTTGATTGGCCATAGTGGCAAGACCACATACTACATGGCACATAAAAAAAATGAATTTTCCACGGGAGAAATATAGGGACCACCTACCTCATTTACAGAGTTATTTACTTTAAATAAAAACCTAGAAACTCA